>CM076579.1:547179495-547524163 GCA_034641835.2 Pinus albicaulis | reverse complement strand
CCTATTATCACCCTAGTAATTCTCGGGTTGTGGGATAGGGATTTTTGTAGTTAAGAACACCAGGGGTAACCAAGAACCACTTTGGGAATTCAAAATCTAGCCTTCTTGAACTCCAGAGAGGGATCTCTCCGTATGATTTAGCTTTGTTTTAGTAACAAATATTAGGCTAGCTATGATTGTGTATTTGGGTTTGATTTTAAAATATTGGTGGGAATAAAGAGATTTCAAGGTAAACCAGAAGGATCTACCAGAATATTGGGCAATGGAGTCAACTCTCTAGGCAAGCAGAACTAAGAAATAAGGCTCGAGATGCAAATGATAAGGGCAAGATAGGTGACCTTCTAAGGCTATGTATAGGCTTGATTTGATGGAGTGGATGGAATCTGAGCAAAAGGGCACTTAAGAATCCTTAAGCTACAGATAAGAAGATTGAAGAAGGGGATCTAACTAGGAATCGTAGAACTTCCCATAAGGTTTTACGAACAGGCTATTACTGGCCTACCATCTTTAAGGATGCCAAAAAATTCGTGCAGGCCTGTGATAGCTGCCAAAGGGCAGGACGCCCTGGGCAGTCTGATGAAATGCCTTTGAACCCTCAACTAGTGATTGAACCATTTGAACACTGGGCACTTGATTTTGTTGGCCCTATTAGTCCTCCCTCAAACCAAAATACATACATCCTAGTTGCAACCGAATATGTCACTAAGTGGGTCGAAGCAGAGGCAGTTTCAAAAGCTACAGAGGACTCTGTAGTACAGTTTCTTTTCCAAATATTTGTGCGCTATGGTCTCCCAAGGGACATAATCACGGATGGAGGACCACAATTTGTAGGTAATAAATTAGCTGAAACATTGCAAAACTACCACATTCAGCACAAAATTACAACTCCATATCACCCACAGGCCAATGGCCAAGTAGAGAGCACGAACAAAGTAGAAAACATTAAAATGCCAAGTAGAGAGCACGAACAAAGTAGAAAACATTAAAATGCCAAGTAGAGAGCACGAACTATAGTTGTCTTGAGAAATTTTATTCACACTTAATACTTCGAATTGTGAAGTATTTATACAAAAAAATGTTTACAAAATATCTCAGGAATTGAGATAATGTTTTAATAAAAAATAGGAAAGAAAACTTAAAAAGAGGGACAGCTGCAAAACAATTTGCAAGCTGTTACCTTTTTACAAGAAAAAATAGAACTGATTATTCTAATTTGAACTGATTGTTGTTGTGCACTTTAACCCTATATTTTTACCATTTGAGGTAACAGTAAAAAATGAATTTCCAAGTGAATTTCCTATTTTTTATCCATTAAATTCACAGCAGATCTGTGAATTCTTGCCACTTTTCTGCAGAGGGGATCTTCATAGTCTTCAATTTTCTGTAAATTTCATCTGCCTCTGTATACTTGGAAAATTTAGGCTTGATAGTGAACATATGCCTGATCTCATTATCTAAAAAGAACATATTTTCAAAATACTGAAGAAGTATTTTGCCTGTTGGTGATCCTTGAGGCAGTTGTTGTCTGGCTTGCTCTTTTGCATGATTTCTGATTTTTAGATCATAATCTTTCTGAGGCATTAAATTGTCATTCAATGCGTGAATATCAGGCAAACCTGCTTTTGACAATGTTTTGTATTTGGCTAAAAATCTTGAGATGGATAAATTCATGTCTTTACACTGGTCCTCTAGATTACTCATTATGTTTCTTTTGTTCAGGACCTTTTTGATTTGAAGAATGGTTTCTGTTCTATCAACAATTTTCAATTCTTCCAACTCTTCCCTGGTTTTACTGTTTAAAAAAGCTATGAGTTGGATTGCTTGGGCTGGTTTTTTGTCAATTTCCCTCTTAGTCTTGTCAATCTCTGCACTAGCAACTTGAAGTAACTCCCTCTGTTCATAAATTATACGAATTGAAGGCCATTTAGAATGAATGGCGTCAATAATTTTGGTCCATAAATGATTTTTTATAAAGGCCACTTGATCTGTAAGATTTACTTGTGCTTGCAGAATCTTTACCTGTTCTTGTAGTCGATCAGCCCTTTGCTCATGTCCTCTAGAAGTAGTCAAGGCATCATTTTTGGATTTTTCTAAATTTTTAATAGTGCCTCTCAAACTAAGAATCTCTTTATCTTGGTCTTGTGGTGTGCTCCTCTGTGAGGATGAAGAAGAAGAGGCAGAGATTAGAGAATTAATTGGCACTGCAGTTGGCAGTACTCCGTTCGGTGCCAAGTGTTCTGCCAAAGTAGATGGTATAGCAGTGTTTACAATGGGGATCACTGTAGGAATGACCATTGGTTGTGCTTTTCTTAGTTCTTCATTCTCTTTCATTAGAGCTTCTATTTGACTTTCCATTGTTTTTATCTGATCTGTCATTTGATGTACAAGCTACTTTAAATCATCATTCTCTGTTTTTTGCTGTAGAATTTCTTTTTCTTGAGAGTTTTCACTCTGAGGCAACTTCAACTGTTTTCTAAGAGCAACTATATCCTCATTTTTCTGTTTAATTAAGACTTTTTCCCCTTCAATGTTGGCTGGGTCACCCCCTACTTCAATCACTATATCTTCTAGTGCTTTTATTCTTAAATTATTAGCATATAGTGAGGCTTTGTCCAACCTCATTTGATTTTGGAGGTTGAGCACTGTTTTCTCAAGCCTAATTGATTTCATAGTTTTACTGACAATTTTGGAATATAGCATTTCAGTATTGCTCCTATGAAATTAAATTTGATCTAATTCATGAATGGCATCTGCATCCAGTTCAAGATCTGTTTTGGAATAATCTGCCACTGATTTTGGCTCAGCCACTGTAGGCTTCAAGAATGACATTACCAATTTATTGGATGAATAATCAAATGTTGAAAGAAGCCTGTCTTTGTTTCCAGGCTTTTCCTTAAGAAATATAGAATGAGCTTGATTCTTGAGCTCTTCATTCTTCTCTTTAATCTGTCTGAATCTGATCTGAATCTCTGACTCTGTATTGTCAGTTTCCTGAGAAGAAGGAGGCAAATCGACAGTAGCCTGGTTTTCCTTCATGATTGTATCTTTTTGTTGTGTTCCAATTTTTATATTTTGAAGCTCTTTTAATGTTTGAGTGACTATTCTTGTTGCTTCATCATTTATATCAATATTTACAACCTTATCCTTTTCTTCTTCTGTTGACTTGCTTCTTTTACTATAAGGAGTTCTGAATTTTATGTCCTCAATAGTCTCAGCTATGAAACTATCTCCTTCTCTATCTCTTTTATGTACATTATCAGTATCTTTGCTTGTAGAAGCCACCTATACTGTCTGTTCAATCTGTTTGCCTTTGCCACTGTCTACCTGTATTACCCGTACTGCCTGTGAATCATCATCAGATAGGGTGTTTGGCTCCCATTCAATTTTATTTACATATCTTTCAATATGGGGCTTAGGATCATGCAAGTAAACAAGAAACTTACATTTTACCCTTATTGCACTCAAAATACCTTGTGGGTCATACTTCCATGTAAAACTACATGGGAACTTATACTCTTTAAGTTTGACATTTATCTCATTGGCAACTTCTCTGTTATTCACAATGAATGGCCCAATTTGATTTTTCAGCTTAAATTGGGTCTTTTTCTTGAAAGCTATGAAGTGGATTTCATCTACATTCAATAGTTGTCTCAGATATTCTAAAGCAAATATTCTTGTAGTAACAAATTTGGGTAACTTATATGGGGCCAGGGATGAGCCATACACTCTGATTTCTGTATGATTTTTATATAAATACCAATCTCCAGTTTTGTAGCTCTCTGATAACTGCAGAATTCTTCTTGTCTCATCATTGATCCTAGGGATCTCCTTTTTTTCCAAGAGATACATAGCAGGGGCTATAAATGAGTCATTGAAATCTGTAAAACTATACTTTCTGTTCCATTTCCTTAAAATAGATGACCAAAATACTATTGATAGAAATTTTCCTTCTGCATCCACTTTCTTACATTCAATTGGAAACTTATCTGTTTGATAATATAGGAAGAGGTGGAGTAGATAAGAGGAGTATCTGAAAACTCCTTCTTCTGATAATCTGGATAACTGATAATGCATACTTTCAGCAATAAATCTAGCAAAATTTAACTGAATGGATGGTGATTGACCAAGGCTTAGAGTTGACAGAAAACCTAGGATAGCCACATCAGTGAATTCATCACTGGTGTATCCTAGTATGAAGGAGAGCATTGAGACAATCTATCTAGTTTCATCTGGGAAATAAATGGTGTCAAAAGGAGGATTTAACTTAGGAATATCAACTTGATTTGGACAAAAATTCTGGTATATTTTGAATCTAGCATTGAAATCCAAGTCAAGATATAGTTGGGTTAAATCTTCTATTGATAGGGAAGCAGAATTGGGGTCATGATTCATTTGCAGCATGGAATTTATCGACTCTTCGGTGATGTAAAACAGGATATCTTTTTCTTTGTTTACAATACATCTTTGTTCTGGCATATAATAGGCTTGGCATAATCTGATAAAGTCAGGAACAAAATGAGTGAGAGGGAAAATATATCTAGGCAGATTGGATTCCCAAATTGGAATATCTTTGTCACTCTTTTCCACTGATTTTCCATAGCAACAATTATAGACATCAAACAGGTTAAATTCTACATTAGGGTCTAGTATTCTATAGTCCAGATCAAGTAAAGGGCTGTTCTCTGGAGAAATGACTGGAGGCTGGACTGGTCTGACCACTTCTGTAGAATCAGCCGTGAGTACAGGAGTTGGTTTGTCGATTTTGAAGGACATAGGTTGAGGAATCTTTGCAGAAGACTTCTTTTGAGATTTTGGGCCTCCATTCTTGGGGGTTACCTATTTCTTGGTCATTTTTAATAATGAACGAAGCAAGCTTAAACGGTTTGCTAAGTTCCTTTACGAGAAACAGGGGTTTCTTGGCGAATTTCTACTGAAAATGGGGTTTCTGAGCAGGGTTTTTAGGAAATGCAAGGAATTTAAAGCTCAGAACATGTATTTAAAATCGATTTCAACAGCAAAACGGACCAGGGTATGGAAAAAACTGCGAGAAAGGGAAATTAGGGATTCCAGGGAAATTTTGACAGAGTTTCCCCTGAAAAATGGACACTTTTTTGCAGTAACTTTGGTAATTATTTGAAATCGATGGGAATTTTGAAATCTCAGAGGGAAACTTCGAAGAAAAGTACCTGGAGAACCAACGGAATTCGGTTGAAGACGTTGCAGAGGTGCTTAGTCTTCAATTTTTTGAAAATGGCTTCGTAGAGGACAATGTAGTACTTTGTAATGGAAATTCAGGGCAATGGGCGTCGAAAAATGGTACTGGTAGGTTGAAAATGGCTCTGCAAAGTTTCTCAGGGTTCAAACGACGTGATTTTGAGGAAAAACGGTTCTGCAATGTTTTTACAGGTTTAAAGAGAAAAGGTGAAAATTTGAATGAAAAATATAATTTTAATGTATTAAACGATGGTATAACCATAGTTAAATGACATTAAACTCGGGTTAAACGGGTGAGGTTTAGGGAATACCGCCAGTGGTATTCGTGAGGGTAAATGGTGGTAAGCGGAAACTAGCTTTTCGAACGCGATACAACGTGGTGGCGACACGTAAGCGTGGGTGGTTTGGAAAAACCACCCATTTCGCGCGGCTTTGCCAAAACATCAAACGATTACTTTATGAGCGCGGAAATGTATTAGCGCCGTCGGATCTGGATTCAACAAGCGAACGGCCACGATCAAAAGGAAAGGTGCGGGGAAAAGGTAAGTTATCGGGTTCACTTTGGGCCATTGATCTTGGGAAACCGTCGCTATACCGACATTTAGAGAAAAGTGTCGCAATACCGACACTTAGAAAAAGTGTCGCAATTGCGACATTATGCCCCAAAGCGTCGCTAGACGGCTGCCTCCAAACGTCGCTATTATATGTTTTACGAAGATATGGTAAGGAAATCTCTCTTGTTCTTCTTAGAAATAATTATATATAATTTTTTTTTTTTTCAAAATAGATTAAAAAAATTATATGAGAAAAATTATTAATTCATCAATATGTGTGTGTTGTGAGGAATAATTTCATAGTTCAACTTAATGGTTCATTATATAATCATGTGAGCATCACCAATGATATATCTTAAAAATCAACTGGAAAGCCATGTGTACAAAATCGATGTATACTCTAGAGAGTGGTTCTCATATCACTATGTAAATTGTTGTATGCTACTTCAACAAAATTATAAGATAAACTGTAATACACAGCATATATGCACCATAACAATTGCCATACAACTAATTTGTTCTAGGATACATGTGGCATTCTAGGGGTAAATTCTATATGATGTGTATATCAATCTATTAGGTGTTGGTAAGTTTTGAGTATCTAAGAAATGATAAGGAATATCCATACATCATGATCTTGTAATGTGATTATAAATTGTGTCTATAATTTCCATAAAATGTATAAATGATTTGTTTAAAAAAATCAACACAATCAACCCTAAACAATGCTCATGATGTGCAATGTCATTGGCGAAACCAAAATGATGGTCACATGTCCCATTTCTATGGTAATGGTGATCATATATATGTTGTAGCGACACTTGATGAGTAATTAAATAAATCTCGGAGTGTGACTCATTGTGCCATATTTTTTTAAAGCATGATTTGTTTTCCTAGTTTTTACTAATTTGTTAACATATTTTATTCATTTGGAAAGCTAATTAATGATGCTTTAAGTAATTAGGACCTAATGAGAGATCATCTTCACATCTTCAATGAAATATATTTGGTAATTGTAGTCACTATATGGACCGCACATGCATGCTACTTAAGAAAAATTGAAATATAAACTATAATACACATCTTATATCTGCCATAACAATTGTCATACAAATTATTTACTTCTAGATACATATGAAATACTTCAGGCAAATGCCATATTATTTGTATACCAATATAGTAGGTGTTGGTAAGTTATGAGGATCTAAGAAATGATAGGGTATCCACACATTAGTAGTGCCCTGGTGAATTTTTTGCATAATTTTCTATTTGTTGTAATTTTGTTGCCTAGATTTGTTATAGATTTCAAATAATATATACAATTATCTACCAATTGTTCTTTATAAAGAAGAATTACAATAAGTAGTCACCTAAAAGTGAGCCATGTGAAAATATTGGTAACATGAGTAACCTGGTAAGTTGTAAATGAAAAGTGAATAACCTCCACTCACCAACAAGTGGCAGGCAGGGTTGGAATTTGGATTTCTCTTTACCCGTCACACAAATTTTTTTGACGTTTTGGTCATTATTTTTCTAGTCAATAAACGTTAAGTTTAAAATTTTGCACTTCATTAATGATGTTCTCGTAATAAATTAACCCTTCACCAATAAAAGTTTGATTAAAAAAATTGAACGCTCTTCCATTTTATTTGGATTTTGGAGTGTGATATATCTGTGTCATGGACTTTTAATACCTAAAGTTTCAAGAGAAATAACTGATTCTTGTCAAACTAATATTTCCTCAATATATGCTATGATCTACTAAAAATTACTTCAAAAATCAAGTAACCTTCCAATATAAGGAAAAAAACATGAACGAGCTTTCCCTAAATTGCAATAAATTTATGTTTATTATTAATATTGCATAATCTGTCTTATAAAAATTGCATAATCGGACTAAGAAAAAATCCTCAGTGCATTTTTTATTGTTGTTGTGATTAAAAAAATGAGCCAAAGAACGCTAAGGCACTCAGAGAAATCAATCTATGTATTATTTCTCACAAAATCATGTTGAGTAGTGGAGACTAAGCGCTAGATTTTTTCTGTCCTCAATCTCTCTATTAATTATGTCTATGTAGTTATAAGAATAACAAGCCAAAGAAATCTCAGGCTTCCAGAGAAATTAGTCTCTGTGTGCAGAAATTGATGATTATTGTTGACTAAATGTTATACCATTTGAAATTGCTGAGTGAAATTAATGAGGCCATGATGTACCATTTGTCAGTATCTATTTTCTCATGTATGAAAGTTTTTTTTTTCTAAGTAAAAGTAATTCTATTAACAAAAGGAGTACAGTACAGCGGGCCGAAGCCTGATCATTGCCGAGTGTTGTGGCATTTGAAACAAAAAACCATAGTTTGAAGACTGCCCTGCAAGAGGGAAACCAGTCTGAAACAGTTCATTTGAAAAATCCCGCGCAGGGGAACCAGAGAATTGTAGTACTGGAGACCATATCGAAGAAAAAAAAATAGATGCATTTTCAGAGACAGCAGGAAACACATGAACAGGCCCGTGAGAATGGGCAGAAATAGAGCAAAAAACCAGAGTGAAGAGGAGGAACTATTCATCAGGAGGTTCGTAGACAACTCTGCACCAGAGTTCATCTGGTTCCCCGTCAGCATTATACAGGTCAGCAATAGAATGGATCACCTTCCCGGGAGGAGGAGGAGTAATCTGCGCCTCGCTCGCTTGCACTGCGTCCTGCCTCTCAGTAGGTTGACCCACCGCTTCCTTGTTCGCCAGGTCTTGCGTGGCCTTGCCCATCTGACCCTGCACGTTCGCACTATCAGGGTGCTTCAGCCCAACAAACTGCGCCAAATCCTGAGCCGCCGAGAGGCTGCATTCCGCCGGGTGAGAACTGGGAACAATTTCCTGAGGCTCTTCACGAAAGACGACCGTAATTGAGGCAGTCACCCTAGGTTGATTGAGAGTGTTGTTAAAGGAAAAATGCGCGGTGTGGGTTTGAGCAGGAGGAGCGGAAGGAGTGGGGGAAGCAAGGCGACGGCCCGAGCGGAGAAGGCGCCCTCTAGGTTGACTGTCAGAGTGGGAGATAGATGCAGAGGAGGTGCCAGAGGTGGAGGGAGAGCGTCGAATTTGGCGCCTCGTGGAGCCTCTTCGGCAGCGCATTCTCTGCCTGAGGCGCGGCATAGTCGCACTCGAGACAGCAGGGCAGGGAGGCAAAAGATGGACAAAAGACTGAGGCGAGAGGGGCAACAGGGCGATAGAAGCAAGCTTGCAGGAACCAGCATGGCAGAAGTGGATATTTTCTCCAAAATCCAAACAACAATTGAGACAGCTCCTCTTACCAGTTATAGTGCGAACATTAGAAAGCCCTGCTCCTGGAGCGCACCACAGATTCACAGGCGGGGGAATTCTGTTCAGACCAGAGGGACGTTCCATAATAACAACCCAGTCTACCGTGCAACTGTGAATCGACTGCAATAAACCACCATAAGTATGAACTGGAGGCTGAGCCATGTCGCGGCATGCGAATGTGTATCGAGAAGCGGGACTATGGTTTATTCGAGCACCGGGAGTAAATGGCATTAAACGCCAATCAGTCGACATTAAGAACTAAATGACAACACTCTTGCGGGTGGGCCAGTGGCTTCCCCAAATGCCACACCCCCATCCCATCACGTTAAACACTACCAACTTCACCCGCATCCGGGTTCTCATGTATGAAAGTTGATGTACCATTGAAAGTTTAATAATTCTATTGAAAGTTTAATAACTATAATAACTATATATATATATATATATATATATATATATATATAGATATATATATATATATTAAATTTAATGATTAATAATAATTAAATTAAAATTCTTAAAAGACAAAATAAAAGCCTAATAATCACGAACTATTATGATAATTTAAAAATATAGAACTCGGGCTGAACATAGTTACAAAGATACCAAGAAAATAAGAGTGCATGTGCATGATAAACTCTTTCTTGACAACCTATGAATGCCATTATCAATGAAGACTCAAGACTCAACTGGATTGGATTGTGTATCAAAACAGTAGGAATGAATCAAAGTTCAATGAATGAATAACTTGATCGAGAAAATTTATAGGGAAAGGTAACTTGACTATAAATCTACTAAACCTCACTTCCATGATTAAAAAAACACCCCCACCTTCTTAGTGGTCCCATCATGGTCCACCTATTGAAAAACAACCAACAAATATTATTTTTTATATATTTTTGCGTGGCCATTGGACAATGATTTACTATGGTTTTCCTACTAAATTCCAATGGATGATTATTCAAAAATATTGAGAATTAGTTTAGTCTCAAGGCATAGCCAAGATTCTTATTGGATAATTATAGATTACCTCTCCATTGGATGATTGTACATTTTTCATCTACTTTTTCACGTGAGTTTCAGTTGATGCTAGATCTTTTCCTTCTATTTCTTTAGTGAAGCTAAGAGTTAACTTTGATCTTACATTAATAACTATACTTGCATGAATATCCATGCTTTTATACTTCCCCATTGTGGTCAATGTTGATGTATGGCCTTGGCCCATTGATCTTACAATTAACTCACTATTCATATTCAATTTTCTCCAGTTCAGCCCAATAAAATAAGGAAAACAGAAAATGAAGTCCTGATTTATCTTTCTAGTGCTCCTACATAATACAAATACTCTTAAAAACCAATTAATATATAAATTGTCATCATTCATGCTAAAATCAGTTTGAATTTTTATAATGAATCTACTTACAATTAATAGATTACATTGCTCACAGAAAAAGAGATAATTTAGAACTATGATTTCACAATAATAAATTATCGGGCTCCCACAGGGCAATGAACTTGGTCGGATGTGACCCTTCTGCAGCAGCTCCTAAATCTACCTCTTCATTTCATTGTTCTCCAGAACAGAGCACCGATAGATCGGTCCATTGGGTAGCGGCGCACCTGGGGTCAGATCAATCGGGTGCTTGACTTGACAGTGTAGAGGAACCCCTGTGGGTGAGGTGAAAATGTCCCCGTACTCCTCCACAACCTTATCCATTTGTTGTTGTCGTGTAGAGGAGCCTTTTCTGGAGGTCGTGGCCATAGTCTTCTTCTTGCCCTGGGGGCGGATCATCAGGAAAATGAATTTCCTGGTTTGGGAAATGAGCTTATTGCATTGTTTTGCAGTAACCAAAGAGATAGTAGCAGGAGGTGGTACCTCTGGTATCCTGTACAACTTATTTCCCAAAGTAACAATAACAGCACGAGGCCGAGACTCATACACCGCATGATGCTTCCACAAGTATGGTTGTCCTAATAATACATCAGAAACATCAATAGGAACAACGTCACATAATACCTCATCCGTGAAGGGCTTGATGCTATAGGGAAGGCGGCACTGCTGGCTGACGCGGAGATCTCGTCCTTGGTGAAGCCACCCGATGGTGTATGGATGTGGGTGAGCTGTGGTCGGCAAGCCCAACTGCTTCACGGCGTCTGCTGAAATGAGGTTCTTTTGGTTCCCATTGTCGACAATGAACTGTACAGGGGAGCCCTTTACCCACATCTGGGAGTGGAAGAGACGTTCCTCCTCCTCTGGATCTTCCGGTTCCTCCTTCTGGACCTTTGTAGTGGCAACGGTGGCGTTGGGCTCCGCATCAATAATCTGTTTCCCTTTTTCATTCCCCTTTTCAGGTTCTGATTCGGAGTCAGAGCATGCATCTGACTCAGAAGCCCTCATCTCGGCCACTAGCGATTGCTTGGCCCGACACTCACTTGTGTTGTGAGTGGAGCTCTTATGGAACTCACACCACTTTCCCGTGTCCTTCTTTGGCTTTGCGGTGCTGTTCTTTTCTTGTGGCTTCGACGGGTTGTCTTTAGCCGCCATGCCTTGGCTCTGTCCTTTGTTCTGCGGTTTGGAAGCACCTTTCCCTTGCTTTTGATTCACAGATCCAAAGTCTCGCTTCTTCTGTTTGAATTTTTGCTCAATCTTGGCAGCATACCGGTATGCCGTACCAAGCGAGGAGATGTCGAGGAACTCCATTTCCTCCTGAATGTATCTGTGCAGACAGCTGCGATACTTTAGCACCAAATGTTTCTCCGAATCTTTGATACCCAACTTTGTGCGCAGGGTATGGAACAGATTCGTCAGCTCGTGCACATCTTGATCCCTTTGTTGTCGCAGCGTGGTCCATTGTATGTACTTGTCCTCATAGCTCCCCATGGGATAGTATTGTTCCTTGACAACGTCTCGGAAAGAATTCCAAGTTGGTACGGCCGAGAACAGAGAGGGTTCTGTCTGGTCCTTGTTCTCACAGTAGGTTTCCCACCAGTCCTTAACATGGGGGGTAGCTTTGAGGAGTGCAAAAATAATCTTCTCCCGGTCTGAAAAGTCATGAACACAGAAATATCCTTCTAATAGATTCAACCATCTATCTACGGCATCTGCGTCTATTTGACCCTCAAATATGGGAATGTCAAAATTTACTTGTACCTTAAAAGAAGTCGCACCTCCAGAGTGGCTGCTGGATGCAGATGCGCCGCCGGTGGGCAGCCGTTGAAGGATCTGAGCAAAGTTATCCATCATCGCGTTCCTTTGTTTTTCGAGGGCCTCCTCGAGCAATATTTTGATAGGATCTCCTGCTCCCTCATCTTTCTTTTCGTCCCCCATGGGCGTCTGTCGATGTTTGCAAGGCCGATCTTGCAAAGGTTCCACCAGATCAAGCCCTAGCTCCTTATACCCCGACCTCGTTGGGGACATGCAAAGAAGGATCGAGAAAAAGCAGACCGCTCTGATACCACTGATCCGGATTTATGCAGGAACGCAATAGAATAAACACATAACCATAAATACAGAGATGCAGCGGAAATAACACTTCATTTTATTAATATCAAAGAACTGAAATTTTCTTACAAACACAATGGAAATAAAACTAGCTAGGGCGCTGGTAGCTATCTTTGAGGAGAGATGTGGCGGCTACAAGCCTCTGAACTAAGTTAAAATGAGGCTCGAGGGCCTATTTATTATTGAGAAACAATGGAGAACCCTAAACATCCAAAAACCTAACCCTAGGAGATGAAGCGCCAAAACTATGGGCCCCGTTTGGGTAAATTGGTGTTTCAACTTCCCATGGACGTAACTTTGGCATATTATCTCTATTTGATGCACATGATACATCATTAGAAAGATCTATCCAAGGACTACAACTTTCGCCACAAATATAATTCTAGAACAGAATGATACAGAATGATATCCGCTGGAGGCGCGATGCCCAAAAAACGTCGTTTAGGGCCTCAAAATGGCTCCGGAAGTTCAGGACCCGAAAAACTGCTAAAAATAGTAAGTTGTGCCGAAACTGAAAAAATGAAAGAGACAATGGTGGGGCCCCAAGTGGAATAGGCGGGTGGCCACCAGTATCCACCTGGATCATTGAGTGAGCCAAAAAAGTAACTTTCCTTACTTTTTGAGTACAACCTTGCAATTGCGAAGAGGACTAGTGTTGCAAAATTATTAGTAAGTGGAAATTAAAGGGCGTAAGAACGTTTTTGAAAAAATTTCAAACGTCAAAATTAAGTCTTCTATCCTTCCTAGCACCTCATGGAAAATGGGAATCTGCAAATTCTAGTCGTCAAATATGTGCAAAATGCCTTATGACGGGAAAAATGGAGGACTGGTCCTATGCTGCTACATGAGTTAGGGTTTCATGTGGCAACAGGGAACCTTGTATAGTTTTTCAAGGATAGGAAAGGAGAATATTGTCGGTTAATCATCACATGAAACTTCATCACCATTTGAAAATTGTGTCCTAATTTGAAACAATAAGACTACCCAACTATTTCATTATTTAATTTTGATTATGTAATACAAAAAAATATCCTAGATAACTTAAATAATGTAAGCACTTTTGCAAAAATTTAGTGGAGAGAACCTTCAATTACATTTATTTTAAAGTTCCACTTGCATTTTAAGCCATTTTAATTAGTCTTTCATGGCTATCTAGTAAAAATTTCAACCTCTTGTAGAAATTTGTTTGTCACTTGTATTAGAAATGCAAAAATCAAATGTAAATAAAAATGATTTGAAATGCTAAAATTCAAATGCGCGCTACATAAAAATGATTTAAAAAAAAACTACATTAACGTCTGATATCACGCGCGCATTCATATCACGCGCGCATTCGCCCTCGGCTCTTGCAGAACAGCATTCTCCCACAGCATTCACCCTCAGATCTTGCAGAACAACATTTTCCCTCAGCATTCGCCCTCAGCTCTTGCAGAACAACATTCGCCCTCAGTTCTTGCAAAATGGTAAGTTCTTACTGCAGGCCCTTCCTCCTGTAGTAGGGTTGACCCTATTTGGGTTTTTTTGGAGCCTCTAAGAATACAAAGGTTGTGATTGATTACGAGGCACTACCTATATTTGTGGAACTTCTTACCTCTGGGAATGATAATTTTCGAGAACAGGTAGCACGTTCATTTTAGAGGCATAAAATTATTCTTCCCAACTATCTTTATACGTCTGTAATTTTGGAATTTGATTTAAAAAACTACTACCCAACTTTGAGTTCAACTGGTGTTCGTGTAAGGTTGTTTGGGCTTTGGGAAATATTGCTGGAGACTCTGCATCATTTAGGGATCTTGCCCTCAGTCATGGAGCTACGAGGCAGGTGCTTGCCCAGTTGAATGATACTGCCAAAATTTCAATGATACGAAATGCTACATGGGCTCTGTCAAATTTTTGTCGTGGTAAACCCCAACCACTATTCGAACAGGTAAGCAGAATACATTTTCTGCCTCTTCTTCTTAGTTCGCAGATACTGTGGATTTTTTTTTATAGATCTTGGTGCTTGGTAGATTTGGACGTAATATGGACCTAGGTGCTTGTTCATTACAATGACTTCGTCATCAGGTTTTAGAAAATGCTCAGAAATTTGGGTTTCACAAGGGGATTACCCTTGCTTGCAATTATCGATTATCAATCACATTCAAAAAAGTCTTTCGTAGCATTGCTGAGCTCTTTGTAGGTGAATTTCCGAGGCAATTTCACAATATCTGAACTAAATTTGTCTGTCCTTTTCAATACTATGTGCTTGTAACAGAACCAGACAAACAATCTAGTGGCCAATGCAACAACAACAACACCTCCTGTTGCAATGCCTGCAATTCACCCTCTCTGCACGCATGAATGACTATGGAACCCTCTTTTGTGAACAGGTACTAGAGCTGAAGGTACTGGTTTCCATTAGGATCGTGGAATTCAACATCCAAAATAGTATCAAATTCCACTGCAATAGTATTCCCTGGCGAGGGCAACAGTTCATTGAGACCTATTGGACTCATCACCCCCAAATAGCCTCCAGGGCTACCCAGAGTGTGATCATCTGGAGCAATAACAAATGCTCATCCATCCCCAATTGAAACAAGAACGGGACCCACATTGGTTACAGAAAAGGAGAAACATGTTTTGAAAGAAGAAGAAACTTTTGTATTAGGGTCCAGAAATCTAACTGGTATATTGTATAATGCCCTACCTGCACTTCAAATTGGTACTCCCAACTCCATGCTAAGGCTCACTGTGCCATTCTTCAGATGAGCATCTTAACCTGAAGTTTGATTCCAAAAAACCCAAGTCCCATGTTCTATGCCCAAGACCTCTGTTACAACGAGTAGAGTTCTAAGCGAAATACTTCACAATAGGAAGCAAAAGAAACATCGCAAAATTGCTCCGCTTTAGACTGATAATTTTCTGTGTGAAAATTCAACTGCGGACAGTAAAAACATAATATCAAACACAACCAATCGACAATGGAATTTGAACATGAGGATTTATAACCACAGAAAACCCTCTCCAGGTTAAAATAATTCTAGAATGGCTTTAAGATTCTACTAATGAGCGCTTACAACACCATAGCAATTACTGTCACAATGAAATCTGCTGGAAGCAAAGCCCTTGTATAGTTTCTACATTTCCACAGTGGAAGCAAGAATCTTGCTATCTCTCATGATCTGGTTCTGTGGTCAAATCCTTTGCTATGGCTGTCTTGTTCTGCTAAACGTGGATTTGTCTTAGCTTTGGCTCTGGTTCTCATTTAGGATCGTGGCTATCTGATCTTGCTGTGGCTTTGACTATACAAACTTGTTCAATAGGAAAATGTTGACTCTGCTATATATAGGAGCTTCAATGGGTGCTCTCAAACACTTTTTTGGGCGGCTTTGTTTTGTCTCTGATTCAAGGCAGAACTATGTTGGCCTTGGTTTTTTAGTCCTTGGAACTTAGTTCTCTCATATTTTCCATCCTATCCCTAGTTTGCTACCGAGAAAGACATAACTTCACGATATCAAAATTGACTATTTTTGGCCATTTATCTTTAGTAATGGTACAACCTTAATTTGGTGCATTCGTACAGTATCTGAAGAGCACTCTCAAGCTGTTATTCATTATTTTGGCATAAATACTACATTTAACTACCATGCTCTAATATTTATATCAACCATAAGCATTCTTAAGGTAGTTCCACGTTTGTGAAGCAGAAGGAATGCTTCTGACAGCTTCTTATCATAGTGGTACAATTCTGTTCGCAGTTTATCTTTTATAAACCTCCAATTTTCCAAACGTAGTAGAGACTACAGTTTGCATCTGAAATTTTGGACAAATCTGTATAGTATTCTACAGAAAATGCATTAAGAATAAAAAAATCCCACAATTTGTAAAAAGCCCACAATTTTGTAAAAAGCCCACATTTTGTAAAATGCTCACAATTTGTAAAATGCCCACTTTTATTTTCTTTTTTCTTATATATTGAGCTCCCATTGAGTTCAACAAGTCTTGGGTTTTCTACACCATTGAGAGAGATTTATTGTTTTCTTTATAGGATAATTTGCATCAATGGAAGAAAACATTGGAGGTGGAAAAAAAATTCAAAAGGGTGAAAGGGGTGATGGCAGAGTTTATTTCCCTTGTAAAAAATGTTGTATGAGAAATAATGTTAGAGTTTTAATAGCAACAACAACAATGCATTGTAGGAAATATGGGCACATTGATGGTGGATCGAATGACTATCGTCCCATGGTAATTAATTATCTATCTTCATTTTGATTATATCATAAAATTTTATATTATTTTTATATTTTTATATGCACACTAATGTTTAATGATTAATGTTTGTAATTTTCATAAAGGCATAGTTGCCCCCCAACTTTTTGCAGATGATCAACCAGCTTCCACAGCTAAATAGTAGTAGATTAGATGATGTTGCACCAGTACAAGAGAATATTGCAGCAAATATTAGTATTGGAAATGATGTTGTTCAAGGTGAAGAACATGAAGCGAATGATGAAGGTAATTTTAATGATCCCATGGAGGTAGATCATGATGACAGTAATGAGACAATTCACATTAATGATGGGACAAATTAAATGCTCCAAGACTTGTATGGTGAGTCAGATGATGATGGTGGAGATAGTAGTGATGGTATTTATGATGTACCTTTGATTGAAAGGTCAAGTGAACAACTTTTTGAACACTCAAATGCAACTCTTCTCTCTGCTACATTGTTGTTGGTGAACTTAAAGGTTATGAATAATTTGTCGAATAGATGTATGACACAACTCCTAAGGTATGCAATATGTATATATGATCACATATATGTAAATGTTGATTATTTTCCCTTTTTTTAGTTGTAATAAATGTGTAAAATAATAACTTATATATAAGTTATTATTTTACACATTTATTACAATAAAAAAAGGGAAAATAATCAACATTTACATATATGTGATCATATATACATATTGCATACCCTAGGAGTCGGGTCATACATCTGTTTGACAAATTATTCATAACCTTTAAGTTCACCAGCTCTCTGCTATTGTTGCTGGTGAACTTAAAGGTTACGAATAATTTGTCGAACAGATGTATGACACAACTCCTAAGATATGCAATATGTATATATGATCACATATATGTAAATGTTGATTATTTTCCCTTTTTTTTAATTGTAATAAATGTGTAAAATAATAACTTATATATATATATATATCATAGTTATCAAAACCGGCCAGTCAGGACAGCGGCCGGTTGGAACCGGTCTTGCAACCCGGTCAATAGCCTATTCTCCCCTGTTTTGGCCGGTTAACCAGACCTAACCGGCCGGTTAAGTAAGGAACCGGCCAGTTTATGCATAAACCGGTCAGTTCCGTACTTAACCGGCCGGTTAGGTGCTCCTCCATGAGTTGCAAATTCCTCAGTGTCTCCTCCATGAGCTGCAAATTCCTCTATTATACTAGCAACAAACTTGTCTAATAACTCATACTCAACACCTTATAGTAGCAAAAATACACATGATGACTGATAAATACAAGGCTGGCTAGCATAAAATCCCTGGCAGCATGCAACTCATCAAGTGTACTTGATGAAAATTTTTGTTCTCAAAACAATCAGCAGCAACCTTATTTCACACTCAGCTAGGAACTGTCAGACCCTCTCTCTCTGCTCACACATAGCAGCAGCATAAATACAAAACCTTTCACACAACATACAAGCAATTTGATCATGGCATCAAGACTGATGCAAATGGTCTGACGCCACTCAAGGGACAAAAACATACAACCTAATGAAAATGTGACTGGAAATAATAAATTGACCACTAGAAAATTCCCGCTTGGAAATGCACTAAACTGGCTACTGAGTTTTCTGGGTTTTAATGAATCTTTTCAGTGATAAATTTTGTCAAACACATTGTGAGCAGACTGTTGAAGTTGTAATGCTCTCTCAACTTGTTACAAATAGCACTAATAGTGGGTTTCATAAACCAATTCAATACCTCTAAGTGTTGTAGATGTTTCTCTAGAAATTTATTGGCAAGCAAACATAGATAATGAAGAATACAAGATCTTCAAAATGCTGGTCTAATATATATATATATACTGAACCCAGAATTGTCTTTAAGGCTGATACAATGAATTGACAACAGATCTGAGCAGGGACAGATTGTATATTATAATATTAACTCAGCAATAAAACACAGTGAATAATATAAGAGAAACCTGATACATTACTTCAACAAGTTTGCTTATGTATTTTTCAATGATATGTATTGCATTTGTTGCCATTTTGATATATTCACCTTTGCATGGTATATAAATGAGAAAAATTTTCATATTTTGTCTCTATTGGCTTGGAATCATGGTTGCAAATCTTAAAAATAGTTTTTATTTATTTTTTATTTTTTTTCATTTTATTAAAAAATAATTATTTAATGTATTTTTTTTTAAAACCGGTTCATTGAGATACGGTTCGCTACGTTTAGTTGGGCCGGTTTGATTCAAAACCTGGGTTCGGTTTTATATATATATATATATATGATTAATAATCTTTACAAGACACTACTTTTTGTTTCTGTTGTAGATTGTTGGGTGAATATTTGTTACCATCGCCAAATAATTTACCTCGAACATATCGAGATCTACGTGCTATTATGAAACACTTTGGAATGGAATATAACACTATATATGCATGTCCTAAAGATCATATTATATATTACGGAGAACATGCATTGAAAACAGAATGTCCGAAATGTGGTACCAGTAGATATCGAACAGATCAACTAACCAAAAAGGTGCCTCAAAAGGTTCTTCGTCATATTCCCATAATTCCACGTTTGCAGCGAATGTTCAGGTGTAACAGCATAACACATTTTATGGATTACCATTCAAAGAATATAAGTGGAGATGGTGTTCTTCGAATGCCTGCAGATGGTTCTGCATTTAGAGAAATCGAGGAAAAATATGTAGATTTTAAAAATGAACCTCGTAATGTCAGGCTTTCATTGGCAGCTGATGGTGTTAATCCATTCGGAGAGCTTAGATCTACTTATTCAGTGTGGCCTATTTTCATTATCAACAATAACATTCCTCCTTGGATGTCAATAAAGAGGGAGCACATAATGTTGACTATGATTATTCCAGGTATTTGATACATTATTTCTTTGAATGTAACATTTTCATTTCTCTCGTTGTTTGCATAAATATATATTTTATTTATTTACTTACTTATATATACATATATCATGGGAGTAATTATTATGTATCGTAATTTTGAACAATTAGGTAAGTACCAGGTCAAAGATATGAATGTATATATTGAGCCTCTTATCGATGAGCTAATACAGTTATGGCATGTCATCACTATGTATGACATCACTAAACCAATCAAGCAGAAGAGATTTCAATGTCATGGAATGCTTGTATGGACAATTCATGATGCCCCAGGACTAACACATGTTTGTGGTATGTAATATTTCATTTCACTTTAATATAATACATAATTATCTAAATTAGATATACCATATTGCATGTTTTAAAAATGATCTCATAGTATATTAATTGTTATTGATCCATCTATTGCGGGTCTTCAAACAAAGGGTAGATTTGCATGTCCAGTTTGTGGCCCTAAGATGAAGTATCGTCATTCGCCAGACTTAAAAAAGATGGTGTTTGATGAGTTTAGGCACTTCCTCCCTAGGAACCATAAGTATTGTACTACTGAAAAACATATTTTCAATGATAAAGAAGAAACTAGATTAAAACCACGAAGAATGACACCTCAGTTGTGGATGTTGGAATATAACAGAATTAATAATCGTCGAGCAGCTGGTACGTAATTTGTGTGTATATATATATATATATTATTTGTTTATGTAATGTTTGGAATTTTTGTTTTAACTAATGAATTTATTTTATTGTATTTTATAATTAATATTGTTATGATTTATTTTATTCTTTGATATCAAGGTCATCGTCGCCGTGAAGGTACTAATATTGTACTTCCACCTGGAATGAAATGTTATCCTTCTCAATTCACGAGGTTGCCCTACTATGAGGACCTAAAAATAGCTCATTTGTTTGATACAATGCATGTTGGGAAGAATGTGACAGAAATGTTATGGCGAACCATAGATGGTGCACATGAGAGAGATAAAATTGACAAAATTTGTGCGACTTTGAGAAATCAAATCATGCAATGAAAAGTGTGATCGACGGATCAAATAACAATGGAGGTCGAAATTATAATAATATTCCATGGTTATTAACAGAACAACAAAGCAATGATGTAAAAGAGGTCATTAGAAGAATTAAATTTCCAACAGGTTTTGCTTCAAACATAAATAATATCTTAACAAAGAAAGGTGACTTCGGTGGGGTGAAAACACATGATTGGCATACCTTTGTTAAGGTAATTTTTTTGGTATACGTTTTTGTTTGTTATTGCTTGAATACATATTTTAAATTTTCCTTTTTTCTATTTAATTTGGAAACCAATAACGATTCATTTTTTATTGTTATAGTATGTTCTACCTATATCTCTCCCAAACAACTTCGACAACAATGTCAAACAAGTTATATATGGTCTTAGTAAATACATGAGGTAAGTAGTTTTGACTTATACGCAAAATCTAATTGCTACAATTTCTTTTCGTACTTGATGAAATGATGTATTAATTTACTTGTAATGAAATATATATTATGTTTCATTGAAATAACCTTGCGTAATGATTTGCAGATGGTTGTCATTGAAAGAAATCCATGAAGATGAAATAAAGTATTGGAAGAGAGAAATTCCTCGGCTAATGTGTGAAATGCAAAAGTATCTACCTCCAACATTTTTCAATGCACAAGAACACTACTTGATACACCAAGTTGAGGAGATTGAAATGTGTGGAGCAGTACACACAAGGTCAATGTGGATGGTCGAGAGGCACCTGAAATCCTTGAAGGCTTTGGTTAAACAAAGAGCACGACTTGAGGGTTCTATGGTGGAGGGATATGTGGTATATCAATCCATGGTGTATATTAGTCATTATCTTCCTAAATTAGCTGCGCCAGTCATGAAGGCGGTGGATTGCATTTAGGATGTGAACTCCATCAAAAAATTTGAAGAGGAGCACCTGTTGGGAAAAGGTAGAATGAAGAAAGTGAGAGGTAAAAGATTTATTATGTATAATACATATAATGTTTCATTTTTTTACATCATGTATATGATCATTATATTCATTTAGGTCTTATTCTTTCATATTTTATTAATTAATATAATTTACCGTGGTTATAAGTAATATTTATTAATATTGGTGAATTATTGTTTTTTTATTCAGGTGCTCAAGATTATGAGGCACTACTTTTATACATTGCAAACAATCTTGAGTGGATGAGTGAATGTATTGAAACATGTAAAGCACATAACGACGGTAGGTTATCATGGCAACTACTGTCTGAATTGATTAGAGAAGCGTATCGTAGTGGAGATGGGAACGTTACGGACAGGGAAATCGATTTAGCATATGGTTTGAAAGATAGAAAGGTAAGCAATTAATTCACCTATTTTATTCATTACTTATTTTATAATATATTTATAATGTGACAAGAAGTTTGATTTTTCAGTTAATTTTCATGTTGTGTAAATTATATGTTTAATTATTAATTGAGAATGCATCTTTTTCATGTTTGGCATATTGCAGTTGAAACACCACAAGGCTATGTGGTGCAATGGTCGTCAATTTCGCGTTAAACGGTTGGATGATAACAGGAAAAATTCTGATAGTGGGATAACTGCAGTATTCCAGGTCACTAATGTTTCCTCTAGGAGTGACAGACATCCTCGAGAATCTGAAAATAGATATTATGGGTTCTTAGATGATATAGTTGAGTGTGACTTTAATTCCTTCAAAATATTTTTGTTCGACGTCAAATGGTATAGGCTACGAATGAATGTACGTGATGATGATAGAACACTTATTCAACATGAAAATGGATTTCCAATGGTTAAAACATTGCAGTTTGAAGCAGGAAAAGATCGCTATGTTTTTCCAAGCCAATGCGAACAAGTCTTTTACTCAGAGGTTCCAGGTGACAACGAATGGTCATTTGCTATTAGATATGATCCAAGAGGAAGGCCAGTAGAGTATACTGTAGAGGAAGAAGATGATATTGATCAAGAAGAAGATGATGCAGTGGCAGATGAGCAGGAAGATGCATTGACAGACAAAGAAGATATCTTAGAAGATGAACCAGGCATAGGAGATGAGGAAACAATTATTGATGATGATGTCGATGAGGATATTATTGAAAATGACATAATTGATGATGATGATGACATGGTCGATCATTTCAACACCATTTCTGAATCAGATGTTGGTATAGATGTCGATCAGTTGGATGAAGATCAAGAAGATACAGAAGAAGAATATTGATACAGATGTTATGTTTGAGTATGAGCTGGTATGTTATAACTTTATATTTTAATATGTAGGAATTATTGTCTGTTGGGAAAAATACTGAGAGGGGGGGTGAATTAGTATTTAGGGCTGACTGAAAACTTTTCACCAGAGATCTTATTATGTTGTTAATTATTTACTTAGATTATTGCATCATTCTTTTAGTAAACATGTGAAAAGAAATAACAGAATAAGCCATTACACAAAAGGAACACATATGAACACCAATATTTAAGGTGGAAACCCAATTTGGGAGAAAACCACCACTGCTGTCGTCTCAGTCTTCAATATTTATTATCAAGAAAACATCTTACAATTTTGTGCTGGTGCAGACTCATACCGGCACGCAGGCACCAACCTGCAGAAGGCTTCAACCTTCTCTCATTCTCCAGCCTCTCTTGGAAGGGAGCTTCGACCCCCTGATTTAACACCAGCTTGAACTGGCAGAAAGTTTCCACTTCTATGCAGAAGACTTCAACTGTCAGATCCACTGAATTTATTCAATTTCTTCATCATACTTGCATCAGATCTTTATTATTTCTTTGTTGATCTTCCTAGAGCTTTTTCATTTCCTCGATCAACTCCATAGGTGCATCATGGATTCAGCGTTATCAGACAACAGAGTTCGATCATGCAGATCTCATAAAGAGATTTTTATTTACAATGCCTCTGCATGCACACCTCGTACTATGATTCTCATCACCTTATATAGTTTTTGCCTTTATTGAAACCATGGGTCAAAACCATTCAATTGCTAATGGTATTATTAAAAGTCAAACCAATCCAAATTGAAATCCCGATCTTTGTTCTTCCATGCTCGAATTGTCCCAAAGGTAATCTCTATCTCCGCCAAATAATACTATAGCCAAGGTAAAGTACCAATAACGTGCCGCTGATGGTTTTCTTTCTTTTATTTATCAAATTCATGGAATTTGATAAATAAATATTATTCACAACCTTTGGAAATTAAATATATAATAGAACTTTATAGTAATAACCAGCGCTTTTATCAAAAGGCTTTTAAATAGACCTTTGGTTCCAGCCCCACATACATAATCGACGGCCCAATCAATATAATTTAAAAAATAGGGGCCCATCGCTTACGATCGTTTCCATCCGACGGTGGAGAACACATCGCTCAGCATTAGATGATCCGACGGATATCGTTCGTTGATGATGCACGGATGATAACACGCGATGGTGCGTCGTACCTTGGGTAACTTTCGCGCATCTATAGCAAATGAACACCGTCCGATGACCCCTTCCCAGATCAACAGTACTTATCAATATCGCTGGGAATCCTGGGTTGAGCAATAACGCGCGATGGCGCGCAGTGCTAAGCAGTTTTGTGGAGTCGTACAAGGATGCGTGTCGCGCGTTCTATGGAATCGCTCCCAACCTCTTGAAAACTGCTTGCCCGTCAAAGGTGGTGCGATAGAAACCACAAACCACCTTTACTGTTTACTCGGTCACGGTTCCGCTCTTCCACACAGGGTTCCGTCGCGCTTCCGTTTGTTATGTTCCACCTCTTTCCTTCCAGGTTCCGTTCATGATTCCAAAGGGTTAGTCCGTGTTCCACCGAAAGTTCAATGCCAAATACTCTGTTTTAGTTCTTTCGCGTTATAACTGGTTTGCTCTCGCTCCTCGTTCCTTTCTCCATGAAAGCCAGTCAGCTCCTTACTAATAGCGTAGACCCTTCCATCATATATTTAATGAATATATATAAATCCACTGTCTACCAGTTTGGATACATTGTCAACCGTATTAACATCGGTTCCTCGATCAACATACAGAGCACAGGGTTTCTTACGGATGTCAATTATCCTTCATCATCAGGATGCATACATATGTTCACACATGAATTAACTCGTCCTTATTTATATCGATTCTCCATTAAATACAGAGCTTTCCATCAAGGACAATCATATAATAGGATACAAGAAACATATTGCCAACATTGTCTTTAAATAATTTACTAATTATGCGGGTTTGTTGCATGTTGTTTATTATTTCAAACCAATAAATAATGGCCTTAATATTGTTTATTATTTCGCAGGATTCGCAAGATTCATTTGATTCTATGGTCAGGTCTCTGAAAAAACAAATTAAACACTTAAATAGTCAAGATCTAGAAGACAGGCTTTACCCCCACCATAAATTGCTGAAAAACCGGCCTTCAGTTCAGCTTGTTGTGCTGAAGACGAGGGTGGATTTGCATGATCAGTTGAATGAAAATGAATCAGATATTCGGGATGCTTTTGAGGGCAGATCCATAAGCCCCATAGATGAAGATCCCATTGCTGCAGAATTTCTGTCTGCGTTGAAGCACAAGTATAGTGTTGTATCGGAATACAAATTAGAGGACAAATATACCAAGTCTAAATCAACTGAATCCAGTTCTAGTGCTCTTGAACTTACCGAATTAAAGCCAGAAGCAGGATTTACAATCTCTAATGGGAACGGGTATGGTAGTTCCAATATTGGATTGGATGTCCAGAGCTCTGCAATAGGCACTGGACCTGATCGTAATGAACCCCAACTAATTCAATGTGATGAAAATATGGACTTTGATGATGATCAGGAAAACAAGCCAGATCATTTTGGCAATATTGAAGAAACTGAAGAGGTTTACTGTGATCGATTGAATCAACTCAGCCATAAGACATCTACTGCAGGCTGGTTTGTATTAGAAGGAGAATCGGTTTTTCTTTCCCATGATGATGGATGCTGCTTTTTTCACGATATAGCAAATTCAGAGGTGTGGAGGTTTTAATTATTGTACTTAATTTTGGGGTTTATGGGTGTTATAATTTATACATTTTGGGATTTTCTATTAGAAATAGGGAAAAGCCGAGGGGTTAGATTATTCTCATGGTTTAAATTTCTATATTTGAAATAAAATTCACCAATTTCTATTTAAAAAAATGATTTGCCTAAATATTTGATGTAGTTTAAATAGGATGTAGTTCATTTCAAAGATTGTTGAAATTTTCTAGAAACTATGATTGGGATTTCAAGAATATTTATGCACTCTTTAAATTTTCCCTTAACATAAAGGGCAGTTGATGTAGGCTGAATATAAAGCTCCATATGGGCTTACCCCAAACATGTGGGGTGATTGCTGGTTGATCAGAGCAGCTGGTTCAGATGGTCGCTCTGGTAAATATGTTGTGGCAGCATCTGCAGGTTGTACATTGGACTCGGGTTTCTGTTCATGGGACTTTTATAATAAATAAATTATGGCATTCCATACTGAATCAGAGGCCTTCACTTCAACGTCCAGTACCATCTCTCCAGTTTTGGCAAAGAGGGATGTCTCGGGGAGAAATTTTGGCTTTGCAAATGTTGTGCCAGAGAATCAACATTGGTGGTATAGGCCATGTGGGCCTCTTATGGTATCTACTGCTAGTGCCCAAAAGACAGTTAATATTTATGATATTCGTGATGGAGATCCTGTGATTTCAATGTGTTTGTTTTGAAAGTTTAGGTTTCATAGTAAATCATCCATGGGCTCTAAAATAAGGCCACATTGAAATCTTGGATACATGTTTCATGCCAAAATCAGTTGTATCTTCCATAAATACACAATCTTGGACCACTCTGTATAAATCTTCTTCTCAGACAATATTACATCTCCCTCATTATACAGGTGGTGTTCTTACATGCATAGCAAAGGCATTGTTTTGGCAATCATTTTTAAGTCACTAGATATTGTGGGTACAAGGATCTAGGGTCTCCACATGAAACTGTGTTGCCCGGAGACTCACTCTGCCTGTCCTTAAATTTGTAAACATAGTAGTATGCCAATGCTTCTTTCATTTTGTATGCATAAGATGATTTTTTGTCAAATTCCATAATTGTTTTTAAGTTTTATCCATCCCAATTTTGTTGTGAATGCACAGGTTTTTGGCTCAACACATATCTGTTATATCTTTGTACTTTTCCTTTACTAACTATTTGAAATTTCTAGTTATATTTAGAGGTGTATTTTAAGGGATGAGGGGAATTACTTGGATTTAGTGCTGCCAAGCTTATCATTTATTCTCCAAATGAAGCCCTGTAATCTGTAACACTATATGGGCATGCAACTCACTTGTTAAAATATATTTGATACAATATGTTGTACATGAAGCCTGGAATTGTGTACATTCCTGGAATATATTAATTTGCAGGCATGCTTAAAAGAGAGATAGGGTTTGATAAAATCAAAAACCCTGAACATGAAGAAAAAAGGCAATTATTTTATACAGATAGAACCAAGACACTATCTCCTCATTAATAACAAAACCTCAGTCCAAAAATCATATGTACAAATTCTAGAAGTCGAAAGTTGAAAATTTCTGAAATGGAACCAGGCCCTTTTCAAAAGAATAAATTTAGTAAAAATGAGGGTGAAGAAAGTTATCTTATCAAAATTTCCACATACCATGTTAGCAAGGAATGACTCCGAGTCCTGAGCAGTGAGACTGAGGAATTGCTTTTTTGCTGCAGGTTGCAGTTCTCTTCTCCAACACGATGAAAAGAAAATTCTTAGCTTTGGAGTCTGAAGCCCGAGTCATGCATTTCCTTCAATGCTGCAGTTGTCACTAGCCAGCAACCTTTACAATAAAATTTATTAGACCCGTCACGCTACGAGGAAAATTTGACGTGATCACTGATCATTGATTTCTTATTGTGATAACAAACATTGGAGATTTATTGTCCTATTTTAAAGTTTCATTTTTTTTTTTAAATTGAAACCGTCGTCGGTATACCGACGTCTTGTGAGCGTCGCTCTTTTGACTTTTTGAACGATTTCCATTTTCGTCGGTCTTGTGACGTCCGTCGATATTGCGATAGTTCTAGAAACGTCAGAAGAGCGACAACACAAAGACGTCTTAAATGCGACAGCTAGACACGTCGAAAGAGCGACATTATAAAGACGCTTCAAGAGTGACGAAACAACACTTCCGATGAAATTTCGTTCGAATGGCGTCACTTTACAAAAGTTGGAAGAGCACCGCAAAAACGTCGGACCAAATTTCTTCGAAATGGCGACACTTTACAAACGTCGGTTTGGGAAATTTCAGAAGAGCGACGCGTGTTTGGAAGCGACGGAATAAGTGTCGGTAGTGCGACACTTTGTAAATGCATCGAAATTGCGACCGCATGACAAACCACATTTTTCCCATCCTCGAACTGTCGCTCTTGCGACGACTGTGTGTCGGAATAGCGACGATTTGGCCGTCGGAAATTGCGCCAAATTTTTTAGTGTTCATTACTTCATTTTATCTGGGCGACGAAAACACATAATGTAAACTGGAAGACATATCGATATTAACAAATACCATAATATTTTTTTTCATTCATTAATAATTTGAAATCTGAGTACAAAAATTGCGGTCTGAAGGTCCAAAACTTGGACCCTCTGCCCCTCTTCCCGCCTCTGCTTTTATATCTGCTATCTAATCTAACTTCCTAATTACTATGATCAGTTTTAAAACTGATTCTTGAAGTATTTTAGGAAATTTGAATCAATTAAATTTACAAAATAGTAGTTTTAATATTATATATAATATATAATATAAAACCAAAATAAAACCTCACCTTGTTGAAACTCAAATAAGGACAAATAATACATTTTGAGTCCCACCATTATACTCATATGCGTATTGACAAAATTGCACATGGTTTTTGAAAACCAATCACTGCCTAAGAGAGCACCTGTAGTAGTTTCTTAAAAAAGGGCTGAGTGATGCCACATTGCATCATAGTCGTTGATCTGCAAATAGTGATTCAAGCCAAACCACTCTACGGAGGCACTCTCTCACATAAGTTCTGAGCAGTTTGTGATTTCGGGAAAGCGTTAATTATGGACATGAACGATACAAATATCAGATTTTATGAGATATGGCTGAACTTTAACATGTTTGTTTCTCTTCTTCATGCAGAGCCTCATTGATCTTTGTGATTGAATGCATTCAAATTACAATCTAAAATGCACTGAGTTTTATTTAAATATCATCTGAATGCCAAGTGATCATCTGAGAAGGAAATTGTCATCATGCAAATCAAATTCTCATAGAATGTGTTGAAATGGAAACAAGAAACGTTGAAGGAGGCCTCGAAACATCTTTCCCGATCCTAGTTGGAAGAGTGACTGGCCTAAACTAAAGTGGGACCACACATGTGATTTTTGCTCTCAAAGTCTATTTTTAGACTATGTCTATTTTTAGACATATGGATCATGGTCTATGAGTTGCAGGATGCTATTTATGGATGGTTGGTCAAGTTGGTAAAAATAGATGGACGTCTATTTTTAGACATACTGGGCGGAGTCTATTTTTAGACTGCCAGTCTAAAAATAGATCAGTCGAATATTATTAGCTCTTAATAATATTTGGACTATAAACATTATCTTATCCTCTTGGAGCACTTTAGTTTGAGCTACAGATGTGGCACATGTAGCTGACAGAAGGAAATATGCTTTTCCTAGGGGTTAGTTGAGCTATTGCATGGTTGACTTCAGCTAGAACTCATGTGGCAGAGTTTGGTGGAGTTGATGAGACAGTTGGTGGAGTTGTGTTCGGTTTAACTTAGTTGAACTAGTTGTATTTAGTCTAACTGACAAATACACTAGTGATGAGTGGTGTGAATTAATTATTAATTAATTCACTAATTATTAACTCATTATTCAACTAAAGAACACATCAGTTAATAGTAGTGCATGGACAGTTCAGTGGAGACCAGTGTTAGAGGTGGGTGAAAGGGTGGGGTCTACTATCAGTTGTGACTATAGTGTGCATGAGATTTGCACAATAATTGGAGGAGATTGCCAATGAGGATTGCGCAGTTAAATCCAAGGGAATTCGAATTCATTTAATTCCATTATCTCATCTTGGATTGCGCAGTAGAGGCAGGCAAACAGTGGAGGAGTTTTGAACCCGTGACTTGTTCAAAACTGAGCTAGTTTGTGTGTAACTTTTGGAGACAGTACTGAGTACTTGTGAGGAGTATTGTAATGAGATTGTTACATGATTCTTCTTCATTATAATATACAGACAGTAGGGGGTTTTCAGTTGTAATCTTTCCCCGGTATACATACTGTGTTATATGTGTTGAATTTCTATGTGCGCATGTGAATGTTTTCAATACCGCTTGTTGTTTTTATTTCCGCATGTGATGATTAATGCGTAGAAGAGATTATGTGTTATGTATAAAGCTCAAATATTATGTGACCAGGATAATCTCGGTGAATAATTCAGCAAATTATTCAAATTTCTACATGGTATCGGAGCGAAATTAATCGTCAAAGATCTATTACGGTGATTGCAATTTATTTCCTCGAACAGAGCCTGCATATGGGCCAGGTAGCCTCCGGATTCATCTTTCTTCGGAAAGTGAAAGGTCTGGTAAATGCCCATGCAGTCAATCTCTGATTTGGAAATAATTTTTTCTCAAGTGTAGATCGGAAGCGGTTGAGTTATCAGCTGGTGGTGAAATTCGAATTTGCAGATTTGTGTTTTTGGTGCCGCGGTGAAAATGTCTTTCAACGGATTGCGACTAGAATATGCCTTGGAAGGCAGTTCGAATTATGTTGCATGGAAAGACCGCATGGAGGCTGTATTAGATGATAATGGGTTGTTGGAATTCGTGGAGAAAGAGATTCCAAAGCCTACTTCTACTGATGCTGCTGTTGTGGAAGCCTGGCGAAAGAAACAAGCAAAATGTCGAAGGATTCTGTTGGAGGGCGTAAAGGATCACATAGTGTCCAGCTTGCATGGAAAGGCTTCTCCATATTTGATGTGGAAAGCCTTGACAGATCTGTACCAAAGCAAGAGCAACCAGAGGAAGTTGGCGCTCAAGGATAGACTCAGAAACATCAAGATGGAGAAGAATGACACTATTCCGGTATACTTGAAAAAGTTTGTCCACTGCAGGGATGAGCTTGGGAGTATAGGATTTTGTGTGGATGAAGAAGGACAAGTCAAGAAGGTTGGGATTCGAGCAAAGAATCTCTACAGACTTGGAGTAGATGGGATGTCTACGAAGCTTCCTACTGTTGGGAAGTGCAGGAAAGACATGCAATGGATGCTTGAGATGGAGCAAGTTTTGCATGCAAAGCGGTGAAGACATGCAATCGATGCTGAGAGGGAGCAAGTGGCCGTATGTAGGCAAGAAAGACATGAAATTGAAGCTTGAGAGGGAGCAGGAATTGCATGCAGGTAAGAGTGAACCTCGAGATGTGGAGCAGCCACAAGATGAGGATCATGGAGTGGGAGAAACCACTCATGCAAAGAAATTTTGTGCCATATGGGCAGAGGGAGTGCATGCAGCTATACTCACTCAGGGAGAGGTGGGGTGACATGCATGAATAATCGCAAGAGGAGATTTCTGGGCAGGATTCATGAGATGGTGTGGATCTCATGAATTGAACCTGGCTACGAGGTGCCCACAGCGCAGCAGTAGCATGATAAGTTGGTTGATGCAGGCAGATCAAAGTGACAGTGTCGGATACTGGAGCGCGAATCAGAGTTGACAGCAAGTGCAGAGTGCATGGGTGCAAGAGTTCAACAGCGCAGTGGTTCCTGATGACATGTGCAATTGGGCCCAACAGAAGTCGAAGAATTTGATGATAGATGCATCAGATTGATTGAGTTGTTTGGAGCCTATTCGCCAAGATGTTGTATGAAGGGTGCAGGCATGCATGGAGACATGGCATGCATGAGCGCTCTTGCATGGCGCTGGGTAAAGGGTGCATGGCGCATGCATGGAGTTGCATGGTGCATGCATGAGTTTGCATGGTGCATGCAAAGGGTGCATGGCGAATGCATGGAGTTGCATGTCGCATGCATGGAGTTGCATGGTGCTTGTGAAGGTTGCAGGGCGAATGCATGGAGTTGCATGTCGCATGCAAAGACAGTCCTTTCTTGTTGAGAGGGAGTGTTGAAAATGGCAACAAGAAACAGTGAAGGAGGCCTCCTGAAACATCTTTCCTGATCCTAGTTGGAGAGTGATCACCTAAACTAGGTGGGGACCACACATGTGTTTTTTGTCGAAAAGTCTATTTTTAGACTATGTCTATTTTTAGACATATGGAGCATGGTCTAGGAGTTGCGGGATGCTATTCTTGGATGATTGGTCAAGTTGGTAAAAATATATGGACATCTATTTTTAGACATTTAGGTTGAAGTCTATTTTTAGACTGCCTGTCTAAAAATAGAACAGTCAAATATTATTAGCCCTTAATAATATTTGGACTATAAACTTTATCTTATCCTCTTGGAGCACTTCAGTTCGAGCTACAGATGTGGCACATGCAGCTGGCAGAAGGAAATTTGAATTTCCTATGGGTTAGCTGAGCTATTGCATGTTTGACTTCAGTTAGAACTCATGTGGCAGAGTTTGGTGGAGTTGATGAGACAGTTGATGGAGTTGTGTTCGGTTTAATTTAGTTGAACTAGTTGTATTTAGTTAAACTGACTAATACACTAGAGATGAGTGGTGTGAATTAAATATTATTTAATTCACTAATTATTAACTCATAAATCAACTAAAGAACACATCAGTTAACTGCAATGCATGGACAGTTCAGTGGAGACCGGTGTTAGAGGTGGGTGAAAGGGTGGAGTCTACTATCAGTTGTGACTATAGTGTGCATGAGATTTGCACAATCATTGGAGGAGATTGCCAATGAGGATTTCACAGTTAAAGCCAAGGAATTCGAATTCATTCCATCCATTCTCTCATCTTGGATTGCGCAGTAGAGGCAGGCAAACAGTGGAGGAGTTTTGAACCCGTGACTTGTTCAAAACTGAGCTAGTTTGTGTGTAACTTTTGGAGACAGTACTGAGTACTTGTGAGGAGTATTGTACTGATATTGTTACATGATTCTTCTTCATTATAATATAGAGACAGTAGGGGGTTTTCAGCTGTAAGCTTTTCCCGGTATACATACTGTGTTATATGTGTTGAATTTCTATGTGCGCATGTGAATGTTTTCAATACCGCTTGTTGTTTTTATTTCCGCATGTGATGATTAATGCGTAGAAGAGATTATGTGTTATGTATGAAGCTCAAATAGTATGTGACAAGGATAATCTCGGTGAATATTTCAGCAATTATTCCAATTTCTACGAATGAATCAAACCCAATTTTGCAGGATGTTTCTTGAAAAAATTTCCTTTGAAGAACTGACAAAATCTCTTAAACTGCTTTGAATTTTTGAACAATTCTAGCAATAAATTCAATTGGGAATATTTTACATAAAACCCATGTTGCAGATTTTTGAAAATTTTCTCCATTTTCCCAGAATAAGAAATATAAATTCACTATCCTGAGAGTATTACTTTCTGAACTGTGAATTTTCATTTGCATTAGTATGCCTGCTCAACTTTTAAACGCATGTGAAAATATGATCTTCCACAAATCATATGTGATTAATAATAGCTTTTAAGGCTTTGTCTATGAAATTTACACGCTGTAAATGCAAATAATTTGAATCAGTGCAACCTTGAGCTATTACCGGCAATCCAACATCATTAAAAAACTCAGAATCCAGGGTTAATTTTTCAAGAAAGTGACAACGAAATCCAATATCTTCCATAGTTTTATTAGTTATCCTTGCACATGCTGCAATGGCAAGCACTTTCAGTGTCTTTGCACAACCAATTTATATTGTCGTCATACCTCTATCTGTCAAACCCTCACAAAACCGAAGATTCCAATTCTCAAGTTGTTTGCATTGTTTTCCTACAACTGTAAGACCTTGATCACTTATATAGTAACCCTATAAATCTAAGGCCTTCAAAACCCTACAATGTTGAGCCACTGATGCTAGGCCCAAAATTTTGACTGCAGGGCATCATATAAAACTTAGCTTTTCCAGTCTTTGACAACCCCATTTGAGAATATTAAGACCATGGTTTGACAGATTACGAGATTCCAGTTCAGCTTCTTATATTCCATGTTTCTCTGTAGAGTGATTTCTTTTGAGTGTTGGCCTTGAACATGAACTTCCAACAATAGTAGTTTATGCATGATTTTAGTCTAGTTCCAAGGTGAAAACGTAAATTTTTCTTTAGGTACACTTGGCATCCTTTCATCCATGTGTATACAACGTGAATCACTAAAGCGTTGGACTAGCATGCCTATGCATCCATCGGGACTGTCTGAGGCCCCTATTCAAATAGTGTGTCTACTTGCACTTTCCAGCTGATACCATCTCTTTAGAAAAAAGCACAATAATCCCTATCTGAATTTTTTCCATCTAAATGTCTCAACAACCTTGAATTTCTCATACTCTCTCTTGATTTTAGCTGAGTCGAATTAGGCTACAACATCTGGCTCAAATTGGGGACGGAATTTTGGTAGCAAAGTGCTGAGAAATCATAGATTAGTAGCCTTTATTGGGCATGGAGTTAAGTCAAACTGAATTTTCTCCCAATCCAAAATCTCTGAAAATTTCAAATTTCTCTGAAACCTCTCTCTTCTAGGATATTTATTCTTGAACTGAAAATGCTAAACTAGAAATACTGCAATTGGGAATGCTCAAATCCTGAGCTTATTTATGTACAACTCCTATATATATATATATATATATATATATATATATATATGTATATGCATGGCTGAACTTAATCAGGTCAAGTCAACCTTCCAATGGAGCCAACCTAACATCTGTATGTTAGACTTAATACCTTCATACTGCTGAAATAAAAATCAAAACAGGAATGTACCATGAATGTTTTCCATATACAAAAATTTGTACATACCCTTGCATAAAAGCTTGTTGTTGATCAAAGAAATTTGTCATATACACAACCACTAGATCATAGAACCGATGAGACAAAATTTTGGCTGCCTCCTTTTCTTGAACATTTTGCTGATGTAGAATTCTTTGAACGGGGCAACTTGCTTCATTATTTGACTCCTCAATTTGGAATTGTGTGCGAAGAACTTGATTGCCATTTTCTGTAGGTAGGCATTTAGGCTGAAAAGAGAAATCCAAGGTTTTTTCCCTATAATGTTGATGTTCTTCGTATAATGTCAATTCTTGACAAAAATCTTCCTCCTCCTGCAAACATACCAGAGAAGCTCCACCAGTTTCTCCTCTATTCACAAAATCATTAAATTTATGAAAATTGTAATGACCTTCTAGGCTTTCACCGTGTAGTTTAGTTGTTGCATCGAATTTTGACTAGAATCTTCAGAATGCTTACATTTTTGTGTTTCAGCAATACAGGAATCCTCTGACACCTTTTGAAAATCCTTGTTCGCCTCTGAATTTGCATTCTCTTGTAAAGCAATTCCAATTTTTTCTTGACATGCCCTCTTGTCTTCAACAAAACTTGTTCTTTCAACATGAAAGGAAAAATTTCTACAAGCTCACACATTATCTTTGATTTCCTATGCATAAAGAAACATCAGCTTGAGAGTTCAAGGCTTTCTCTCCTTAAGATAAAAAGCCAAGACAATAGAAAGAGCCCTCAAATAGTAAACCATAGCTGTTGCTTCAGGGGGTTGAATTTCTTTTGGCATGCTGAAATAATTTTTTTGAAACCTCCTGTTAAACTCAACAATTGATTCATTGCTCTACCTTTGGATAAAATATAATTCCAGAAGGTTTTTTTCATATAACTTACACTCACCCCAATATCTAAGAAATATATCTTGAAAACTTTTCCATGAACTAATTGAACTTGCTTCCAAACACTTGAACCATTGCTGAGCACCTAGCTTTAATGAATGAAAAAACATCCTTAAAGCCATGTCTTCATAAATAATTTGAAATTTATCCAAAAAGTACTCAAATTCCAAGATATGTTTTTTAGCTGAAATATCCTCATCCTCTCTAGAGAAACTTGGAAAATTTTTGAATCCTTTTGAAGGATAACGATGAAGAATTGTGGGTAGCTTCAGGGGTTTAAAGATTTCTCTGATTTTGAATTGAAAAACAATCAATTTCTTGTGAGGAAAAATATTATCATCCAAAGATGATGAATCATCACCTTTATGCCTAGACTGTGACTGATTATCTTTAGGAATTGTAATGAAACAATCATCTCTCCTCTCATATTTAGGAGATAAAGTTGTGTCAAGATCAATAATACAAGAAGAAGAAAAATCATATTTTTCCAGTAAAGAATGTATCTTTCGGGCTTTACAATCTTCTGAGAATATAAAGCAAGAAACAATCTTCTTGATATATAAGGGAAAAGAGGCCACTAAACTAATAGTAAAAAATAGAACCTACTTTAAAAAACTGAAACTCTGATACATGTTTTTTCCACGATTATTTCTCATTTTCTTGCCAGCAAAATTCTTCATCTAATGAAACTTTCATCGGTGGAGTCGCCAGGTGAATAATAAACAACCAAATTTTAAATCTAAATCTTGTTCACCATCAAGAATAAGGGATTATGAGACCTGCTACTAGGAGCAAACAATGTAGGATCACATTTCGAAGGTGTTTTTTGGTTTCTGAGTTTTTTTTTCTTAGAAACCAATTTTCAGGATCTGACAGAATAGGAGCTTTCTGTTGTGAAGTATCCAACCTTGTGTGTGGCCTTTTATATGCTAGAATTATGAAATAGAGATACAACTTGATATTTACTCCTCTCTGAACAACTAGAGGAAATATGAAATAAAACCCAGGGAAAGAACTGTGTTTCTTCATCCACGGCCACAATGCCAAAAAAAATTGTACCTTAAGAGACAATCCCTTGGCTGTACAAAGGAATCTGTGCTTAAGACAATTATACATGTATGTCACAAAATTTCGATATCAAGGGTATTTTCTTAATCACCTTCAGATGTACTGTTATTAAACCCTCAAGAATCAAATGCAATAAATGCTTTTCAATGCCATTATCTGTTGATATGAAATGGAATGATGAGAAGAATATGAAGGAAGGAATCCCAAATTGATATGCTGGTAGATAGTATCTATCACTTTAAACTTTAGAATAATTTTATGACAGAAGATTAGTTAAAATGAAGGAGCGCCCATTAAGGATTTTAACTCTTGTTCACATATGTAAAAAGAGACATGCACCTTCATTACTTCATTTTATTCAAGGATAGAAAATACATAATGTAAACTGGAAAACATATCAATATCCACAAATTCTAGAATCTTGCTTTTCATTCATTAAGCATTTGAAAACTAAGTACAAAATTTTCAGTCTAAAGGTCCAAAAAATTGGAACCCCTGCCCCTCTCCCTGCCTCTGCTTTTATATCTGCTATCTAATCTAACTTCCTAATTACTAAGATCAGTTTTAAAATTGATTCTTGAAGTAGTTTAGGAAATTTTGAATCAATTAAATTTACAAAATAGTAGTTTTAATATTATATATAATATATAATATAAAACCAAAATAAAACCTCACCCTGCTGCAAGTTAAATAAGGACAAATAATAAATTTTGGGTCCTGCCATTGTAATCATATGCATATTGACAAAACCGCACATGGTTTTTGAAAACCGATTACTGTCTACGGAAGCACCTGTAGCAGTTTTTTGAAAAAGGGCTGAGTGATGCCGCATTGCATCATAGTTGTCGATTTGTGAATAGTGGTTCAAGCCAAACCACTCTATGGGGGCACTATCTCACATAAATTCTGAGCATTTTGTGATGAAGGGAAAGTGTTAAGTATGGGCATGAACGATACAAATATCAAATTTCTATGAGATATGTCAGAACTTTAACCTTTTTTCTTCTCTTCTTTTTCACGCAGAGTCTCATTGATCTTTGGGATTACATGAACTTAAATTACAATATTAACCGTACTGGGTTTTATTTAAATATCATCTGAATGCCAAGTGATCATCTGAGAAGGAAATTGATTATGTGAATCGAATTCCCATGGAATGAATCAAACCCAGTTTTACAAGATGTTTTTGGAAAAAATCGCCTTTGAAGAACTGAAGAAATCTCTTAAACTACTTTGAATTTTTGAATAATTCTTGCATTCGAGTCAATTGGGCATATTATGCAAAAAACCCATGTTGCGGATTTTTAAAATTTTTCTCCATTTTCCTAGAATAAGAAATCGAAATTCATTGTCCTGAGAGTATTACGTTTTCTGAACTTTGAGTATGTCTGCTCAACTTTTAAACGCATGTGAAAATATGATCTTCCAAAAATCATATGTGATTAATCATAGCTTTTAAGGCTTTTTCTATGAAATTTACAAGCTATAAATCCAAATAATTTGAATAAGTGCAACCATGAGATATTACTAGCAATCCAACATCATTAACAAAATCAGAATCCAGGGTTAATTTTACAGGAAAGTGACAATGAAATCCAATACCCCCCATAGTTTTATTAGTTATCCTTGCACATGCTGCAATGCCAAGCACTTTTAGTGTCTTTGCACAACAAATTTCTATTGCAGTCATACCTCTGTCTATCAAACCCTCAAAAAACCAAAGATTCCAATTCTCAAGTTGCTTGCATTGTTCTCCTATAGCTGTAAGACCTTAATCACTTATATAGCAACCCTGTAAATCTAAGGCCTTAAAAAACCTACAATGTTGAGCCACTGATGTTAGGCCCAAACTTGTGACTACAGGGCATCATATAAAACTCAGCTTTTCCAGTCTTTGGGAACACCATCTGAGAATATTAAGACCAAGGTTTGACAGATTACGAGATTCCAGTTCAACTTCTTCTATTCCATGTTTCTTTGTAGAGTAATTTATTTTAAGTGTTGGCCTTGAATATGAACCTCTAGAAATAGTAGTTTATGCATGATTTTAGTCAAGTTCCAAAGTGCAAACCTAAAGTTTGTTTTAGGTACACTTGGCATCCTTTCATCCATGTGTATACAACGTGAATCACTAAAGCGTTAGACTAGCAGGCCTATGCATCCACCGGGACTGTCTGAGGCCCCTATTCAAATAGTGTGTCTGCTTGCACTTTCCAGCTAATACCATCTCTTTAGAAAAAAGCATAAGAATCCCCATCTGACTTGTTTCCATCTAAATGTATCAACAACCTTGAATTTCTCAGACCCTCTCTTGAATTTTAGCTGAGTCGAATTAGGCTACAACATCTCCCATAAGATTCTTTCCAACCTTCTTTCCAATATTGGTTTTGGGGTTGAGACGGCCAAGGTTTCCGAGGGAGTGTGTTCCAATTACTTTTATATGGATGTGCATAGGCATGAAATTGTGAATTAGGTTCTTGATCCATGCCAGGTTGACCAGGCTTACATGGTTCTTTTCGATCTACACTATAGAGTTGCTTTGGTGATTGACTTGCTCGCCTATCTTCTTGGTACAACTCCTTCAACCTTGGTAATGATGGAAAATATTTAGTATCATATTATTCTTCATGGATAACACAAATATCAACATCCTCTTTTTTCTTATTTTTCATTCTTAACATTTCTACTTGTTCACTTATATTGCATGATAATTTTTGTTTTGAAGTTATCAAGCAAATTTCCTAGTTCAGCTTGAATTACAAATGTTGATGCTCATTTACTTACTCTTACCCTTCCTCTTGACATGCGCTTGCATGTTTCACAAATTTCTTCAAATGATAATTGGCATGCATCTCCTCTACTCATGAGATCAAGGAGATCAATCCACTCATCCATAATTGTTATAAGTAAGAGGGTTTTTAGTGCGTCAAATCCTAAAGGATGCAACTTTTCCCTCTTAACATTATACATAAATTTCTTTATTAGATCCTCAAGGCTCTTATCTTCTTTTTGTTTCATTCTAAATATTTATTCCTTAAGATAAATATCTTTATATTTTTATAGAAACATATTTTGCATATCACTCCATGATCTTATTGAATTATTACCAAAACTCATGAACCATTTAAGAGAGCCATCCTTCAATGTTGCTAAAAAGAATCTCAACTTTTGAGTGTTTAATAAGTAACCATAAGATATACAAATAATTTCAAATTCAAAGAGAAAGGATTCTGGATACTCTGAGCTCATACCATGGAAGTTGGGAAGGAAAGATAGAGGGATGTTCTTCATATTCACACTGACATCAGTATCTTGAATGGGAAATCTAGGAGGATCTTCTTCATTATCATCATTTCCATCCATTTTGTCTAGCTTCTCTACCACCTCTTATTATTATACTTTAAAAAGTGGATGGTGATGTGGTTCTTACTGCACCACATGATCAAATGTGGGGGGTTGGTGTTGGAGAAGTATTTTTAATATTTTTGTTTTGAATAATAATGCTAATGCAATGCAATTTTATGTTTTTGAAATGAAATATCCCTAATACAATTTTTTTTTTTGTAGAATGAAAAATAAATGAATCAACTAGGGAAGAAAACGATGCATACTTTGACACATCCCCAACAACGACGCCAAAAAGTGGTGAGCCTTAGTATTGCAACAAGAATGTTGCAACTCCCAAGACTACCAAATTTAATTATCAACTCGGGGTTCATACAAAATTAAGAGGTATAGGAACTATATGTGCAACATAAAATATGTCAATATTTTGTTAGTTTGATGTAATGGAGTGAATTCCATGAAATCAAAGCCTAAAATAATTGCAGAAATGGAAATTTTTCTTTGAAAAGAAATTTATCCTAGGTAAGAACAACAATTTGTGATTGAAATCCTAAGAGCATGAATTCAAATAAATATGCCTAATCTACTTTGTAAAAATGCGTGTCCTAAGTGGTGTTTATTCCTCCTAAAACATGGATTTAGATCCTAGGGACATGATTCAAGCCTTAGAGACAAAAACCAAGCTTTGGGAGAAAATATGGTTGAGTTTACACATGCTACAAGAGTGCTACAGGAAGTTCAGTTTTTTCTACAAGAAGTTTTGTTTTGACGATAACTCAATGAATGACTAAGTAATCAAATGAAAATGGGATGGGATATTTTTTTTTTATCAAACATGATTTATGAGGTCTCCCTTCCAAGTGGAATCACTCCCAAATACCCCTGTTCACATGTGATAAAAAATAACAGAAAATTACTACTCTAAAAACTAGAAATTCAAGAACTAGTGAGTTATTTAACCTATAAAATTCCTAACCTAATATAGTGAAAATACAATGGGGTAAATTTTTTTATTGAATTGAATATTGTTATGACCTAATACAAGTGGAATCAGCTCAAATGAATCTCATTAACCCATTCTAAAAAATAACAGAAATTTACTACTATATCGCTGCAAGGCCTTTCCAGAAATCCTATATTCGTTAACTAGTAACCAAATCCAAGTAGCTCAGTGATAAATATAACCTTCAAAAGTTATTCTAAGAATGAATAATGCTTTTGAATCTATAAATAACCTGAAAATAATCTATCTCAATCCTACCGAAATAAAAGAACCAATACTAAATTCAGAAATAGACAAAACAAGAATAAGAGACGCATGTGAATAAGAAGTGAAAAGAACATAAATAAATAGTGAAAGAGGGCTCTAAGGCTCCTCGGATGGCCAATCCAAAGGAGATTCAGATTCCTATGGAATAGACCAAGCCTTAGAATCTAAAAATGGCACCAAACTTCATTATTGAATCAATATAAGTAAATCCCTGCAAGAAATGAAAATGGATCTCCTAAACAACAAGTTTTCTCCACAAGAAGACTAATATAATACATGCCCCTAGAGGTCAATTCGAATTGGTGCTTATAAAAAATGATGAGCCAGAATTTTCCTTGAAAGGAAGAATATTTCCCCTCCATAATACCTCAAATATTGGATCTCGTTCCTAACACTAGGTTTTTGCATTAAATGGTAGTAAACACATTCCTAGATTTTCTCAATAATTGGAGTTACAAAATATCTCAATAATTTCATGATATTTTATTAATTTATTCTCCAACCTTGATCCTTCTGTAGTAGGGATCAAGTCCCTAAATTATCTTTTTCTCCAAATCTTCATAATCTGCCTAATATTCTCATAATATTCTTCAAAAACAAATAATATTAGGCACAAATATGCAATTATCTCGAAACCTTCCTAGGAACATATTAAAGCTTTAAAAACATTATTAAGTGTAGAAGGAGAGATTTAATATAGCCTTTATGTTCCTAATAAATGTTAGATGGGCCTTAATATATGTCTAATTTATAGGCCCATCATGATATACGCCAACATTCATAATTATCGTCTTTAATCATTCATTTTGTGTGGACAAAGCTCTGAAATTTTCCTAAAAAAGCTTCAACTTTGCTAGCATCCATGGAATTTTTTTTTAAATCACTCTAGATTAATTCTCTAGTTTGTCTATGTAAATTAATGTTATCAGGTAGTGGGATTTCTCTTGCATCTATAATCAAGTTGAGAGTCATGAAAACAGATGACGATGAGAAGTCAATGCAAAAGGATGAGAGAAATATAACTTCAATGATTTCTCTAAAGGTCCATGGCAGAAAATAGTCTAGTGTGATATTCAGACATATACTGAGCTTCAAGATGGGACACCATATTTTGTTTCACCTTCATGTTTCTTTCTTTTATTTGACTATATAATTTATTTATAACATGAACAAAACTCTGAGAAGTTTCTATAGGACCTGGGGAAGAGGGTGTACAAGTAGCATCTCCCAATTGTCCTTGCAAGCCCATTATGGCTGAGGAACTTCCAACCAGAGATCCAAGTTATGTTTCCTTCTCTGACAACTTTGTCTTGTTTAAACTTTTATTTGCTTCACCTTCTAAATCAATTATATATTCACTGCTCCTTTTCAAAAATTTCTCAATAGGATGTGGATTTTCAACCTCCATTCCTCCTTTTTCATTTTTCTAACCACCATTTTCGAATTTCTCTAAACCTGGTTGAGGTTCATGTGTCTAAGGAGCATAGGAATTTTCATCTCTTCTATTAGAAATAATATGGTGGGGATCATATGACCATATTTCACCCAGGTGTAATTTCATGCCTTCAAGAATAATTTTCACTTCTTCCAAGGCATGCATGTTGTTCACAATAAAAGGCCCAATTGTTCTTGGCAATTTGAATAAGTGCCCCTTCTTAGCTGGGACAAAATGAACTTGATCAAAATTTAAACTTTTCCTGATAAACTCCAAAGAAAATAAACGCATAGGTACAAATGTACGAAGTATATAAGCGTCAACCTCTGCTCCATATAGTCTAATCTCAACATGGTATTCAAACTGGAATGAATCACCCACTTTAACATCTTTTTTAAGTAAAGGAGAGATTGAGCCTTCAGAAAAATACAAGGTGAAGGAGAGCTATTTATAATGGAATAAGTAACTGACGAGAAAGAGGTAGTGAAATATATGAACCCTTCATAATTGGCATGAATTCTTATGGTATTTGTCCAATTCACCAATGATTGCTTATTTTTATGTATATCCATTATATTTAGTCCCAAGTGGATGACTTTATCCACATAAGTATACAATAAAAGATAGGTTACTAATGAGGGAAATCTAAAACATCCAACGAGAGTAAGATATATCAACTATGAATTAACCATTTTTTCACAATAAGCAGCTATATCAAGTACAATATTAGGTTGCATAATTAAATTAAACATCCCCAAAATGGTTCTGTCAATGGCATTTGTATCTTTCCTTTTCAAAAAAATTTCAATGAATTGCAGCATGGGCCTTACATATTCAACAAAAGTTTCAAGAGAAAACTAAGTAGGTTCCATAGGAAAATGTTTTCCTAAGGGCATTAAAAATAAATTCATCTGGGTGTAATCTTTCTCATATAGATTTTGGAAAGATGACAACAAGGTTTCCTATTAACATGATGTATACCAATTTCAAGGTGGAAATTCCAAGGCTTGTTGAATTAAAAGGGCAGACACTTTAAAAAAAAAATCACCTAATTTATTCGTCACAAAGCACTTTTGTAAATAAAGAGCAGAAACTAACTAGTAGATAAAGTTAGGTAAAACATAGTTTTGGGGGAATGTCATAGCAAAAAGACCAGACTTCACAACTGAAACATACACTGGGGATTCCTTTGGGCTGACTAGAATTTTTTGGAGAAATTCAATTAAATCTAGGGAGAAATTTTGATCGAAAACATCCCTATTTTTGTCCATGAGAGGAATGTGGGAGGAAGAACCTGACAACATAACTTTCTTTGAATTTTTGACAACTGGAACAAGTGGAGATGATGTGTACTTACCTAGTTAACGGACGATTGAGGCTGAATTGAACTTTAAATCAGACGACTGTGATGTGTTACAGATATAAAGGACTCATAATGATAAAATGAGGGGAATGAGGGTAAACGCGATTTATGGGTAAACAAAAAATGGGGGAAAATTGGAAATAAATGTGTGAGTGGAATATATGAATGATGCGGTGGTGGAAAATAATCGATGAAATGATGGGGTGATGAAGTGATGATGAAGTGGTGACGAGGCGATGTTGAAATGGTACACACTCACCTCTTGTAGCTCTACGGAGGAAGATATTAGTACAAGGAAAACCCATCAAGGGTGATCGCATAATAGATATCGGTCATCGATCTATAGTCAACCGTGATTTTTGAATAGAGTTTACGGAGGCACTCACTAGCATAGCCTCTGTGCAAGTTGTGCTATTATGTTTGAGCCATCATGGTGTTCCGATATGGTATTCAAGTCTTCTTATCTTAAATGTGCTCTTTTAACCATCATATATTTTAACATATTTTATTGCAAAAATCATATGCTTGTGTTTGATAGACCTAAATATTGCACCATGCTGAACCATAATATTATTCCACCTTCTATAAAAGTAAAAAAATTCTATGTATTTTGATTTTTTTTTTCAAATATATCAATTTTTTTTTCTACAATTTGAAAAGCATGGTGAAAATTAACTTATAACATCTAGTTCCACCTGGGGATAGTGGTTTAGAATGAAGCACTAAAAACTGTAGATTGGTGCTTTCACCTCGGGCATGGAGTCATGTTATAACTTAGAACATTACAATGAATAACTCACCGGTTATTTTCAATGGAAAAGACGATATTTATAATGGAAAATTAAAATATGTAATTATGAAAATAATGCATCAAATACTGCCCAATAACAAGAAGCTACAATAGTTCTCCATCCAAATTTTCTAAAATGAAGTTATTATTGGCTCTCATTTCTGCTATTCGAAAGGGACCAAACCATAAAACATCAAATTTACCATTTTTTCCCTTATCCTCTCTTCTCACATCCCATCTAAGAACTGAATCTCCAGGCTGAAAAATAATATTTATATATTTTCTGTCAAAAAATAGTTTCATCTTCTCTTGATAACTAATTAGATTATCTATGAAATTTTCTTTGTTTTCATTCAATTCCACCAACTGGTTTATCCTTCTAGTGATTGAATCAGGTTCCTCTTCAGCATCCTTAATGAGAGCAACAACAGGTTTTGATAATTGACTGGGAAATAAAACATATGCGCCATATACCAACTCAAAATGTGACTTTCTAGTGGATCTCTTAGCAGTCACCTTGTTTTCCCAGAAGGAAAATTTTAGCTGAGAATCCCAGTTTTCTTATTTATTGCAATGGATTTCATAAGTCTCCTTACCAGAGTTTTGTTTGGAGATTCTGCCAACCCATTTCCTTGAGGATGATAGGTGGTAGAATGTGAGAGTATTACATTATATTTCATGCAAAATTCAATCAGTTTTGCAGATCTGAACACTTGAGCATTATCTGCCACTAACTTATTTGGACATCTGAATCTACTGAAAATATTCTCCTCCATAAATTTAATTACCATTAAATCCATTGGCTTCATGTTTGGAAAAACTTCCACCGATTTAGTAAAATAATTTGTAAATATTAGGGTCCATTTGTGTTTTCCACTGGAAGGTGTATTTATTTCTCCTATAAAATCTAGACCCCATTGTTTAAATGGTTTTTTAACAAACTCAAGAATCAATGGTAAAGGTGACAATTTCTTCTTTTCAGCAAACATTTGGCACTTTTAACAACTTCTCACTAATATGAAAATATGTGAAAAAAAAGAGGGACAATAGAAACTATCTTTCAAGATCTCATGTGGTGTAACTTTCCAAATATAATGGCCACCACAGAGACACCCATGATACTCATTAAAAATTTCAATAGTCTCCCCTTCTTTCAAACAGAGAAACATAATACCAACATGATATTTCCAGTACAAGCTACAATTTGTTATTACATACTTCTAGGCTTTCAATCTGAGAGCTTTGTACTTTTTTCTATCAAAGGAATTTGGGAAGCTAAGAAAACATAGATAATGGACAATATATTTATACTATTCAGAGAAAAGGTACATATATTGAAATTTATTATCAAATTCTTTCTCCTTACCTTTTTCTTCTGCAATTCTAGATTCAAAGACTTCAACTCACAAGTAATTCCCATAGCTTGACAATTGGCTTCTGTCAAGATCTTTGCTAGCCTTGTCCTTTTACCAACTTGGCTGGTTTGATGTCAATATCACACTCTTGAATATTTTTTATCCACTATCCCCTTTTTCCATCACTATCACTATGAGTTAAAACATCCTTAACAACAACATTAGGAACATATGAAGTGATCTGATACTGGAGAACATAAATTCTAAAGGCTTTCAATGCTTTAACCAGTGCATAGGCTTGATTTTCCAGGATGTTATATTTCAACTCTGCATCCCTTAACACCCTGCTTAAAAATTCTACTTTTTGTTCCCTGTTATATTAATTTCCGTGCAAAAGTATCGGTGTTACAATAAAAGGAGAAGAAAATGAAAATATTTGAAAAGGTTTTTTATAATAAGGACTCACCAATACTGGAGCTTCTCCAAAATATTCCTTGATTCTTGCAAAAGATTCTCTAGAATTTCTGGTCCATATGACTTATGCATCCTTCTTCAACATATTAGTGAATTCCTTCACAATCTTTGCATAATTTGGCATAAATCTCCTGAGGAAAATTATTTTTCCCCAAAAAAATTGGATTTATTTTTTACTCCTTGGCATAGGTATATTCTTAATTTATTCTAATAGTTTAGGATCAATCTTTACTCCTTCCCTTGATACAATATGCCCAATTAATACTTTTGGGGGTTTAATGGTAGGCCATACCTTCTACACTTTTAAAAAGTTTTTTGAATATGTTTTAGATGCTCCTCATCAGACCTGGATAAAACTGTAATACCATCCAAATAAATTAGCACAAACTTCTCCTTTTCTCCTAAAAAGGCTATATCGATAGCGCTCTGGAAAGTAGCACCAACATCCATTAACATGAATGGCATATTTTCATACATGAAGGTTACCCATGGGGTTGTGAATGATGTTTTATTTTTGATCTTCTGGTTGTACTTCAATGTGATTGTAACCAAAAAATCCATCAATCATAGATAACTTGGAATATCCTATTACTCTTCATAGAATGTGATCCATCTTTGGGAGAGGATAATTATACTTTAATGAGGCTCTATTCAAATTTTGAAATTTTTTACATAACCAAATTTCTCCATTTTTCTTCCTCACTGGTACCAAATTAGCCACCCAATTTGAATAGCTAAGAGGGACAATTATGTTTGTTGGCAATATGTTTCTTGTGTTCTATAATATTAAATTGATTGTCCTTGATGGAAAATCTCTGGCAAAGGACGAAGAAACTATCTATATGAATAATCTCAGCAGTCTATTAGAATTTTTGTGCAATGTCACAATGTATACGCGGGTTTGTAAAGGCCAAGTCGCATATGCATGTGGAAAAGTACGTCACAAGTCGTGCATGCTTGTTTGTGCTCCAAAATTATAATACTAGGGGGCTTTACCATGGTATTAGCCCACAATATTGAGTGTTGTATTATCTATTTGATTCTGTCCAGGATTACCATCAGCAGTTGAGTGGTTTTGACTCATGGTATTGATAAAATCTATTTCTATATAAGGAGAAGAATATCATAGTGCAAAGCGGGCATGAAGAAGGGTTGTCAATGAATAATTTTCTCTAAGGAATATCTGCATGGATGAAATTTGTTTTAATTGATATATTGGAATCTATGATAAACCCATGGATATAATGATGGTTCAAGTTCTCTAGATCTGAAGACGGTGAAGCTTTAGTATGATCTACTGAAGAAATGATGAAGAATTGGCGCAAGTCTGCTGAAGAAAATGAAGAAATTTGGGTAAGTTTTATAGATCTGGTCTGTTTTGCGAAATCTACTTTTACAGCTCTATACACTATTTGGTCTCAGTAAAAGCGCGTATATACGTGGGTTCACTTCATGAAAAGCACGTATGGTAGTTAGGGTTTTCTAAAGAATGTATACACAGAAGTATACACGGGTTAGTGTGCAAGAAAGCGCGTATGTATGCGGCTTCAGTAAAGAAAAGTAGCATATGCTATTTTAATTAATGACTGTTCAGGGTTGAGTTTGTATCTGCATATCTATTCTGAAGTCGGGGTTATTTTTGAAGTTCTGGTTACAGTGTTTTCACTGTTCTAATTGAAGTATTGGGAAAACTTTATGATTGTTGATAAAGGGTTGTGTTGATGTTGTTTGATCCAGTATGAAAATTGATGAAACGTGGTCTGCAGTAGGTCTAAGGGTTTAAGCATATAGTATGGAAATTGAAGCTTCCTGCTAGTAGAAGCTGGTGTTATGTTCAGGGGGTTAAAGCTCCCTTCTAGGAGTGGGCTGGTAAACGAGAAGAAAGGGGATTGGAGCTCCCTTTCAGTAGCAGCTAGAAAATGAGTGAAGGTTGCAGCTTTCTGCAGGTAGAAGCCTACGTATTGATATGAGCCTGCATCAGTACAATGTTGTAAATAGTTTTCCATATAATAAATATTGAAGACAGAGACGATAGCAGCGGTGGTTTTCTCCCAAATTGGGTTTCCACCTTCAATATTGATGTTCATGTGTGTTCCACTTGTGTGATATTTTATACTGCTGTTACTGCACATATTTACTGATTATCTAACCTGATGCATAACTAGTAAATCTGATTTAAAGACTGTTTCTGAGAATTTTTCTAAACTAGAAATTTATATCAGTATACACTAGTTTCTTTCAGCATATCTGCGTGTATACACGAGTTCGGTTCATAAAAGCCGCATATGGAATTCTTCCAAAGAAAAAGTTAAATTTATAGATATGAGCTGTAAATATTGATTCACCCCCCTCTCAGTATTTTTCCCAACAATTGGTATCAGAGCAGGTCCTTCTAAAGAAGCTTAGCCATTATAAGGAAGATCAACCAAGATGAGCAATCAAGATGGGACAACATCTATCAGGCCTTCACTCTTCAACGAAAACAATTTAATCTTTTGGAAAACACAGAGAAGATCCTATCCTCAGTCTCTTGGAGTAGATGTATGGGCTATTGTTGAAGGAGGATATCAATATCCAGCCTTAGTTCCAACAGATGCAACGACAAGAAAGAACTATGAAACAAATTCAAAGGCGGTCAATGAACTATTGGGGAGTCTGACTGAATCAGAGTTTTTCAAGGTCATGCAGTTGAATATAGCAAAGGAAATATGGGGCAAAATAATTCTAAGCTATGAAGGTGATACAAAGGTAAAAAGTGCTAAACTTCAAACTCTCAAAATTCAATATGAAAATCTAAGGATGCATAATGAGGAGAGAAATTCTAGTTTATTTTTACGTCTAGATGATATTGTAAATGGTATAAGAAGTTTGGGTGAAACCATAACTGACCCTACTCTGGTTGAAATTTTTTTAAGATCTCTAACTTCAAAATTTGAGTCAAAAGTGTCTGTTATTGAAGAGAAGCAGGATCTTTAAAATCTTACTATTGTTCAACTTCATGGCATTCTAACTGCATGTGAAATGAGAAAAGGAGGATCATCTGAAATCAAAGAAGTCGTCTTTAGAGCTTCTACAAAAGGAAAATAAGTACAAGAAATAGAAGGATTAGGGTATTTTTCAGAAGAAGATGAGGTAAATTTTGTAAAGAAGCTCCAACTTGGCACTGGAAGGTTCAAAGGTAAGCTTCTTTCAAATTTTTTTCTTGTGGAAGAGTTGGGCATTATGTTGCTAAGTGTCCTCATAAAGAAACACATGAAAAAGGAAAGGAAGTAGCAAGAAGAAATAAGAATCAGTTTAGCACTAGAAAAATTTATTATACTCATGAAGATAGTGATGGGTTATCAGATAGTGAGGAAGAGTCTGATCAAGATCTTAGACTTCTCATGGAATTTGAAAATGATTCTAGGGAAGAAAAGGATACATTTATGGATGCTCTAGAAGACAATGATTTTAATGAAGAAATCAATCAGCTCAAAATATGTTTGGAAGAAAACAAAATATCCATAAAAACTCTAAAAAATCAGCTTGAAGAAAAGGAGAAACACAATGAGAAATTAGAATGTGAAATAGTAAGTCTAAGAAAAGAGATTGAGAAAGTAAAAACTTTGAATCTTAGATTTTCTAAAGGATCTGAAACCTTAGATGAAATTATCAAGTTACAACGTTCTCCTCTTATAAACACAGGTCTTGGATATGTCGGAGAATCTTCTCAGTCTTCAGCACCAAACTATCTAAAAGTAGCTACAACCAGCCTACAGCATTCTGCCACTCAGCAAGGAAACAAAGAAAATTTACAGGTAAAGCATGACCACCTCAATACAAACAAGAATACCTTTCAGAGAAATACCAACCAACAGGTAAACACAAATAGAAGCTTCCATGATTGCAGAAATTTCTTCTTCAATGGAAAATGTTTCTCATGTCATAATTTTGGTCATAAATATGTTCAATGTGTTGCATAAAAAACTATCATGAATAGAGAAGCAAGAAAGAAAAGAATTGATACTGGAATAAAGAAGAATACATATAACAACTTTTCTCCTCTTTAAAATGAAATTGAATGTGCTTATTGCAATAACTTTGGTCATGAAGAATCTGAATGCAGGAGAAAATTTCAGCCAAAAGAGCATATACCTTCAACTTCCAAAGTATGGAGAAAGAAGGAATTAAAGGTTGAGAACCATGGCATAGCTTTATTTGCAGAAGGAGAAGAAAATCAATGGTACATTGACAATGGATGCTCAAAACACATGACAGGTGACAGAAATAAACTTCTTGCATACAATGCTCTAGAAAGAGAAAAGAATGTTACTTTTGGAAATGATACTCCTGCTGTCATTAAGGGAAAAGGTTCTATTTTTCTAAAGGAAAAGGTGAAAGCTAACAATGTTATGTATGTGGATGGATTAAAGCATTACCTATTAAGTGTAAGTCAAATGTGTGATCAAGGAACCAAAGTTGTCTTTAGCTCAAAAGAATGTGTGGTACGTGATTTTGATACAGGAAAAACAATTATAAAATGAAATAGAACACCAAGAAATTTGTATGTATTGAAAAGCTATAAAGAACAATGTTACTTGGGTAAATCTTTAGAAAATTGGTTATGGCATAGAAGATTGGGGCATTTGAGCTTCTCTCAAATCAATAAATCTAGCAGACTCAAAGCTGTTCGTGATCTTCCCAATATTACTCTGCCTGAGAGTATCATATGTAAATCTTGCCAATTCGGTAAGCAAACCAGAGTGCAATTTGATGCCAAAGAAGGATAAGCAAGTAAGCCTCTTGAACTCATTCATACTGATATCTGTGGACCTATGAGGAAAAAGTAACCCCGTGAAGAACAATACTATATTATGTTTATTGATGATTTCTCTAGAATGTGTTGGATGGGGTTGCTAAAACACAAAGATGAAGCATTTGAAAAATTTCAGATCTTTAAAGTACTGGTTGAAAATGAATTAGATCTAAAAATCAAGTGTCTTAGATCTAATCTAGGAGGTGAATATATATCAGATGAATTCTTTGATTTTTGTGAACAACATGGCATAAAAAGACAGTTTGATGTAGCTTGTACCCCACAGCAAAATGACGTAGCAGAAAGAATGAATAGAACAGTACAACAGATGGCTCGGGCTATGCTTGATGATTCAGGAACACCTGTCACATTTTGGGGAGAAGCAGCACATATTGCGGTAAATATTCTTAACAAAAAACATGTTCATGTAAACAGTGATAATCCTCCATATGAGGTCTGGTATGGTAATCTTCCCACTGTAAAGCATTTTAAAGTTTTTGGAAGAAAATGTTTTATCAAGAACAATAATGAAAAACTTGGCAAGTTTGAACCTAGAGAAAATGAAGGAATATTTCTTGGTTACTCTTCTAGAAGTAAAGCATATAAATGCTACAATAAAATACTTCGGAAGATTGTTGAATGCATTGATGTTGTAATTGATGAATCTCTCTCATCTCCAAAATGGGAAATACAAACAAAAAATGAAGATGATGATGATGTATATCTTCCTGCATCTAATAGAGATAATATAGAAGGAGAACCCAATGAAGCAGTAGAAGAAGATCTATCTGAAAAGGCTCCATCTAGGTATGTTCAAAAGAATCATCCAGAATCCAAATTTTGGGAGAAAAGGGATCAGGTGTCCAAACAAGAAGAACTCTTGTAGGGTCTACTAGCTATCTAGCATTTTTATCCACCATTGAACCACAAAATGTCAATCAAGCTAGCAAATATGAATGTTGGATTCAAGCCATGAATGAAGAACTTGATCAAATTGAAAAGAATCATACTTGGGAACTAGTCCAAGACCTCATGATAAAAATGTTATTGGAACAAAATGGATATGCAAGAACAAGTTAAATGAAAATGGAGATGTTATTGGAAACAAGGCTAGACTTGTTTGTAAAGGGTATGCTCAACAAGAAGGTATAGACTTTGAAGAAACATTTGCTCCTGTAGCTAGAGTCACTTGAAGCCATCAGAATGTTCCTTGCTTTTTCAAGTTTTCAACAAATCAAATTTTATCAAATGGATGTTAAATCTGCTTTCCTCAATGGCGATCTAGAAGAAGAAGTTTATATAGAACAACTAGAAGGATTCATTTTGGGCAATGATGAAAAACTTTTTTGTAAACTTAAAAAGGCTTTATATGGTCTCAAACAAGCTCCAAGGGCATGGTATTATCGTCTTGATAAATATCTTCATCAACAAGGATTTTCAAAGGGATCTGCTGATAGCAACTTATACACAAAAAACTGAAAATGATAAACTATTGATTGTGGTTGTATATGTTGATGATATCATTTTTGGAAGTAATGATGAGTGTATGAGTCAGAAATTTTCTTCTGTTATGCAGCAAGAATTTGAAATGTCTTTACTTGGGGAAATAACATTCTTTCTTGGCTTAAAAGTGCAACAAGCAACAGATGTCATATTCTTATCACAAGAAAAATATCTTAAGAAAATTCTGAAGAAGTATGGGATGGAAGATTGCAAACCTGTAAGTACACCAATGATAACCGGGTGTGACCTCAGTTCTCATGATGATTCTTCCAAGGTGAATCAACTAGAATACAGATCCATGATTTGAAGTCTACTTTATCTCACCGGGAAAAGACCAGACATTATGCATGCAGTTGGGATTGTTGGAAGATTCCAAGCTAATCCAAAAGAGTCTCACCTTCAGGCTGTAAAATAAAATTCAAATATCTACAAGGAACTCAAGGCTTTGGACTATGGTATCCAAAGAATGTTGATCTCACTCTTCATGCTTACACAGATGCAGATTGGGCTAGAGATGTTGATGATCAGAAGAGCACTAGTGGTGGTGCATTCTATATGGGGCCTCGATTAGTATCTTGGTTCAGCAAGAAGCAAAGCTCTATTTCCTTATCTAAAGCAGAAGCAGAATATGTGGCTACTGCATCATGTTGCACACAACTTCTTTGAATGATGCAGACTTTAAAAGACATTCAAATCAAATGATCACCTTCCATATCCATTATGTGTGATAATACAAGTGCCATCAGTATCTCAAATAATCCTGTTATGCATTCCAAGACCAAGCAGATTCCTATCAAGTATCACTTCTTACGTGAACAAGTGCTTGAACAAAAGGTGAAATTGGAGTATGTTCCCTCCAAAGAACAAGTTGTTGATATATTTACTAAACCTCTTCCCAGGGAAGCATTCGAATATCTTAGACAAAAGCTGGGAGTTGTCTCTGCTGCTCAGAAGATCAGATCTACTTAAATTAAGAAGATTAAAGTGGATACGCAGATTTCATAAAGGACAGTCACATATATACGCGAGTTGATATACATAAAACCGTGTATGGGTTTTTGCTGGCACAATTTTCTGGGTCAGCATTTTCAGAACAGTTGCGGTGTTGTTGGGTATCTCTGGTGATGTTCCAGTTCTCACATTTCTGTTTCATTCTCTAATATTTTTTATGAAGATGCCTTAATTATTTGTTGTTGAAAGTGTTTAGGGTGCACAAGCTAAGGGGGAGCACTTGTCCTGTGGGAAAGGATGCATTGTTGGCATTTTAAGTGTTTACTGTGGTCTGATCTCATGATTGAGATTCATTGGTCTTGTTTATAAAAATTCATTTGATGAAAAGGAAATGTTGAGATCTATGATGTACATTGTTATATTCAGTCATATAAGGACTTGTTCCAAATTTGTACACCCACTTGGTTGGGTAGTTGAGTCAAATATGTAAATCCACTTAGTTGGATCATTGATGCAAGTATGAGTAATTGGTGATAGGAAAGGTCATACTCGGTTGAACAGTCATGTACTTCGTTGAAAAATATGTTTGAATATTCAAGCATGAACTCAGGGGGAGCATGGTAAGGGATGTTGATCTGCCCTTTGCCCTTGAGGTCAAAGGGGGAGAATTTTGAGGATGGTTGAATTCTGACGATGGTTGAATACAGATGCCTCATGTTTTAATGATTATGGTTGCCATCAAGTCCAAAGGGGGATATTGTTGGCAATATGTTTCTTGTGTTCTATAATATTAAATTGATTTTCCTTGATGGCAAATATTTGGCAAAGGATGAAGAAACTATCTATATGAATAATATCAACAGTCTTTTAGAAGTTTTGTGCAATGTCACAATGTATACGCAGATTTGTAAAGGTATGCATGCGGAAAAGTATGTCACAAGTCGTGTATGCCTATTTGTGCTCCAAAATCATTATACCAGGGGGCCTTACCATGGTATTAGTCTACAGTATTGAGTGCTGTATTATCTATTTGATTCCGTCTAGGATTACCATCAGCAGTTGAGTGGTTTTGACTCATGGTATTAGTAAAATCTATTTCTATATAAGGAGAAGAAGATCATAGTGCAAACTGGGCATGAGGAAGGGTTGTCAATGAATAATTTTCTCTAAGGAATATCTGCATGGATGAACTCTGTTTTAATTGATAGATCTAAATCTATGATAAACCCATGGATATAATGATGGTTCAAGTTGTCTAGATCTAAAGATGATGAAGCTCTAGTATGATCTGCTGAAGAAATGATGAAGAACTAGCGCAAGTCCACTGAAGAAAATGAAGAAATCTGGGTAAGTTTTATAGATATGGTCTGTTCTGCAAAATCTACTTTTATAGATCTATACGCTAGCTAGTCTCAGCAAAAGCGCGTACATACACAGGTTCGCTTCATGAAAAGCGTGTATGGCAGTTAGGGTTTTCTGAAGAATGTATACACATAAGTATACACGGGTTAGTGTGCAGGAAAGCGCGTATGTACATGGCTTCAGTAAAGCAAAATAGCGTATGCTATTTTAATTAATGATTGTTCAGGGTTGAGTTTGTATCTCATATCTATTATGAAGTCTGGGTTATTTCTGAAGTTCTGGTTACAGTGTTTTCACTATTCTAATTGAAGTATTCGACAAAGTTTATGATTGCTGATAAAGAGTTGTGTTGATGTTGTTTGATCCAGTATGAAAATTGATGAAATGTGGTATGCACTAGGTCTGAGGGTTGAAGCCTTCAGTATGGAAGTAGAAGCTTCCTGCCAGTAGAAGCTGGTGTTATGTTCAAGGAGTTGAAGCTCCCTTCCAGGAGTGGGCTGGTAAATGAGAAGAAAGGGGGTTGGAGCTCCCTTCTAGTAGCAGCTGGAAAACAAGTGAAGGTTGCAGCCTTTTGCAGGTAGAAGCCTGCGTACTGATATGAGTCTGCATTAGTACAATGTTGTAAACAATTTTCCATATAATAAATATTGAAGACAGAGATGACAACAGTGGTGGTTTTCTCTCGAATTGGGTTTCCACCTTAAATATTGGTGTTCAAGTGTGTTCCACTTGTGTGATGTTTTATACTGCTGTTATTGCACATATTTACTGATTATCTAACCTGATGCATAATTGGTAAATCCGATTTAAAGACTGTTTCTAAGAATTTTTCTAAACTAGAAATTTATATCAGTATACGCTAGTTTCTTTCAGCATATCCACGTGTATACGCGAGTTCTGTTCATAAAAGCCACATATGGAATTTTGAAAAAGAAAAAGTTAAATTTATAGATATGAGCTCTAAATACTGATTCACCCCCCCTCTCAGTATTTTTCCCAACAATGTTTTCTTGTAATAACTTTTTGACTTCCTTCTCAATTGATGGAAACAATAAAATATTTAACTCCTCATTTTAAAAGAATTTTGTATTGAATTATGTTGGTATCATAAGTTCTAAGGTCTTCGTAAGACCATGCAAACACATAAACATATTTTTTAAAAATATCTCGACACCTATGTTTATATTCTTCTAGAATGCCATTTTACATCTTCACCAACTTTGGTTTTTGCTCTGTTCCAAGGTTGCATTCTTCAATATCATCTTCCCAATCTTTTTTTCCTGCCTTTAAATCAACATAATTTGCATTAAACAACCTTTCCATGGGTACCAAACCTTTAGGGATCACATTGTTTTTCAATTGCACTATCTTCAAACCTCCCATAGAAATTTTCAAAGCCAACTAATTGTTTGGTTCTTCTTCTTGAAGCTCTCCAATTTCATCCTCTTGTTTGATTTCTAGATTTGAAAACTCTCCTACCATCTCCAGAAATCTTTTAATTTGTTTGTCATCTTCAAAAAACCACCAGTATCTTATATTATAAGGAGTGGAATGTCTGCTCCTAATTTCAACTTCATATTTGAGTTTGGTATTTAGTGGAGGCTTGAAAGTATTAACTGTGACTGCCAATGAATCAGGTAGCATGTTACCTTCCCTTGATAAAAATTGCATGTTAAAAGCAGAAAAGAAATTATCCACTAAATCCCACACTTCATTTCTATAGGATCTAAGCCTCAGATGCTTAGTTTTTCATTGATTCTTGACTTGTTTCACAACCAATTCAGAGTCCCCAAACATAGAAATACATTGTATTCCTATGTTTTTAGTATCTTGTAAACCAAGAGCTAGAGCCTCATATTCAGTATTATTGTTTGTGGGGTGAAGCTCTAGTTTATAAGAAAAGGGAATAATATTAACTTTAGGGGAAAGCAGAAGAACCACAAATCCGTTCCCTTCTTTTTAATATGCACCATCAAAATAAAGCTTCCAAACTCCATTGAATACTACTTTCTTGATTTGAATTGTTGAAGGAACCTGCACTTATGTATATTCAACAATTTCCTGAGTTTCTTGCAACATAAAACAGGAAAAATCATCTTTTTCTTGGTTGTAAATAGGAGAATTAATTGAACCCTGCCAGGTAATTATCTTCACAAATTGGGTCTCTCGATATAACCTCCTTTCTTCCCCACCAAAGATTGGACTAATAACATATGTAAAATCTAGTTTAAGCACTCCTCCCAATTTGGCTCCCCAGGACCTAGAAAGTAACATTCCAAATCGAGCTTGAATATATGCAACAACAACATCCATCACAATACTTCTAGCTGGAATTTGGGCCAATAAAACTACCAAATATTTAATAAGCCCCACACATTTGACTTTTTTTGAATCAAAATAATATAGGTCATTACAAGGTTTTGTAATTTCCAAATCAAGCTGCTTCATATCTTAGAGAGGCATTAAATTATGAGATGCCCCTAAATCCAAAATATAGTTATGAAGAATAAAAGTGTGCATCAGAAGATAAATGTAAAATGGAGGAGTAGAAGAATCTTATTCTTTCACATGAGGGCCAAACATCACCACTGGGTTTTCTTCTTGTAAGTTAATTGCATCAGCTAAGAGATTATCTTCAAATAAATTTATGAAATTAGAGACCTTATTTTTGTAATTAGGTGTCTTCACCAATTCAGTTAATGGAATTTTTATTTTTATTTTCTCTAATTTTTTTTTGTAAATTATAAGAATGAACCTCCTTCACAGTTTTTGATTGCTCTTCTTCAACTAAATTTTTCTTTGGTACATTTTGTGAACTGACAACAGGTTGTTGGGATGTTTTCTACATCATCCTTGTGTCTGTCTTGCTTCTTGAAATCTCCCCTTGATGAGTTTGGACCATTAGGACTGTATTCAATGACTTCTTTCCTTTATCATTTTTCTTTGGTTGTTGCTGGTGAACTGCTTGATTGAATTGATCTTCGACATGGTCTTTAGTTCTTGATTTCTTCCTCGACCTGACATCATATTTTTTTATGAAAATTTACTTTCATGTAATCTGTGAACCTTTTACAACATTCTTTGATTTCTTCATCATAAAAAGTAATTTGAGGTTCCAAATTTGAATCCTCATTAATGAATATTTCTCATTCTTCTTCAGACAAAGTAGAATAATCGTGTCCTACAATTTAAGAGTCTCATCCAATTCTTCTTACAATTCATCTTAAATGTATAAACTTGGTTTCACCTAATCCTGATCCCTTTTGTCTCTCTCCATAATTTGAAGTGGCTGTCTCCTGCACTAAGGATTAAAATTTCTATTTTGTGCTTGTTGAATAAACCTCGGAGGATTTCTATTTTCCAACTCTAATTTTACTATCTTATTGGATAAATTTCTGATAACTTTGGTCATTTGATATAGGTTATGCTTGTGATAATCTTTAGGTTAACTAGCGGGCTTAACTTCCTCCTTTCCCTTATTTTTATCTTCATCTTGATATTTTGATTTGATATTTCCTGTAATAGATAAATTAGCTTCAATTTCCAATGCATCAGTCTGAATTTGGTCCAAAGTATGAGATCGCCTTTCTCTCAGAGTAAAACCAAAATTAGATTCAAATGTTCTTGCAAAAACCATATTTTCCAGAGCAAGTGGTGGTTTTATTTTTGTTGGAAATCTATTATATAACTTATGAAATATATTAGTCAATTCAACTACATCTTCATCTAGTTTTCTCTTAATTTCATTAAACTCAGTCGGGAAATAACTATGATATTTTTTCTCACCCCATCTCTGTATAAATGTATTTTCCAATTCTTCCCAAGTATTTATTGAACTATCAAGAAGATTTTTATACCATTTTATTGCTTCTGCATCTAGTGACTGCAGAAATAGCCTCATTACCACATCCAAGTACTCAACATTCAATTTTTTTGCAAAGGCACAAAAAGTTGCCACATGCTTTTATATTGTTACTTCATCTTCTCCTGTAAATATAAGTAACAACTTTAAATAATCTTGAGGCATGGAATTCATGGGTTGAGGAATATTCAATGGTGCATATATATTTAGAAGAAAAGATGGAATCACCATGTTTTGATTATTAGAAGAGACAAAAGAACCTCCTATTGGAAATACAAAAGCTTAAGGTGGAATGGCATAAATAGGAACTCGCTGAGAAACATAAGAGACAGTATGATGTAAAATGAGAAATTAGTTGATTTCATTTCTTAAATTTCTGGGAAAGAAAATGAAAGATATTCAAAAGAGTCTTCTTCAAGGGTAGGTTCTAGAAAGATACTTTGAGGAGAAAAAAATATTTTTTGAGAAAAGTCAAGATTTATAACAATTTCTTTTGAATGATAAGTTATGGGATATTGAGAGACAAAACTGGTACCAGGAGCTAAAAAGGTAGGGTTTGGAGTTACTGTAGCTTTTTCATTCCCAACTCTTTGAGAAACTAAATTCTTTGGATCAGAAAGGATAAAGCCTTTTTTTGTGAGGTATGAGACCTTGTGTGAGGCCTTATAGGAGCCAAGACTACTTTTCTTGGTGAGATAACTCAACCTAGACACTTTCTTTTCTCGCCAGACAAAGAAATAGAAAAAAAAGAAAACCCAAGGGAAAATGAATGTGTTCTCCATTCTTGGAAACGATGCCAACAAATGTTGTTCCTTGGAAGACAACCCATGGCTGAGTAGAGGTAAGTGCCCAAGACATTTATCCAAAATTAAGAATTTATCAATTTTCTTTTTCATTACTAAACTCCATAAGTTTTATTTTATAGATAACACTTTAAATTATTCTTGGGATAAAACTTTCTTTCAAAGCGGTCTTCTGATGATGAAAGTTATTTTAAATTGCAGTATAATGAATGTAAGAATTTGAAGAAATATTTAAAGAACATGCTACAAGTAGAAGAATCTCTTGTTTTAAAATTTATCATAATTATGGAAGAAATATGAAATGAAATACAGAAAATAGGAGAAAATATTAAGGTTATTTAACTTTAACTGACAGAAACCAAAATTTCAGTGAAACTGTAACATTAAAGACCAAAAAATTCATTAATCTCTTCTATAGCAGAACACCATTAATTGAGAGACAACAAGAAACACATATCACATTAAACATATGACTCGAATAACTTTTAAATCTTCATTGAAATCACCAAGAAGATCCAAAATTATAGAAAGAAATTTTTCTTCTGAGGTTCAAAACCTGGAACCCTTTCTCATTCCTCAAAATTGTCTTTTCTAAATAATTACAATGAAGAAAGTTATGAAATTGTCAATTGTCGAAATGGTTAACTACTTGAAATGTCTATAAACTACATGGTCCTTCAAAAAACTATATTCATGATGAAAAAAAAAGTGCATCATTTTACAAAAAAATAATCAAAATTTTTGCTAAAGTAACAGATGAAATTTTCTCATTGATTCAATTGAGATTCTGGTGCGGTTGAAGGTAACAAATTTGTACTCGTTGTTGTAGGGGACATACACTCTCTAAATTTCCTCCAAACTATCATATATGAGCTCTAAATTTTGAAAAACCTATTGTGAGCCATTCTAAAATTGGTAATATTGCTATAACTTTTCTTCTCAGTAAAATGAGTTCTAACTAACCACAACAACTGAAAATCCATGTGAAAATAATTGACAATCGTTGCCCCTTTTAGAAATGTTCCATTTTCAAGAGAAGTGATAATATTACTCTTGGCTTATACGAGCAAAGTTTCATAATTCTCATAGAGAATAATATTTCCCTATTGATCCTAGCGTGAAGGGAGTCCTGTTGTGGTTCTCTTGTCAAAATTGGTATTAAATTTTAAAACAGAGTCTTTAACCTCTCTCAATTTTGTCTCAGTTGTTTTTCTATATAAGTTCTTCAAAACCATCCAGTTTATCTCCAATACCAATTATGTTCTATCTTATATTTTCATTCTCTTAACTCTTGTGATGACTTAGAGTTAAGGAAATCGATCATCCTTTTAGAAAATTGGGCACATTATTAGAGCTTTTGTTTATTGGTAGCAATTATGCTTTCCAAACCTCTGACAGTGGATTTTTCTTCTACAATAATTAATAAAAACTCCCAAAAATTTGTCACTTTATCAATAACATCATTACAAATTATTTCCCTATATTGAATGAGGGACATGTTTCCCTTCACTTTCTCCTTTAGTTCCTTAACTGCATGAGAAGCAGCCTAAAAATAATTTTGATATTTGGAGGCAGTTTCTTGAGCCATGGCTAATTCCCTCTCTGTTATCTTTATAATTTGTTGTATATGATAAAAATTTCTTTGTATATTCTTCCTTTCATTTTTCAGATATTTGTAACTCAACCATCACTCTAGTTAGATTTTCTGGTGGGTCTTCAGAGTGAGACCGTACTGCGATAATACAAACATGTGAATCCAATTTTTGTTGTAAAAAAAAATTCATCTATTTAAGAGTAGGTATTTCATTGCTCCTTTGCAAGAGTTCATTAGTTAAAATGTCTTTTTCTTTCTCCACCTGGGCTAGTTCTAGGGCCATGACATGCTCAACAGAAGGTAACTTCAACTTCTTTCTTAGGACTTGAGTTTCAGATTATGCTTGCTGCAAAAGATTCTAAACAACACTTATGTCCTTAGGATTTACACCAAGCTTCAAAATTATCTTCTTTAATTCTTCATTTTGTGTGGGAAAAGCTTTGAAATTTTATTCCTCCAGTTTCCATTGATTAACCACTTTTCCTAACAAAGATTCAACTTTTCTAGAAGCCAAGGATGTTTTCTTTAAATAAATGTAGACGAATTCTCTAGTTTGTCTATGTAAATTAATGTTATCAGGAAGTGGGATTTCTCTTGCATCTATATTCAAGTTGAAAGTCTTGAAACTAGATGATGATGAGACATTCAATGTAGAAGGATGAGAGAAATATAGCTTCAATTAATTTCTCTCAAGGTATATGGTAGACAATAGTCTGGTGCGACATTCATACATATACTGAGCTTCAAACTTGGAATCCATATTTTCTTTCACCAAGTTCATGTTTCTTTGTTCTATTTGACTGTACAATTTCTTTATAACAAGAACAAAACTCATAGAAGTTTCTTTAGGAATTGGGGAAGAGGGTGTACAAGTAGCATCTCCCAACTGTAACTAAAATCCCATTATGGCTCAGTAACTTCCAGCCAAAGATCTAGGTTTTGTTTCCTTCTCTGAAAAATTTTCCCTCTTTGAAATTTTATCTGCTTCACCTTCTAAATCAATTATATCTTCAATGGCCCTTTTCAAAATTTTCTTATTAGGATGTGGAGTTTCAAAATCCATTACTCCTTGTGCATTTCTCTCACCACCATTTTCCAATTTCTCTACATTTGGTCGAGGTTCATGTGTATAAGGAGCATAGGAATTTTCAACTCTTCTATTATAAATAATATGGTGGGGATCATATGACCATATTTCACCCAGCTATAGTTTCGTGCCTTCAATAATATTTTATACTTCTTCCATGGCCTGCCTATTATTCAAAATAAAAGGCCCAATTTTTCTTGTAAATTTGAATAAGTGTCCCTTCTTAGCTGGGTCATAATGAACGTGATCAAAATTTAAATGTTTCCTGATCAAATCCAAAGAAAATAACCTCATAGGTACAAATGTTGGAAGTATATAAGGGAAACCTCTGATCAATATAGTCTAGTCTCAACATGGTCTTCAAACGGGAACCAATCACTCACTTTAACATCTTTGCTAAGTTGAAGGAGAGATTGAGTCTTTTGAAAAATACAAGGTTAAGGATAGCTATTTATAATGCAATAAGAAACTCACAAGAAATAAGTAGTGAAATATATGAACCCTTCATAATTGGCATGAGTTATTATGGTATTTTTCCAATTCACCAATGATTGCTTTTTTTATGTATATCCATTATATTAAGTCCCAAGTGCATGAATTTATCCACATGGGTATATAAGAAAAGATATGTTACTAATGAGGGGAATCTAAAAAATCCACTGAGAGTAAGATTTGTCAACTGTGAATTAACCATTTTTTCCCAATAACTAGGTATATCAAGTACAATATCAGGTTGCATCATTAAATTAAACATCCCCAAAATGAATCTATTAATGGCATTTTCATCTTCCCTTCCCAAAACCTTGGCAATGACTTGCAGAATGGGCCTTACATCTTCAGAAAAAGTTTCAAGAGAAAACTAAGTAGGTTCCATAGGAAAATGTTTTCCTGGGGGCATTAAAAAGAAAGTAATCTTGGCATAATATTTCCTAGATAGATTTTTGAAATATGACAACAAGGTTTCCTCTGAAAATGATATATATTGATTTGAAGGTGGAAATTCAAGGGATTGTTGAATTAAAAGGGAAGACACTTGAAAAAAAAATTCACCTAATTTATTCATCACAAAGCACTTATGTGGATAGAGAGAAGAAACTAGCCAGTATATAAATTCAGGGAAAAAATATGTTTGGGGTATTATTGGAGAAAAAATACCATACTTCATAACTGTAGCATACACCAGGGATTCTCTTTGGATGACTAGAATTTGTTGGAGTAATTCCATTAAATCTAGGGATAAAATTGGATCGAAAGCATCCCTCTTGGTGTCCATGACAGGAATGTGGGAGGAATAACTTGATAACAAAAATTTACTTGATATTTTGAAAACTGTAACAAGTGGACATCATGTGTAATTACCTACTTAACGAACGAATATAGCTGACTTAAAATTTAAATCGGACAATTGCAGCATGTTACGAATACTGAGGAATGAAAATGATAAATTTAGGGGAATGAGGGTAAACGATATTTATGGGAAAAGAAAAAAATGGGGGAAAAATGGAAATAAATGCATGAGAGGCATGTATGGATGATGAGTTGGTGTACAAGACTCGATGAAGTGATGGGGTGATGAGGAGGTGACGAAATGGTACACTTTCACTTGTTGTATCTCTATGGAGGTACACACTAGTATGAGGAAAAACCATCAAGGGTGATCCTGTAATTGATATTTATCATTGAGTTGTAGTCAATCATGATCATGGACTAGATTTTTCACAAGCACCCACTGGCGTAACCTCCGTGCAAGTTGTGTTGTTAGGTTTGAGCTGTCATGGGGACTTGGTTTTCAAGTCTGCTAATCGTAAATGTGAACTTTTTAACCATCGTATATTTTAACATATTTTAATGCAAAAATATATGCTCATGTCCAACTAACCTAAATGATGCACCATGCTAAATAATAATATTATTCCACCTTTTATAAAAATCAAAAAATTTCTATGTATTTTGATTTTGGATTTTTTTTTTTTTCAAATATATCATTTTTTTTCTACAATTTTAAAAACAAGTTACAACAATAAAAAACATTATAAAATTATATTTTCTATCAATTTTTATTTTATTGATGAATTAGATCTAGATGTGGTTCCCTTTGATGTATGTGGAATCGTGTTTGAGAGTCCATACATGTACATGCCTGATGCAATATTAATGAGGAGATCCAACCAATGGCGACTCGTCAAGGATGAAGAATCATCCATCATAAATGTGCACAAAGGAAGGTAGAAAATCTCATCGGTAAGTGCCAACCAAGCCAAAAAATTGAACAGTTCCAGCAATAAGTATGTTTTATTTTTTTAAGAGAAAGTCAGCCTATAGAGGAGTAAACAAGAGGAAAGGAATCCCTGGAGGAGTGTACTAAGAAATAGAAACAAAAATTGGAGGAGTTGTTACATGAATACAAGGATGTGTTCTAAGAGCCTAAATGGTTATCACCTAAGAGAGAAGTGGAGATGAGATCTAGCTATTTCCAGACTCCCCATTGTGAAATATTGGGTTGTATAGGCAGTCTATTATAGATGCAAGTGGGGTGAAGAAACAGTTGCAAAAACTACTCGAAAAGGGTTTCATTAGACAAAGTACATCTCCCCGTGGGTCACCCATCATCATTTTTCCGAACAAGGATGGGACTTGGTAGATGTGTATAGATTATAGGGCGTTGAACAAAATAATTCTCAAGAATAGATATCCCCTGCCCAAGCTAGATGATTTTTTGGATTAGTTGTAGCAAGAAAAATACCTCACCAAATAGGACTTCAAAATTGGATATCACTAGGTTCGAGTCAAAGAAGTAGATACCTGGAAAACCACCTTCAAAATGAAGAAAGGTTTGTATGAGTGGTTAGTCAAGCCATTTGGACTATGTAATGCACCAGCTACATTTATGAGATTGATGAATGATGTATTGCACCCTTTTATAGATTCATTTGTTATTTCTATTTGGATGATATACTGGTCTATAGTGCTAGTTGGGAGGAGCATATGTCACAATTTATGCAAGTGCTGGAAACATTGAAGAAGAACCAACTATTAGAAAATATCAAGATGTGAAAATTTTCATTATAGTATTTGGTGTATACAGGGTATGTGATTGGTGGAGGAGATCTAAATATAGATCCTTCCAAGATGGAGGCCATCATGAAATGGTGGGTGCCTACTAATGTTTATGAGGTCAGGAGTTTCATTGGGGTAGCACCATGCTTGAGGAAATTCATAGCCTCATTTTAAGCGGTAGAAACACCGCTCCATGTCATAACAACAAGTGGCGAGAGCTTCAAGCAGGGAAAAGATCATCATAAGTCTTTCAAGGAGCTAAAGAAGAAGACCAATCAAGCACCAGTTCTAGGATTACCAAAGTTGCAGTGACCCTTCAAAGTGGAGACATATGCGAGTGGGTATGCTATCAAAGTTGTCTTGATGTAGGGAGGAAGGCATGTATGCTACAATTCTGAATTATTTCATGAGGTAGTCCTTAACTACCCTACCTATGACAATGAGCTATATGCCATGGTGAAGGTTGTGAAGAAGTGGAAGCATTATTTGATGGGAAAGGATATAGTAATCCACACAGATCATCAACCGTTACAGTACTTGCAAGCCTAGAGTAATATAAGACAAAATAGGAATTACAAGTGGATGGGGTTTTTACAATAGTTTGATTTGGTGATCAAGTATAAGAATGGAAGCACAAAAAATTTGGACGACATGCTTTCAAGGCCACCCACATCAAATATTACATCTTTGGGAACTCTTATGCACATGGAGACATTCACCCATGATGCATAAAAAAATGCATATTTTGAGGATGAGGACTTCAAGGAGGTGTATCATCAGTTACAGAGTGAGAGTCATGTGCACAATGGTGACAACATCATTGACTACCATATTCAAGGTGGGTTAATTTAGAGGTTGAATAAGCTATGTGCTCCTAAAGGTGAGCGATTGCAACTGATTAGAGAGTCTCACACCTCCAAAATTGCACGGATATTTGGTGTAGGGAATATCGTGGTGAACTTGCATAGGTATTTGTATTGGCCCAAGATGCAAGAGAAGGCAACTAGGTTCTTAAGAGGATGCATGTTTTTTTGTAGCATCAAGCCTAGCAACATGAAACATGGTCTATATTATCCCTTACCTATACCTACTCATTGTTGGGAAATCATTTCCATGGAATTTTTTGGAGGTTTACCAATAAAAATTTAGGGACATGACTACCTGTTCATGGTAGTTGACATGTTTGGGAAGATGCATGTTTTGATTCCCTATAAAAATACCATCAGCAGGAAAGAAGAACCAAGCTTTTTCTTTGGACAATTTTGGGTGCACTTTGTGATACCAAGGAGCATCACTGTAGACACAGATAAAACATTTCTCAGTTCATTTTGACTATATTCTGGGAGAAGATGGACACAAAGTTGAAGAGATCTACAATGTTCCATCCACAGACAAATGGGAAGACAAAAGTAGTCAAAAAGACTTTGTTGTGGCTTCTGAGGGGATACAACAAGAAGCATATGAAGATATGGGATGAAAATATGCTATATATATAATATTATTATAACAGGTAGTCCACACTTGTATAGGAGAGTCCCCATTTGAAACTTATTTTGGATATTTTAAGCTTCACTTTTGGATATTGCATATGGGAAACAAGGAGGAGTGAGGGAATTTCCTACAAGAGATGATTTGAGGGCTGCATATTTTATAGAGAATATGAGGAAGATCCATATACAGGTGCAAGAAATATTGTGGAAGTCAAAACAAAAATATAAGGTCAGGCATGATCAACACATAATAGAGAAGCCATTCAAGGTTGGAGACAAAGTATTGTTATAGTTTAACAAGGAGAGGCTATAGGGGCCTAGTAAGAAAATGAAGGCTCTGAGGTACAGTCCATACTGGAAAGGTGTGTGATAATTCCTATCAAAACAATTTACCACCATATATGTGCATTTACTCAATTGTGAATGCAGATAATTTGAAACCTATGTGCCTTCCATGCTATATCAGGAAGAGGAACATGTCCTACCTTCTGTGGAGGATTCGGCACAAGATGCTCAGGCAAAGTTGACAAAAGATACAATTTTTCAGAAGAGGTAGATAACTACAACATAGGGGAAGGATGACCTTTGAAAGATTGGGTTGAAGGGACGACTTTCAAGAAAATCTAAATGGTACACTAGAGAGAAGGTGGAGGAAAAATTCCCCACCTCATTCAGTAGAATATTTTTGGGACCAAAATCCTCCCAAAATGGGGATGTGTGATTTGAATCCGATAATTATATTGTTTTTAATCCATATCGATTCATTCAAAGTGGAAAAAGTGTAGGAATCATACGACGAGGCCATTTTTACCAGTGGGATCCTCTTTGGCAAAACCATGTCTGAAACCTTTTGGGGAATTTTGAGTCATAAAATATATTTTTTAGTGGGAATTTTTTTTTCTTTAGTGTGACACCATACTATTCTACACACAGATATCTTCTCAATTCCACAGGAAGCACGTTAATCAGAGTCTGTATGCAAAAGTTATGCCACTCAGAAGTTAACCTCCATGTTTTCACACCTTTAGTTCAAGAGGATGTCGCGTCAGCCCCCATTATACCTGGAAAAGGATCTAGGAATGTGATTATGATGAAAAATAGTCTAGAAGATTCTATATTGTAACTCTAGTAAAGATTTTATGTAGTAAAAATTAACTGCTAGTAGGTTATCAGGCTGTCGTATAACCAAACCACTAGGAGGAAGAGACATTCCATTCTTTCGAGAGCATTTTGTTCCATAAATAAGCAAAGATATCCAAGAGAGATAGGAGGTAGACCATAGATAGAGGATATGTGCATTATAGTATCCCATGGGCCACAAACATTACATCATTTTACATGTAGCCATATTTCCAGATAGAGAAAGAGAGAAAAGTGACCTCACCTTCCAACTGGGTTTTCTCTCGAAAGGGTTTGCTAGAGAGCATATATTATGTCTTATGTGTGTGTGTGAGTTTATTTTTTGATTCTCTACATTTTTTCATAATTTATATTCGCATGCATGCACTAATTACAGTTAAATCTACAAATCAAAATTTTAATAAAAATGTAATAGTGTAAAATTTCAGTATTTTAATATATTATTATCATATATGTTGTGATGAAATGTCAAGTGTAACATCCATAGGATTTTAGAGATCATAATACTTTGAGCAAATGCGGAAAAATTATTATCCAAAACCACGCTCCACCAAGAAGTATGCTATGAAGATACTGATGTGATTAAGGATGCAGGACTATAAGCCTTTGGCTATGCCAATGGTGGCCAACTTTAAGAAAACTTATTCTTCCAAGTCAGAGGCAGTGGAGCCAACTTTAAACAGGAAAATAATTGGTTGTCTTATGTACCTGGTCAACAACATACCAGATATATTATTTATAGTCAATACAATGATTTTATTTATAACCATGCGAGTGTAATGGGTGGTTGTGAAACACATACTCAGGTATCTAGTGGTATAATGGAGTATGTGTATAGTTATGTCTATGGATATGGAGTAAAGCTAGTTTTTTATTCATATGTTTACTAGGAAGGAAACATAGTTGATAGGAAATTACTTCAAGTTGTTGTTTCAGCTTGGGGTTTGTAGCTTTGATTTGGTTTAACAAGAAACAAAAGTCAGTGCAATGAGTTCTACTGAGGTTGAGTACATGGAAGAAACTTTGGCATCATGTGAGGACACTTGGGTTTGGATTTTACTCATGTTTTTGTTTGATCAAGAGTTGGAGCTGATCGTGATACATTGTGAAAATTAGTGTTGCATAAATCTCTTAGAAAATCCAATGTTTCAAGATAGGTAGAAACACATAGAAATATGGTATCACTTCATCTAGGAGTGCATACAAAAAGGAAAGGTGAAAATGCAATATGTACCTTAAGATGAGCAAGTTGTAGACATTCTCAAGAAGGCCTTGATGAAAGACATGTTTGTCTTATTTAGGGAAAATTTAGGTGTGGTGCATGCCACCTTCCTCGTTAAGAGGGACTGTTGAAAATCTTAGCTTAGATAGGTGTCTTTGCACATGCCATGTTTTTTATCCTTCCCTTTCCTTAGAGTGTTGATCATAGAAAAGATAAGTAAAGACAAATATAAATATGGTATCACTTCATCTAGGACTGCATACAAAAAGGCAAGGTGAAACTTCAATATGTACCTCGAGATGAGAAAGTTGTAGACATTCTCACAAAGATCTTGATGAAAGACATGTTTGTCTAATTTTGGGAAACATTAAGGATGGTGCAGGACACCTTCCTAGCTAAGAGGGAGTGTTAAAAATTCTAGCTTAGATAGGTGTCTCTGCACAGGGGATGTGTCTAGGCATGTAGAAGACAACATAATAATTACTTATTTTAGCAATTTTAATTATTCCTAAGTTTTAAATAGGAAAAGTACATTGATTTAATTAATGAATGTAAACTTGGGCTAAAAGATGACCTATGGTATAGACACATGGTATTATGAAGCATGGTATTTTTATGACCCGTGGTAATTTTGTTTAGAAGAATTATAAATTGATAGAGAGGTGAGTGAAGGACACATTATTTTCCAAATCACTTCGAGTAAGAGAGAATAGGGTGAAATTTGATTAAAAATACAAAATTCGAGTAGTTGAGGAGAGGGACCATAGCCTAGGCTGAGTGAATAGAAAAAGAGTTTGTGTTTTTTGCTGAAGAGGTCAAGTCATAGGTCGTGGAAAGTGCTCGTATGTTGTTGTGGAAAAAGGTCGTGATTTAGGCCATACCAAGTAGAAAGAATGTACAAATTTATGGGGCTATTGATAGACTATAATATCTCTAGTACTATTTGTATAATATTTTCCGAAAACTTGATAAAATATCTCTTTGTTGGTTTTTCCTTGCACAAAGTTTTTCCAAGGTAAATAGCTATGTAAAAATTAAGTGTTTGATTTTTTTTTTTTTGCTCATAAATTGTTAGAAGCTCATCTCTATTAACTGTGCATATATTTATTATTTATTTTCTTTATTTCTAGTAAAAAAAAATCTAGATATAAAAATTTATTGGCACATTAATGTTATTGTTGTGCTTAGAGAATTTAACATATTGGAAATGAATGTTAATATATTTGGTTTCTTCCTACAACTCTTTTATAAACCATTCTTACTATTGCAAGAGTCCCATATGATCGTGTACCATGTTGTATATGGCCACTTTCCTTGACCACATGTCATAAATATTCCCTATCAATGTGGCCTTCACCAATGGTGGGAGTCATTATATATATTAATCCTCACTTCTACTAATTATCATTGATTCTCTTAATCTTCAACTCTGCATGCAAACATAGTCTCATGGTGCAATTGTCTGCATGAAGAACAAATGTCATAATTTATAACCTCACTAACGACTAATCAAGTGAAGGAACATGCATTTTAGGATAAAACTACCACAAATCACACCAAATATGCTCCAAATAATCTTGTACCAACCCCAAATATTGTTATAAAATCTAAACTTCTTGGACTTGTAGGTCCTAATCAATTGTGACATCTACCATTTAGTGTGTAGGTTTCGTTTAACTTATAGAAATCATTCAAAATTTGTTCAAATATCATCACCCACTATGTATTTTGTTTAGTGTTTATCTTGGTTATTTCAACAATTATAGAGTCAAATAAATATGTATATAAAATTCTTACACTTATGCATCAAGCATGGAAACCACACATTTTCACCATTTGATAAGACCAACAACAAGAAGTCAACTTTCATCCTCAACTTAGATGTCCACATCAGAATCAAGATTTCATTATGGCCTAATAAAATTTTGATAGGATTTTTCATAGGTGGAAAAAAGTCAAATTCTATGTGATTCCTACATTCTGCTAGAAAAGTTGTAGGATATTCTAAATTCTAAGATAGATGTTCTTTCATTCAAAGTAAAATGAGGTACCCATGTGGTGACTATAAAGTGTTCATAGTGGCATCCAGAAGGGTCCCTTTAGAAGTGCATACCATGTTCTTCACCATGTGAGCTTATTTTCTCATGTGAGTTAATATGGGAGGTAAATTCATCTATTACATCTACAATTTTTCTTCCTCCAGTTTTTCTTCACTAGATAAGAAATTATCCATATTTTTGGATTAATAAATACTTACAACATAATCCCCAAAATTAACTAAGTCTACGAGTACTTTTTATCTCACTTCTTTACCCATTAATTTCCATGTGTATCCTTGTAGATTGGATCTTCAATCTCATGCAAGATTCTATTGTTTTTTTACTTTAAGAGGTTTTGGTTAATGTCTTGCATCTCGTTATATAAATTAACCCTTGATGTTGTAACGTCCCTCATGTTACATGTATTTTTGTAATGAAATTGTGAATGTGTAATGCCAACATGGAGGCCATGGGTGGCTAAGACATTATGTTTAAACATAAAATAAAATAAATTTATATTTAATTGGCGGCTGGCCTAGACAAAGGAAAACATATATCCAAGGTTTTGAGGGGGTTTCCTATTGTGTTCCTATTGGAAGCTTGTAGTTACACCTGCTGCTTACATGTTGGAAGCCTATTGTGTGCCATTAGTAGACCCGTACCTAACAAGCATCAAAATAGGAAAATTTAGAAATGAGTATTTATTCTCTTCCTTCAAGGTAGTATATGTGGAATCATAGATCGAGCCGCCACCAAAAACATGGAAATTATTTGAGTGGATGAAGGAAAATTCCAAACTCTTCTTGAATTTTTTGGCATGACAAAAGAAACGAATGGTATCTTTAGGAGAGAAAGGAGAGCCTACATAAACATAACTCTTGATGAAACATTGGGTGGAGTGCATGGAAGTAGCATTGGAGAGGAAATTAAACTTGGAACTCTTAAACATGGGGTTTCTTTCCCTAGAGTTAGTGTGATGGTCATCTATACTATGGTGTCCAATCCTGGATGGCTAATGGGAGGATTAGTGGAGGATTGAAGCTAAAATTTCTTTCTAAGAAAGCTAATAAACCCCTAAGTGCTTTCCAAAAGGGTCAAAACATCACTTAGGTGCTTCCTATAAGTATGATAAACCTCTAGGTATGGTATTTAAACCATTGTAGTGCTTGAAGAAAAGACATGATAAACCACTAAGTGCTTGTTGAGGAATTTAATAAACCACTTAGTGCTTGCTAAGTAAGTTTATAAACCACTTGGAAAATGGGCTCTACTATAGTGTTTTCCTTGAAGAAACAACAAATTGTAGATTCAAACTTTTAGAATTTAGCAATAACCAAAATGAGCCTTAGGTGAATTCCCTGAGGAAATATCCCCTTAGAATTTGGATCCAACTCAGGGGTGGTCAGCAGCAAGAAACACTATGGTGTAGCTGGCCTATGGTTCGGTGGAGAGATGAACTTGCTCCTTCAATTTACAACCATTTCAAGTCACTCATTGTTACGAAACCAACTCCCAAAATAGAATAAAAGAGAGATCAATGCCTTATAAATCAACCACTTCGAGGGGGCAACCTCCTTTACATTACATAAATGAAAAATGATTGGATGATACAAATGAAAAAACCTCCTTTATATATATAGGAGTCCATGGGGTCACAATATAATCCTAGTCGACCTAACAATAATAATGTAAGGGCACAACGATAACAATATGCATTTTATGGGGCACAGTAATAACAATATGGGGGCTACAAGGGTACAATAATAACAATAAGGGGGCTACATTAACAAAAATAATGGACTACATTAATAATATAGGGACCTAACATGCTCCTGTCCTTCAAAAAAGTGTTGTCCTCAATGCTTGAGTAGCTTTGGATTCTTCTGTATAAATTTCTCATCCTCTCATGTTGAATCTTTAGTGGGTAAGTTCTTCCACTTGATGAGATACTCTGAAATTGATCGATTTCACTTGTTTCCGTGACTACTCCAGGTTCCAATATAATTTTTTCTTCCTCATAAAGTTCTTTGTCACTTATAACCTTATTTAATCATGAAACATTGAAAACTGGGTGCACTTGAGAAGAAGCAGGAAGCTCCAATTTGTATGCCATAGTACCAATCTTTTGCAACACCTTGTAAATACCATAGTACTTTGGCGATAATTTATTATCCTTCTAAGATTTCTTGAGGGACATTTTTTTGTATGGTTGTAGCAGTAAAAATAACAAGTCTCCTACTTCAAAATTTCTCTCGCTACAATGTTGATCTGCCTATTGTTTCATTTGATTTTGTGCCAAATTTAGGTTATCCTTTAAGAGTTGGAGAAATTGTTGTTGATGCTTGATGTGATCTTCCACTACCTGAACATTAGAATTTTCTCTTAAAGATGATTTTATGGATGGTGGATGATATCCATTAAGTGCCATAAATGGGGTTATTTTTGCTGCAGTATGGAAGGGAGTGTTATACCACCATTTAGCCAGAGGTAAGCACTTGAACCATTATGTTTGTTTATCAGATACAAAACAATGAAGATATTCTTCCAAAAATTTGTTCACTATCTCAGTTGTCCCATCAAATTGAGGATGATAAGATGACCTATGAGCTAGTTGCGTACCCAAAAAGAGAATAATTCCATCCAAAAATTTCCAGTAAAAATGGGATCTCTGTCGCTTACAATAATCTTTGGGTTTCCATGTAGATTTTGAACTATTTCCATAAATGCAGTAGCAACTATACTTGCTTTAAATGGATTAGATAATGCATAAAAGTGTGCATACTTGGTAAGTCTATCAACTACCACCATGATGACACTCTTTCCTTCGGGCTTAGGTAAACCTATGATAAAATCTATTGAAACCTCCTCCCGACGTTGACTTGTAATGGATAAAGGTTGTAGAGGACCCAGGGTTTTAATTGTCTCAACTTTATTTTGCTGGAAAACCAAACATTCCACCACAAAATTTTGAATATAATATTTAAGGCCATCCCAAAAAAAATCTTTCTTCACCCTGTGGTAAGTTTTTAAAAATCCTGAGTGTCCTCCTAAGGAGAGGTATATAATTCCAAAAGAATATTATTTTTTAGTTGGGAATTCTTACAAAGATATAATTTATATTTGTACCATAAGGAATCATCTAAATGTATCATATGTGCTAGGATGTTGATGCAAATTTTGAATGGGTGACGACTCTTCTTTATCATTCTTCCATTCATCCCTTGCTTCGGTTATCCAATCTAGTTGGATAATAGAAATGGCACAAAGAAATGCTTCCACCTCTTCATCCTTTCTTGAGAGTGCATCTGCAACAACATTTAGCTTCCCTTTTTTAAAGATGATTTCAAAGTCATAACCCAACATCTTTGTGGCCCATTTTTGTTTCTCTTATGAAGATAGTCTTTGTTCCAAAAAGTATTTAAGACTATCATGATCTGTTTTTACCTTGAAGTGTCTTCCCATTAGGTAAGGTTGCCATTTCTTTAGTGCATGTAGTATTGCCAACATTTCCTTCTCATAAATATATTTCTGTAAATAATTTCCTTTGATTGGACGACTTTCAAAAGCAATGGGTCTTCCTTCTTGCATTAAAACAACACCAATTCCATTCCTGAGGCATCACATTCCACAATAAAGGTTTTTGTGAAGTCTGGCATAGCTAAGACTGGTTCTATGTGTTATCACAAAATTGTACTTGGTTGGTTGCTGATCAGACAACTATATGTAACTGTTTCAAGAAAATTTTTGACTGAAGGTTAGCCTCTTCAGTTTGAGAGGGCTCTCTCAATGGGGTTTATGATATTTGATAATGGTAGTACTAGATGGCTTGTTGGAACAGGGTCCCCTAGCTGCGTTTTGATATGTTCCAAAGATACATTTTTGATATATTTTTGTAGTAATTGGTCTTGCGCCGGGGCTTTAGGGCGGATCAAAGCCCCCAATGTTTTGTAATGGGTCAAAGGGTAGACCTAGAGTCTGCAAACCACGGTTTGAGGACCATAGGATAACAAGGGCTACGATGATATAAATAGATAGATATTTGGGTATAGAATGTAAGTAAGAAATATTTATGCTACGTGAAAAATGTTGAGATCTATTATGGGTAGTTTTTGGTAAGGACTCCTGCTGGCTATGTGCGCGGAGATCCTCAACCCTGTTGTGTGCAGACCCCACTCACTGTGTGCGTGGGTGGTGACTTGGGTTTGTAATTGGGTTTTTCGATATTAATGAATGCTGAATATATCGAAGTATCTTTATGCTATCTGAGCTGGTTGTGTTTATTATTGAAGTACCTCTGTGTTATTTGAATAAGTTGTGATTGTGTCTGCGATATATGAATTAGCTGTGATTGTAATGTTCGGTGGTGATAATTGATGATGCGCACGTGGATGTGAATGTGTCGATCATATATATTAATAATAGTAGGTTTGTTTATGGTTACCTACTGATTATACTGTTAAGGGCTCGATAATAGGATTTTTTATGTGCGAACTTGATAGAAGTCAACGAGATCTGCCTTAACTACCTAGTCTCTCCTAGGGTGCAGAAACCTGGTTCAAGCACCCACCCATACTACTTCGGGTGAGACCTTGGCCTGTGAAGGTAGGTCATTGCAAAAAGGGTCAGTAGTATAGGGTTTTGTTGGAAAAACTTAACTCCGAACTTGGGTCAGGACCCCTGAGGCTAAAAAATGGTTCTGTTGTCGGGATCAGGAGAATTTTGAGAGAGAGATCGGGTAGTGCCACGAGGCCATTGGAGAAGTGAGAAATTGGAGCTCGAAGACTGGTTCGAAAGACATATTCGGGAATTTTATGTAAAGGAGAATCAAAACACAAAGCTAACAGTTGAGAAGTGGAAGAACAAATATATTTTCACCGAATTATATGAAATTTTCTTTATAAATTTTGTGCACAAACTCCAGGAGTGGCTAGCGAGGCTAGTAGAATTCCAAACGTGTTGGAAAGATGATTAGGTTATGCAGTGGACTTCAGAATTGATTCAATAGCTAGAGAAGGCTGACAACACAATCACCTACATGGTAGATCATTGGGTAGATAGTGTGCTAGGAGGATTTGTAACGGAATTCGCAGTCGATCAGTTTGTATCCTACTCTAAGGCAGAGCAGAGGTTCTTCAAAGGATTCTGAGGTAATTTCTTGCAAACATTGTCGTTGCTAATTAAAATATTGTTGTGCGAAAAGGGAATTTTTTGTAGCCACACTGAATGAATGACCTCTGATCAGAGCGAGAGTACAACACAAAGTGGTAAGTACTACCAAGCCAACCGAGAAGGGGATAGATCCATCTACAACCCATTAAGAGAGTCAATTGTGCACGCAGGAACTAGTCCTCCAGCTACACCACCTTCGAGTCAGCATAAGGGCAAGAACTCCCCCACACCTCCGCCACCACCGGAAGAAGATATGGCAACACACATGAAGCTTCCGACCTTCAAGGGTGTAGGAGACTAAAATATTGACCGATTTTGGTTTGTAGCAGAATCAATATGGATTACGTAAAATGTAGCTAGCGATGCTATAAAGAGGGCGCAACTATCCCTCGCCTTTGAAGGAATGGCCCTAGATTGGTACATGGGGTATGTAAGACAACATGCAAATCCATCTATTCAAGAGATTAAGAATGATTTAAAACAATAGTTTCATAAGCCTAAGTACTACGCTCAGCTGGTGGTTGACTTGAAATAATTTAGACAAGGACCCATTGAGTCGGTATGGGAGGCTGATCAGTGGCTGAAGAAGGTTATCAGAGATGGGGAATTTTAGTACGATGATAGAAAACATAAGGAATGGTTAATTTCCATGCTATTACCTCACCTGCATGGACCTATGGGTCAGCAAGCGATTGAGATGCAAGATAAAGTCTTGGAGATTGCTATGAAGCTAGAGGCTGCGCCAAGAGACGATGCCCAGTTTGTGGTATAGCAGATCCAGGGACAACTAGAGGAAATGCACCTCGAAATCCAGAATTTGCAGAAAAAGCAAGGCAAAGAAGCTAGCCCAGACATATGGTGCATAAGATGCAGGGTGTCAGGCCACACCAAGAATCAGTTCCCTCTGCTGGTGGACTACATGCAGGCTGGGGGACCCAACCCATTATGCCCTAAAGAGGCTGTGGGACCAAGTAGTCTGATGTTATGGTGTGCTGATTGTCGCGTAGTTGGACTACATGATACCAGCCATTGCCCTCCCCTTGGTGCTTATGTTCTAGAGTTGAAGCAACAATGGTGTCGATTATGCTCATCTGTCAGACATGACGAACACAACTGCCAAACATATGACTTAATGATAGAACGAGGAAACCTGTACTAGGTACAAGTTGACCCTTCTTCACCACTATCTCCCTCGAGACGAGGAGGCTCCCCTGCTAGAGGCCGAGGGGGGAGAGTTGGAAGCGTAAGTAGGGGAAGAGGGTAATTGATCTATTATAACTGTGGAGAAGTAGGGAACTTCGAAAGGGACTCTTCGAACCCTGCACAGAAATCTTGTCGATATTGTAGACAATTGGATCATTTGATCGAAGATTGTCCAGTACTGATAGCAAAAATGTTGGAAAAACAGCAGACACCAACGCAGAATGTGCAAAGGGTTAAGGCATAACCGCGTGATGAGGGACCCAGTATTAATGTCATAACATACAGTGGCATAGATTATGGAGGAGCTGAGGGGAGAGCTGCGGTTGAACCCCTTATCTGAAAATCTGCTATCAAGAAGGAAAGCTTGGACCTACAGAAGGAGAGAGAAACCTTCATAGAAGCTCATAAGGACTTTACCAAGAATGAAGCATCTACTTCTGATGCTCCAACAAACCTAAAAGTGGACGATGAAGTTAAACCATTCCTACAGGCATGTATGAAGTTGCTGCGCAACCAGAAGGCAGTAGAGAACCTTCAAGCACTAATAGACAGCTGCACAGAAAAAATGACCCTCCAACAGAAGTTAAAGATGTCCACAAGATTTATAAGCATAAGAAACAAACTGGCTAGGAAATGCAGCCTACCACGCAGATTGGCGATTATGAAATGGATCATGTCATCCTGGATCTGGGATCCGATGCAAATGTCCTACCCAGGAAAACATGGTAGAGAATGGGAGAACCTAATATGGAATGGTATACTATACAACTGTTCATGGCTAACTAATATAATATCATACCATTGGGGAGACTATCAAAGATTATGGTAGATATTGCAGGGGTTAAGGTATGCGCGGATTTTGACGTAATTCAGATTGTGGAAGATGCGAACCCTTATCTAGCACTCTTGGGACTGGATTGGGCTATAGAAATGGGAGGCATTATAAACCTGAAGAAAAGGAACATGGTTTTTAAGAATGAGGGTACGAGAGTGATAGTCCCTCTAGACCCAGTGGAAGGAGAATGATATATAGAACCTATGCGCGAAGAAGACGACGTGGATCATATCTATAAACTAACCTCCCGGGACAAGGATTGGATTAACCCTATAGCTGATGGCATGATTTTCTAGGAGAAATATAGTGAATGTCTCTCTGACTCCGATGGGGAGATCGTAAATTGGTAGAATCGGTTACATGATGTATTTGCGCTACGATGTCTTAGGGTCACAAAGAGCTTCCAATGTATCTCCTCATAGGTAAGAGAGTTTCCTTACTTTGATGGTTCTGGTAGTATTAGGGATTTTTTGAGAACATTTGAAGTAGAATTCCCATGGGAGCAAAGAATGTGGGTGCTTAACCTAGCCATGTGCGCAACCCCTGCACAGTTGTGGGAAAATCACAAGGAAACATTCCAGGATTGGGAGGAATGTCACGAGATGATGATCTTATGGTTTGAACCCCCAGTTCAGCTACGCGTGGAGACTTTCCTTGGACAAGGGGACCTACGCAAGAACGTGGCTACATGGATGGAGGTGTGGTGTGAAAGGACCAAGGATGAGTTGGTCCATCTGTTCATTCATTCCTTGGGGCCAATCCCCATTACCTGGTATCTGGATGCAGAGCTACATCAGTGTACCCGCCACTGGGAGACGATGAAAGACGATTTTGTGGGGACGTTTGAGTTGATAGGAGGAATTAAGGCATTAGATGAAGCCCTGTAGTATATAGACGCCTTAGTATTTGATGAATCATGTTGTGAAACCAGCTCCAAAAATAGAAGAAAAGAGATATCAACGCCTTAGAAATAAGCCACTTCGAGGGGTCAACCTCCAATACATTACATGAATGAACAATTCTTGGATGATAAAAATTACAAAACCTCCTTTCTATATATAGGAGTCCATGGGGCCATAATGTAATCTTAGTGGGGCCACAATGTAATCCTAGCCGACCTAACAATAATAATTTAAGGGCACAATAATAACAATATGGGGGTTACAGGGGTACAATAATAACAACAAGGGGGTTACACTAACAACAATAAGGGACTATACTAGTAATATAGGGACCTAACATGCCCCTCTCCTTCAAAAAAGTGTTGTCCTCAACGCTTGAGTAGCTCTGGGTGCTTCTGTATAAAATTCTCACCCTCCCATGTAGAATCTTCAGTGGGTAAGTTCTTCCACTTGATGAGATACTCTGAAATTGATCGATTCCGTAGCTGTCGAGTTCTTGTTTCCATGACCGCTTCAGGTTCCAATATGATTTTTCCTTCCTCATCAAGTTCTGGCAATATTGTTTGAATTGGAATATTTTCACCTATAACCTTCTTTAAGCATGAAACATGGAAAACTGGATGCACTCGTGAAGAAGTAGGAAGCTCCAATTTGTATGCCATATTACCAATCTTTTGCAACACCTTGTAAGGACCATAGTACTTTGGCGATAATTTATTATCCTTATTAGCTTGCTCGAGGGACATTTTTTTGTATGGTTGTAGCCGTAAAAATAACCAGTCTCCTACATCAAAACTTCTCTCGCTGCGATGTTGATCTGCCTGTTGTTTCATTCGATTTTGTTTGAAATTTAGGTTATCCTTTAAGAGCTGAAAAAATTCTTGTTGATGCTCGATGTGATCTTACACTGCTTGAACCTTGAAATTTTCTCTTAAAGATGATGTGATGGACAGTGGATGATATCCATAAAGTGCCATAAATGGGGTCATTTTTGCTGCAGTATGGAAGGAAGTGTTATACCACCATTCAGCGAGAGGTAACCACTTGACCCATTGTGTTTGTTTATCACATACAAAACAACGAAGATATCCTTCCAAACATTTATTTACTATCTCAGTTTGACCATCAGATTGAGGATGATAAGATGAGCTATGAGCTAATTGAGTACCCAAACAAGAAAATAACTCCGTCCAAAAATTTCCAGTAAAAATGGGATCTCTGTCACTCACAATAACCCTTGGGCTTCCATGTAGCTTTTGAATTTTGTCCATAAATGTAGTAGCAACCGTACTTGCTTTAAATGGATGAGATAATGCACAAAAGTGTGCATACTTGGTAAGTCTATCAACTACCACCATGATGACACTCTTTCCTTCAGACTTAGGTAAACCTGTGATAAAATCCATTGAAATATCCTCCTAACGTTGACTTGGAATGGATAAAGGTTGTAGAAGTCCCGGGGTCTTAATTGTTTCCACTTTATTCTGCTGGCAAACCAAACATTCCGCCACAAACTTTTGAATATCAGATTTAAGGCCATCCCGGAAAAAATTATTTCTTCACCCTGTGGTAAGTTTTTAAAAATCCTGAGTGTCCTCCTAAAGGAGAAGTGTGCAATTCCAGAAGAATCTTTTGTTTTAGTTGGGAATTCTTGCAAAGATATAAGCGATCTTTGTACCATAAGGAATCATTTTTCCAACTAAATGTATCGGATGTACTAGGATCTTGCTGCAACTTTTGAATGAGTGTCCATACATCTTTTTCCTTCTTCCATTCATCTCTTGCTTCGGTTATCCAATCTGGTTGGATAATAGAAATGGCACAAAGCAATGCTTCCACCTCTTCATTCTTCTTGAGAGTGCATCTGCAACAACATTAAGCTTTCCTTTTTTGTAGATTATTTCAAAGTCATAACCCAACATCTTTGTGACCCATTTTTGCTGCTCTTCCGAAGATAGTCTTTGTTCCAAAAAGTGTTTAAGACTATCATGATCAGTTTTTACCTTGAAGTGTCTTCCCATTAGGTAAGTTCTCCATTTCTTTAGTGCATGTAGTATTGCTAACATTTCCTTCTCATAAATAGATTTTTGTAAATACTTTCCTTTGATTGGACGACTTTTAAAAGCAATGGGTCTTCCTTCTTGTATTAAAACAACACAAATTCCATTTCCCGAGGCATCACATTCCACAATAAAGGTTTTTGTGAAGTTTGACGTAGCTAAGACCAGTGGTAGGCACATTGACTCTTTAAGATGTTCAAAGGCCTTAGTTGCTTCAAGAGTCCATGAAAATGCATCTTTCTTCAATAATGTTGTTAGAGGTGCTTCTATTCTCCCATAATTCTTAAAAAAATTGTGATAATACCCTGTTAACCCAAGAAATCCTTGCAACTGCTTTATGGTTGTGGGGACTTTCCATTCTTTAATGGCTTTAATTTTGTTAGGGTCTACCTTAACACCCTCGTGAGATACAATATGACCCAGATATTCCACCTCTTGTACTCCAAAGAAACATTTGGATGTTTTTTCATATAATTGTTTCTCCTCCAATAGTTTGAGCACCCTGTCAACATGTTGAACATGATCCCTCCAAGACCTGTTGTAGATTAATATATCATCAAAAAATACTAGCACAAATTTTCTAAGGAAGGGTTTGAAAATGGAATTCATCAACCCTTGAAATGTAGAAGGTGCATTGGTAAGGCCAAAGGGCATGACCAAAAATTCATAATGACCCTCATGAGTTCGAAATGCTATTTTTGGAATATCTTCAGTCTTCATTCTAATTTGATGATATCCCGAACGAAGATCCAACTTGGTAAAATAAATTGCTCCATGTAATTCATCCAATAATTCATCAATCACAGGAATGGGAAATTTGTCTTTAATGGTGAGCTTATTGAGCTCCCTATAATCCGGACACATTCGCCATGATCCATCCTTCTTGTGTCCCAATACTATAGGAGCAGAGAAAGAACTTTGACTAGGTTGAATTATACCCGCCTCTAACATTTCTGCAATCATACGTTCAATTTCGCTCTTTTGGAAGTAAGGATATCTATAAGGCCTGATGTTTGGAGGAACAATTCCTAGAATCAAATGAATAGCATGATCATGATCACGAATAGGTGGGAGTCCTTTGGGAGTTTCAAACACCTTGGAATGATTGTCCAAGACTTGTTGGAGATCTATAGAAATAGATGATTTTGATGTTGGAACTTCTAGTGAGCATAATTGTGCAATTACACCTCGTTGTTCTTTCTTTAGAAGCTTTGTCATGACATTAGAGCTTATTATCTTTCTCAGCTTCCCTGCAATACCCCGTAATTCGACTTCCTTTCCTTCTGAAAAAAATTTCAAGAAAATTTCTTGAAAATTAAAAGCTACCGTCCCCAAAGATTGTAACCATTGTACTCCTAGTACAACATCAGCACCTCCCATAGAAATGGAAAGCATTGGACTAGTCAATACATATTCCCCCATGGTTAGCTTGATATTATGGCATTTTCCAGAGCAATTTATAGTTCCTCCATTTGCAACCATCACTTGACATTTCGGTGCTGGGTATAGGAAACAATTTAATTCCTTGGCTACCTTACAATGAATAAAATTATGGGTGCTACCTGAATCAATCAACACTATTACCTTTTCTTCTTGATTTGTCCTTGTATCTTGAGAGTTTGAGGAGTGGTAATTCCTGCCAGTGCATTACACGATATGGTCGGATTCATTTCTTCCTCTTCTAGGGTTGGTTCCCGGTGTATATCCTCTTCTTGTTCATTTTCTTCTTCCTCTTCACAATCTATGTAAAATAATTTCTTCTCAGCACACTTATGACCTTTAGTGTATTTGCTATCACAACTGTAGCAAAGCCCCTTTGCTCTTTTTTCTTCCAATTGTTATGGTGTCAACCTTGTAGGTTGTGGAAATCTAGGAGTAGCAACACTTTCCTCTTTATAGAAGTGAGTGGTAGGCTTCCTTGTCGCCATAATTTTACATTCAATTTTTCTTGCCAACCTGAATGCCTTCTCCAATGAATCAGGTTCCAAAACACGAAATTCATGTTGGATGTTATCCTTTAAAGTACCTATGAAGAGATCAATCCTGTGTTCCTCTTGAATATTAGTTACCTTATATTCAATTTTTGGAAGTCCTCAATGTGCTCCCCCACTAAACCCTTTTGTTTGAGATTTATCAATTGGATAAAGAAGGTGTTGCTCATTGTATCCTCATAATGTGCTATCATTTCCTCCGTAAAAATTGACCAAGTGACAATTTTTTTATGGGAGCAAAGTCGTCGATACCATACAAATGTATTTTGTTCTAAATGTAAAGTTGCAATGCGTACATTTTGTGTGTTTTCACATTATGGAGATCAAAGTATTTCTCCATCTATAGTATCCATGTTACAGGATCCTTTCCATCAAACTTCCTTATATCAATTTTTGGAATATAGTGGTTCTTCTTGCCAACATTAGAGTTTATGAAATCACGATTAACATTTATTTTGTTCTCATCATGAGTTTCCTCTACTATATTTTCACCATTAGGAAACATTTATTGTATCAAATTTGTCAAACCTTCCATGTCTTCTTTTAGATCATTCTTCATGTTTTCCATTTCTCATCAATCTTAGCTTCCATGTCATCCATCTTAGATTCCATGCCAGCTTCCATGTCATCTATCTTATATTCCATTCCATTCTTCAAACCATCCATCTTAGATTCCACGCCTTTCTTCAAACCATCCATCTAAGTTTCCACGCCTTTCTTCAAAACTTCCATGTCATTTTTCGTTGCTCTTTACGAGAGCGAAATTTGTTGCAATTTCTCTTGTAATTTTGATATGTCATATAATCCTAGCCGACCTAAAAATATTAATTTAAGGGCACAATAATAACAATATGGGGGTTACAGAGGTATAATAATAACAATAAGAGGGTTACACTAACAACAATAAGGGACTATACTAGTAATATAGGGACCTAACAAATCACGTCCTCGTGTGGAGTACAAGGGACCAGCTTGGGATACATAGATGCAGGATATTGTTACCTACCACAACCTATCAATGGAGGAATGTAATGAAGACCCACAAAATATCACTATCCCTGAATCAGAGGGTGAAAGTGTAGTTGCTGGACCCCCACTGTAGACCATAGATGCGACCAAGCCTCTTAAGCTAAGGGAAGTCAACATTGGAAAATAAGAACAACCTAAGCTAGCTAAGATTGGGGACTACTGGGACAATGATACCGTTGCGAAATCATGGAGCTTCTCATGGAGTACCAAGACTTTTTTCCTATGAAATTCTCAGAACTCAAGGGTATTACAGGGGACCTAGGGGTCATGTGCATCACTTTAAAACCTAATGTGCGCCCTGTTAAGGAGCGACCTTATTGATTGAACCCCAAGTATAAGCATAAATTCAGGGAAGAGATTGACAAAATGATAGCCGTAGGTATCATCGAACCGGTAGAACAGTCATATTGGGTAAGCCCTATGGTGGTCCAAGAGAAAAATAGTAAAGGATAAATAAGAATCTGTGTTGATCTATGCAAACTAAATTATGCCTCCATACATGATCCCTTCCCTACGCCATTCTTTGATGAAATTGTCGATAGTGTGGGAGGGTAGGAAGCATACTCGTTCACTGACGGGTTTTCGGGCTACCATCAGATCAGGATCACACCTGAAGATTGTAGCAAAAATACGTTTGCCACTGAATGGGGATCCTTCTAGTACACCGTCATGTCATTTGGGCTCAAGAATGCCCCTGCCATCTTTTCGTGGGTAGTGGTTGTAGTATTTATGGAGTTCATCCACAAGTTCTTGGAGGTATACTTTGATGATTGGAAAATATTTGGGTTGGTAAAGAAGCATGTATCGAACCTATGCTTGATGTTGGATTCCTGTATAAAGCACCATATTTCCCTAAATATTAAGAAGTGCATATTCTGCGTACCTTTCAGAATCTTTTCAGGCCACATAGTCTATCGATAGGGACTGATGGTTGACCCCGCCAAGGTAGAAGTTATCATCAATTTAGCAGTCCCTACAACTGAGAAACAATTGCGCTCCATCTTCTAGCACATGGGCTAATATAGGAAGTTCATTCAGGGGTACACACTAATCACGACACCCATGGAGAAGTTGCTAAAGAAGTGTTTGTGCTCAACCTAGTCTCCTAAATTGAGTTCATTTAATTGTCAACCAGGGTTGGTAAACTGCTGAAGTGAAGTGCACTGTATGTGCCTAAGTGTTTGTTTCTTAATGCGTTGTCTTTAGTGTTTTATGATGTTTTTGGTCTTTTGATGGTTTTATGTTCACAAGGAAAATAACTAGATGCTAGTGGAAAGAAGCTGCTGGTTAAAACAGAGTGAAGCCTAATTTATTGATGACAAATGACAAATGCAAATGAAAATACTGAAACAGAATCAAACCTAAACTATGACTAAGCAGAATACAAAGCTTGATAATGAATTCAAAAAAATGAATCAAAACATAAACTTAACTTGTCCAATTCTTTCATTAAAGGTATTTTGGAAGAGCTTGAGAAATGGGCAGCTAAGTATACAAATTCTCCTAACTAAACAATTAAACAATCAGCTTATAATGATACAACATCTTATCCATGATTAAATATTTGTTGAAACATATTTGGAGAAGAACATTGGTAACATCATAAGATCTCTACTCTAAGACTAGCCCCTAATTCTATTCTGCAACTTAATTTAACATCACTAAACTTTACTCAAAAGTTATAGATTTCTTTTTAAAGTAGTCTTTTGAGGAAAGGATTTGTTTATGAAATGATAAAGAGGTTGCAAAAGTACTTCAGGCCTTGGGATGATATGGTCTTCTGTCCAGATGGTTATGAGTCAATTATAGATTTGGAACAAAAGAGGTTTTGTAAATAACGAAGGCCGTAGTGTTTAAGTTTAACAACTAATGTAATCTAATATGCAATGGATGACAACTAAATGTGGAATGTAAATACAATGAGCTAGGCTAGAACTGAACTAAGGTGCCACTAGTCTACAATAAACAGTGCTGAACTAACAAGCCATTATCAAACTTAAAACGAAATAACAGAGCATGAATTGAATGCAATTTGACTCCGGAGTACCCTAACTAAGTTATCATGCAATTAATCTATGGGATTCTACAGCCTATTTTGTCCATCATGAATGGTATTTTGGAAGAGCTTGTTAGAAAAATCCTGGCTGTACAATTCAGTGCAAATGAAAACATAAAGACTGAAAGCAATTTAAAAACTAAGACATCACAGCTATTTCCTACCCATTATTATGATATTTTGGAAGAGCGTTTTAAGAGTAAGATTAGATATGCTACTTAGTGTAAACAAACAACTGAAACTTTCAGTATCACAGTCATGCCTTAGACATCATAAGGATTTTTTGGAAGAGTTTGCTTAGAATAAGTTCAACTGTGATAATGAACAAAAGAAATTGCAATTAAAACCTACAACACTACAGCCATTTCTCATTCATTATCATGATATTTTGGAAGAGTTTCTTAGAACAAGTATAGCTATAGTGACTAATGGAATTAACTATGAACTCAAACTTCAAAAAACGTGAAAACAAACTAAGATACTTATCTAAATTACGAAAGTAAAGCCGTGCAGGAGGTAGGGGCCCTCTACCACCAGACGGAATCTAACTCAAAATCAACTCAACGCGTTGAAAGAAATGCTGTCTTCTTCATTAAAGGAAAATAAATTGAAACAGAGTATTCTCGGTCTTCAGAAATATAGTAGTCAATCCATGAAATCTAAGAAAAATCTAGTGCTTGTCTCTCGGTTTCCCGAGTGCTTTTATAACAAATCTACATAACAGAACTTGCAACAATACGGGGATCATTGTCTTTCCTTATCAAAATCGTACTAGGACTCAAAAGATGGCAGCGTAAAGGGACAAAGGACATCTGGACTATCCTAGTCCTATTAGAAGTCTGCCTCCTTGAATGAGTTCCCACGTACCAAAACCACGTCCAAAATTCGGTTCATTCTTCATGGTGAGCAACGAACGATGAGGACATGATGTGGAATATACCCATGTGTGGCTTTTCCTGAGAGGACATCTGGAACATGCTTGAATGTGAAGACATCTGCAGAATTGGCGGTTAGCTACGAAATGTCTGCATTCTGTAGCTAGTTTCAGTTCACAATGCATTACAATGACAAAATCACAAAACTTAGCAAGTTAGCCATGTTATTCATTCTAAAAGTAATTTTAACTAATTTCATTGATCAATTGGGCCTGGGATAACAATGGACAAAGGAAAATGGGGTAAAGTAAGATGAAAGAAAGAAAAATCTTGGGGCTCAACAAGAAGGACATTTCATTTTTTTGGGACGCGGAGTGTCTGAAGAGCTTTGAGTTACTCAAGGAAAATATGGTCTCTACACCTATCCTCATATTTCCTGACTGGTCAAAGGATTTCCATGTCCATGTAGATGCTTCAGGGATCACCTTGGGAGCTATCCTTACGCAGCCCGAGGAAGGGGAAATTGACCACTTGGTTGCATTTTCTAGTATAAAACTATCTAGTACGGAGTGTAACTAATACACTACTGAGCGCAAGGGGCTAGCTATGGTATATGCCCTACAGAAATATCGACATTATCTATTGGGAGGGCACTTCAAGATGTTCACGGATCACTCAGCTTTGAAGTACCTAGTGAATGAGCCTGTGTTGGGGGGGAATATTTGCTGATGGATACTGCTATTTCAAGAATATGATTTTGAGATCATTGTTAAGTTGGGGAAGCTAAATGTTGGGCCGGAACACTTGTCCTGAATCGAGAGTGGTGAAGAACTGACCAACCTAGAGGAAGGATTTCCCGATGCATAGCTATTTTCTATTAAGGTGGTTGATGCACAGTTCGTCAATATCATTCACTTCTTAACTACGGGGATGGCACCTGAAAAATATTCGTTACAATAGAAAAAAGAGCTGGTAACCTGCGCAATGGACTTTACCATCATAGCGGGCCACTGCGAAGATACATTATAGAGCATGAAAGACAAGCCATCTTAGCAGAATCCCATAGAGGTGTAGCAGGAGGTCACTACGCAGTGAAAGTGACGATGCATAAGATCTTAAGAGCTGGGCTATGGTGGGCCACATTTCATAGTGACTTATGACTATTGCAAAGCCTGCAAAACATGCCAAAGGATAGGAAGACCTTCGCGTAGGGAAGAAATTGCCTTGCAACCACAGATGGCCCTGCAAGCATTTGACAAATGGGCCATAGACTTTTTTGGGCCCATCAACCCACCAGGGAAGAAGATAGTGCCCGCTACATCATCACGACAACTGATTATCTAACCATATGGGCTGAAGTGCAAGCTGTGAAGGATTGTACTACAGACACTGTTGCACATTTTATTTTTGAACATATTCTAACCAAGTTTGGCTGTCCGAAGATCTTGATGAGTGATAGAGGTACGCATTTCTTTAATGAAACAATACAAGCTTTGACTGAAGAATTTCAGATCCACCATGCAAAAAGTACCCCATATCACCCTCAGGAAAATGGAACCGTGGAAGCTTTTAATAAAATTCTGGAATAAGAGCTGACCAAGATCTGCAATGTCGATCGAAGTGATTGGGACGTGCACATCTCGTCGGTCCTGTGGGCCTATTGGACCATGTGCAAGAAGTTGACTGGGAAAAAATTGTTTCAGATGGTTTATGGAAAGGAAGCCATTATTCCCATGGAGTATATTGTTCTTAGCTTGCGCATCATTATCTTTACGAACATGGCGGAGCCTGATATCATGGAGGAACGCTTAGCGCAACTAGTTGCCTTGGAGGAAGATCGATTAATTGCTAACTTTCATTAGTAAGTTCAGAAGGCTTGGGAAAAAGCATGGCATGATAGACATATTTTGCAGAAGGTTTTCTTGGAAGGAGAATTAGTCCTGCTATATGATAACCAATTTGCGAAACACCCGGGGAAGTTCCGTCAGCACTGGCTAGGCCCCTATATGGTAAAGGAAATCACTGATAGAGGAGCTGTCTGGTTAGCTATGTCGCATGGTGATATTATACCAGGATATGTTAATGGTAGCCGTCTCAAACAATATCAGATCAAATAACTATATGGTTGGAGCAGTTGTATTGGGAGGAATATGCGCAGGCAAGAGGAAAACTGTAGGCATGCCCGTTATACGCACAGGGGTCGACCGCAGGTCAGGAAGCCCAGGGAGGTGCGCAAGAGTGTAGGGGTCGACCACAGGTCTAGAAGCCCAGGAAGGTGTGCTAGGCACACATGGGTAATACAAAGCTGCGAAAACTAGCCATTGGAACAGTAAAACTGGGTAAAAAGCATATTTTACCATTGACAGGAGTGGCAGTCGGAAATTAATGCGGCGATTTCCAAAGATTTTTTACCATTTCCTTGATGGTAAGTTTCAGATAAGTCTCATCCAACCGTTGGTCACTGTCAAAAGTTATAAAAGTAGGAGGGTAGATCAGAAGTGGGTTCTGTGCATTCTGAAATTCTTGTGCCTTGTAAATTTCTGTAACTATTGTGCACTATTAATGTCTGGGCAGGCTACCCCCTCTGATAGTGGCAATCCTGAGTTCATCTTCCTAGCGAGAATGACCGCGACCAATCCAACTGAATCATCGTAGACCGTGGCCTCTACTGATGAAGTATTGGAGGTCACCCCTAAAGTTGAATAGGTTGTGTCCACACCAACCAAGGGGAAGTAGGTGGAGAAAAAGAAGAGTAAGGGGGAAGTCCAAGAGCAAGGGCAGGGGAGTGTTGAGAAATGGGCTGGAGGGAAGCCACACACCTCCCCTTAGAATGTGAAATCCCCCTGAACAGTGTCTTAGGCATGCTCGCCTAACCCGACGATGTGACCTCTATCTGCTCAGGAAGAAGCTCGGATTTCTAAGCCAATCATTTGTCTGCCGCCCTATGTTTGGCCTTGCAGGCCCTTGGTGCGCACGCCAGATCTAAATGTGATCAATTAAGTGTTGAAGTAGTTTGATTATTTTTTCATTAAGATTGATTGTTAACTGAAGAAAGATTTTAAGTGAAATATGACATAAACCAATAGAAAATAAATGATTAAATCACAGCATAGAACAGAGAGAAGAAGAAGCAAACAATTGATTACAAAGTTCGTCCCTGGTGGACTACATCTCCGGGTTCACTTTCAAGTGGGCGTCCACTTTATTAGGATTGAACCGAGGAAGTTTTTACACAGCAAAAACACTAGATTGACTATACTCACAGGCACTTCTGGATACTGTAAACAGAAATTACTTGTTGGCTCAAGGGGTCCTAACCCGGGTTCAAAGTTCAAGGTTTTCCAACAAACCCCTATACTACTGGCCCTTTCGGCAGTGACCCACTTACATAGGTCAAAGTATCACCCGAGGTAGTATGGGTGGGTGCTGGAACTAGGTTTCCGTACCCTGAGAAAGGGTAGGTAAGGTAAGTAGAGCTGCGTCTGGCCCTGTGATACCCAGATCACCTCTTTATGAGCAAGATCTATCGGTCTCTTTTCGCATCGACGTGCGCAAGGTCAACTATACTAGAGTGTTTGATAATTATATACTTCTATGATAGTAGCACAGTATTGCATAAAACATAACAGAACAGATCTAGATGCAGAAAACATAGTTACACAGAACTTTCGTAGCTGAATACAGAATATGCATAATACAACAATTACCAATGATTCACATAAACAGTACACATAGATTCAGTTCTCAAACATCCTTTCTTATTCATCAATTCATCGATTCCCTCTTACAATACCCTTCTCGACCTGCTCACACAGCAGCAGGGTCCGCACACAGCAGTACTCTAGATCTCCGCGCACACAGCCAGCAAGAGTCCTTCCCCAAAAACCCAAACAGATCTACTAAACCACAATTCGCATCAACATCTCCTTATTTCTCTACCTTACAACTAAAAATGTTCCTCTATTTATAACAATCTAGCCTAATATTTCCTATCCTTTGAAGCATTATAATGCCTTCGAGGCTTTGAACCACCCCAAAACCCCTACGCTAGACTAAATATAATAAAAAATATACAAAATCAGACTAGTTTTACAGCTCGTAGGAGACCCTGTTCCAACAGTCCCCCAACACAATATTGTGACTCTTCTCGAGTCACTGTGGTGGTGTGGTCTCTATCTGCACACGTAAGGTATTGAAGGCTACAATCAGCAGAGGTAACACTTCTTGACTCTGGGCAGCAGCACTTTGTGCGATATCGAAAAGCTTTAGGGAGGTCAGTCCTTTAGGAGCCGTGGTAACCTGCTCCAAAATCTGGTTGAGTCATGCAGTGGCATTGTGAGCATCCTGAGATATCTGGAAGGCGGCATCGCCCCATGGCTTCAAGTGCTTTTTGATGGCATGCTTGGTGCGTCGGAGAACGGCAATCGTGCCTTAGAAGGTGTTGCTAGTTTTCAAGAGTGCCAGACGCTGCGCAAAGACGAGGGAAGGCAAGGTAGCTTCGATCTGATCAAAAGAAACTTCCTTCTGTTGTAAGTCCTTTTTAACACACTAAAGCATTGGATTGAACTGGACTTCTCTCTAGAGCTACATGGCCGCCTCGAGCAACTGGGTACCCAGAGTAAGCTGTCCTGTAATAATGTCCGCAAATTCTGTTATCAACGCAACACCTTGTGCCTTTACCTCCGGGGGTGTGGTAGGCTGTGCTTGGGCCTGACACGTGGTGAATTGCTGGGCCATTTGGGTCTTGAGGGTATGTACTTTAGTGTGGGATGCCTTGAGTGCTGCAACCAAGCCTTTTATGGTATCTCAGAGTGGAGCTGACGCCGGGAGTTCGTTAGGATCTCTGTGTCGAGCTGGTGAACCACTGTTTCGAGCTGCGCCATAAGGGAGATATCTTCAGTATGGCATGTGAGGAGCAGTGTGGCCACAACGAGTTGTTTTTGTGCAGTTCGGTCATGATGATGGATCTCTTGTAGCACGAAGATGTGTAAACCCTATAATGCCTCGCGAGCAGCCACACCAAGTCCACTTGTAGTTCCATAGCTGTTGGGAGGTGGTCGCCGACCAAGATAGTGCTAGGTAGTGAAAAAGTATGGATTTCGTTGGCACATAGCCTTGAACTGTGGAGAAGTTGCAGCATATCCCTATACCACTTCGTACCTCGGGGGGATGAAGTATCCTTGTTAGTCAGCCCTTTCGTGCGCAGGACTAGCTGTGACTTGACTGCGTCAGTTCTCATAGTGCGCTGTGGCAGTTGTGTATCATCCTTCATGGCATCTCGCAAGCCCATCTGGCTGGGGCCTGCGATCATCCTAGGTTCGAAAGGGGCATGAAAATTTGTTGTGTAGCTTTCGTAGCATTCTGCACAGGGTTCAAAGTTAATTTTCCCTGCAAGGAGCCAAAGGGCAATCATCTTATCAATCTTGGCATCCCTAGATCCTCTCAACACAATGTCTGCAGGCGCTGGACTGGTAGGTGCCGAAGCATTCAGAAGGTTAGGGGCTGCCATAGCAGCAAAAGGATAGGCTTCCAACTTTGGAAACTCGCAGACAGCGGAAGTAGGTTGATGGGGTATGACCCAAACGCTAAAGGTCTAGACAATCAAGCAGTAGAATAACATATGCAGATTAAAAAGACAATATGGAGCCTTGATCGGAGTTATCCTTTCTTCCTTATAATGTCCAGGGCTATCCAACGGTAGAGTAAATCTAACTTGAAACTGACCATCAATCAACCGGTAAAAACTCACCATAAATTTCCGCATTGATTGCCAGCCGCCTATTTTCTGTAACGGTAAGGTCCCCTTTTCACCAGAATGCAGTGTTCTGATGGTCATCGTTCGCACCTGATGGATTTCCCACAGATCTACTGACCTTGGATGAAGTGTCAGCGCTACTTGCACATCCCGAATTAAAGCCGACGTTGGGTGTGTTGTAATGCGATTCAGATACAACTCAAGCAACTTGGCAACCATACGCATCCCGTCCAGCACCGCGGTTGGGACAGTTGGGGATCACTCATTCCTTCTGTCGGGATAAGGCTCCAGTATTCAATCATGTGTGGTACCGGTGTTCCCCTTGACCTAGGTGCGATGTATAGGCGTGATCTTCCCTCAGTCAAGGTGCTCGTGTTTTGCAGAGCTGTGTCAAGCACCCCTGTACCATCTTCCACCCTAAATGTTCGCAAAAACTCATCCTGAAAATTCTCCCAATGGCGTGTGCGCTGATGCAACTTCGCATCTAAATACCCTGCAGCTGGATGCAGTCCTAGGGTATGGATAAATAGGTGAACCAGTTCATTTGGGGTTATGTCGCACCATTGTGTTTCCCATGTAAGCAAATATCGGCGTGGGTATTCTGACCCAAGGAACTTTTGGATCCGTCTCCCAGTTGGAGATTCAAATCGCAGGATCATATTATCCCTCCCAATCGTGGAATACCTTCCCATGCGTTTCCCACCAGCGCGCAGGCGTTCCGCGCAGGGCTAGCTTAAGGGCCCCTAGCCTGCATCCCTTGGGAACTTCGGTTGCAAATGCACGTAAAAATTCCTTAATGTTACCCGAGTCCCCAAAGTAGGGTAGGTCTGTCACCTTGGCGGAGATGCAGTGGAAGTTCCTTGTGACTCGAAGACATCATAGCACCGAAACCTCATGCAACTAGCCTTGCCAATTCTCTAGTTCCCCATCGGAGTCAGAAAAGCATTCACTATCCTTTTCCCAGCAGAGTACTCCTTCCACCATGGGGTCAATCCAATCTTCGTCCTGCATAGCGAGTTTGTAGATGTGATCCACTTCCTCCGCATCCTGCACTGGCTCCATATACAGTGTGCCTTCTGCGGGATCCAATGGTACTATTACTCGTGTGCTGTTATTTTCAAACACCATGCTGTGATTTTTGAGATTTATAACACCCCCCATATCTATAGCCCAGTCCAGTCCTAGGAGTGCAGGGTAGGGATCTACATCTTCCACGATTTCTATTACCTCAAAGTCAGCTTGGACCTTTACTCCTGCGATATCTACCATGATTTTTGGCAGCCTTCCCAGAGGGATGATCTTTTGTTGATTTTCCATGCACAGCTGGATGGTGGACCATTCCAATTAGGTTCTCCCATTCGTTTCCATGTTTGCTTCGGTAACATGTTCGCATCTGATCCCAGGTCCAAAATAAATTGATCCATCTCGTAGTCACCAATCTGTGCAGTTATCCGTATTTCTCTTCTGGTGCGTTTTTTATACTCGTATACTTTGTGTACATCCTTGGTCCCGGGGGTCAGATCGGGCCACGCTACGCAGCTATTCATTAATGCCTGAAGGTTCTCTACAGCCTTTGGGTTATGTAGCAGTTTTAGACATGCTTGAAGAAAGGGCTCAACCCCCTCATTTGTCTTGGGGTGTGTCGGTACCTGCGCAGTAGCTGTTACTTTCTGAGCGAGGTCCTGGTCAGCTACGGCCATTGTCTCTTATCCCCTCTTTATGTTCGATCCTTCTTGATAGGTCAGAGGATCCTTGGCAGTCTCTTCCTTCAATACCTGGGTGACCATCCCACTGCGTGTTATGACTTTCACACTTGGGTCTATGTTCCTTAGCTTGACTTTAACTCCTTGCACATTCTGCATGGGGATAGGATGCTTTTCCTGCATTTTGGCTATTAAAATTGGGCAATATTCAACCACATGGTCCAGCTGTCTACAATATTTGTAGGATTTCCCTGTAGGATTTTGGCAGTCCCTTGCAAAGTGTCATACCTCCCCACAGTTATTACAAATTAGCTACCCACGTCCTCATCATGCGCTCCCTCCCCAACCTCCCCTACCCCTTGTTGGAGAGCCACCAAAGCTTGCGGGAGATCTAGGCGACGCAGGGTCTGGCTATACCCTATACAAGTTCTCGCGATCTATCATCAGGTCATAAGTGCGACAGTTATGGTCATCGTGTCCTACTGACTGGCAGAACCTGCACCACTGTTGCTTCAATTCTGGGACATACGCACCTAGCCGAGGGCAATGGTTCATATCATGTAGCCCCACTACACAACAGTGATCGCACCACAACACAGGTCTGCTCGAGCCTGGTCGTGACAGGATGGGTTCCCCACTCGCTCCTGGGCAGACCAGACTAGATCCTCCTACTTGCATGTGATCTGCCAATAGAAGGCACTGATCCTTCGTATGGCCAGATACCCGACATCGTATGCACCATAGATCTGCGCTGGCTCCTTTTCCTCGTTCCTTTTGCAGGTTCTGAATTTCCATGTGCATAGCTTCGAGCTGCTCCTGAATTTTCTATACTCCTAACGAAGTATCTTCTATGGGCGTAGCTTCTAGTTTCATAGCGACTTCCACAACTTTTTCTTGCAACTCAAGGGTTGGTGATTCATTGGCATACATAGGTGTGGCAACAACATAGCGATGAACCATTCCATATGTTGTCTATCGTCATACTCAAATCCTCCTTCCTTGATTGCTTTCTTCAGTCGTTGATCGGCCTCCCATACAGACGCAGATGCACCTTTCTTGAAGTCTTCACTTTTGCTACCAATTGAGAGTAAGATTTTGGCTTTCGAAATTGTTGCTTCCGAGTGTTATTAATATCTTGAATAGATGCACTCCCGTTCTGAGAGATGTATCGCATATGCCAGGTTAACGCTCTTTCTTCGAATGCCAGGGACAATTGTGCCCTCTTCACCATATCGTTTGTCACATTTTGTGCAGTCCATACAGAATCTGTAACAAACCAAAATCAGTCCATATCCTCATCTCCTACCCCCATCAAGGTAGGTAGTTTTAGGTACGCAACCATATCACTGTCTGGCGGAGGTGGTGGTATGGGTGAGTTCTTAGCTTTGTGCGGCTTGGACGATGGTGTAGCCATGGGGTCTTGCGCAGCCATCTCTCGCAAATGGTTATAGGCAGGTCTTCCCCCATCGAGGTTGGTCCGATAGTATTTACCACTGCGTGTCACGCTTTCGTTGGGATCCGAGGTGATTCAGTCGGTATGACTACACAGAATACTCTTCTTGCACAGTAATATCTTAATCAACAACGGTAATGTCTTCAGAAAATTTCCCCAGAATCCTTTAAAGAATCTCTGCTCGGCTTCAGAGTAGGAGACAAACTGATCAATGGAAAATTCTGTCATAAAACCTCCTAGCACACTGTCCACCCAGTGATCCACCGTGCGAGTGATGGTATTATCAGTGCTTGCTAGCTACTGGATCAACTCTAAAGTCCACTGAGTGACTCATTTTTCCTTCCAACACTTCTGGAATTCGATAAGCCTAGCCAACCACTCCTGAAGCTCGATTTCAAATGTCACAAAGAAAATTTCATAGCTTTCTCTAAGAATGTACCTATTTTTCCACTTTTTTGTCGTTAACTTAGTGCTGCAATTTTCTTTTACCGAAAACTCTTGAATCTGCTTTCTGAACCACTCCACAATTTCCTTCCTTTCAGGCTCCCAGTAATCTCTTGTCATTACTCGATCCCTTCCTAAAAATGCTCCAGGTCTTGGCAACGGAACCATTTTTTGGCTCAAGGGGTGTTGACCCAAGTTCGGAGTTCAAGTTTTGCCAACAAACCCCTATACTATTGGCCCTTTTGGCAGTGACCCGCTTGCGCAGGTCAAATTATCACTCGAAGTAGTATGGGTGGGTGTTGGAACCAGGTTTTCGCACCCTGAGAAAGGGTAGGTAAGGCAAGCAGTGCTGTGTCCAGCCCTGTGATACCCAGATCACCTCTTTCTGAGCAGGATCTATAGGTATCTTTTCGCATCCATGTGCGCAAGGTCAACTATACTACAGTGTTTGATAATTATATACTTCTATGACAGTAGCACAGTATTGCATAAAACATAACAGAACAGATCCAGATGCAGAAAACATAGTTACACAGAACTTTCACAGCTGAATACATAATATGCATAATACAACAATTACCAATGATTCGCATAAACAGTACACATAGATTCATTTCTCAAACAACCTTTATTATTCATCAATTCATCAATTCCTTCTAACAATACCCTTCTCGAATTGCACACATAGCAGCAGCGTCCACACACAGCAGGACTCTGGATCTTCGCACACACAGCCAGCAGGAGTCCTTTCCCAAAAACCTAAACAGATCTACTAAACCACAATTCGCATCAATATCTCCTTATTTCTCTGCCTTACAATTCAAAATGTTCCTCTATTTATAAAAATCTAGCCTAATATTTCCTATGGTCCGCAAACCATGGTTTGTGGATTCTAGGTCTACACTTTGACCCATTATAATTCTTTCGGGGCTTTGACCCACCCCAAAACCCCTGCGCTAGAATAAATATAATAAAAAATATGCAAAATCGAACCAGTTTTGCAGCTCGTAGGAGACCTTGTTCCAACAGTACTCTCTCTTGCCTTTCCAATGCCTGTCTCTACGCTCAATTCTGCCTCCGGACGGTGGAGCTATGCTGAAAAAAAAACTGCCTCTATCCTCTTGCAGCTGCACTCTAATTCTCTTCAAGCCTTCAAAACCAACCTATCTTCATGAATAAATGCCATGGTTTAAATAAGAACTGATCGAACCTCCATTTTCCCCATTTAGCATTCGGTTTAGCAATTAAAGGGCTAAAGGGTCGAATTTCTTCATTGTACATGAAACTTGGATAAATATCCCTTAACCTTTGGTGCTGAATTGAATGTGAAAACCCAAATTAAACATTATAATATAATCCTTAGCAGAGCGGCTAGCTAATCGAGCAGAGATTTATTTTTTAGAATGTGACAGGGATCTCATCCGACGGTTACGGTTTTTCTCCCAGTGGTCATGGTCTATCCCAGCGGTTCTGGCTTATCCGCTGTGTTTAAGCCTATTCACATGGCTTAACTATATCCAAAACGGTTTTAACACGTGGTCACAATAGCTGTCAACCATTTAATATGTTAACATCTGTTCACAAGGTGTAGCTCCGACGCGGTCTGTAATACGGTTAAGGCTTGTGGTTTAGAACTTAGCACTGTGGGTTTTGTTATAATAAAGTTTTATATTATAGGCTGAAAGAGTTTTTTATCATAGGTTTAATTTTTCTTTAGGTTTTGTACCATAGAATTTTAGGACTAGATTTTACATAGGATTTAGATGCATAGGTTTACAGATAGTGCTAGGATTAGACCTTAGTTTTTGGATTATGTCTTAGCACTAGGTTTATAACTTTTACCACCTTTACATCGCAAATTAAAAACATGTCAACCATGACATTGAATAACCTTTCACTGGCGAAACTGACAGAACTGGAGGATTGGAGACTGAACCGGACATCGAACTTCTGGAGCTGACTGAACCTCTCTGTCAATCTACACTGAACAAGATCCTCTTAAATCAATCCTCTCCACTTGAAAGCTTTTGGACCAAAAAATATTGACTTTAAGCAGACAATAATTGAGGATACAGCTCCCCCACTTTTACGATCTCTATCCATTTTTCCTTACTAGGATTCATGCCCTCGAGTCCCACTCGAAGATATTCCGGATCTTCTTGCCTGGAAGTATGAACTCTTCTATCAAAGATGGTATCTTCCTGCAACTCTGTCATGAACTCAGTTGATAAATCGTCAATAGAAGGAATATGTGTATCATCCTCGGGATCAACAATCATCGAAGGTTCTTACAACTTTATATTTTCAATTGAGTAGATAGGCATGTAAGGCGGTAAATCTAATCAGAATGCATTATTGCTAATCTTCTCAACAATATTGAAAGGATCATACCTGATAGATTTTACTTTCTTACCTTCTCCTTTCATCCTAACTTTTATGATATACAACCATACCTGTTCGCCGACCTAAAAATGATGATTGACTTGATGCTTATCATGCCGCAATTTGTACTTGGCTTGACCCAATGCTTGTCATGGCACAGAAGAATGTAATGCTTGATTGTAAGCTTGATTCACATAAGGTAAAAATTCATCCCACAACTTAGGATGTTTACTGTAGTGACCTTAAAGAATATGTATCCTGGTCTTGTTCACCATTTATTTCTGTCCTTGAACAAAATCCATGCTGCCCCATGGTTTCAAAAGAACTCGAAGTGGCATGTGCAAACCAATCTTTCAATTGCTTGGCTTGCTTGTAAAACACATTAAACATCCCTTAATGTACTTCACAATTGTTTCATACATATGAGGCCAGTAAAAATACCTTTGACTTTGCACCTGTTGGATGGATAAGTTGTTCTTGCAGACAAGATAGACCTCCCAAGTGTCCTACGGATAGCTAGCAACAAACGGAAAAATAAAAACCATTTTCTCTAGATATTGTTTGACATGGAATTAATTATAATAGGGTTTAGAAACCTACCTGTAATCCAACACTGATCTTCTTTCCAGTGGCTTGAAGGAAATCGTCGTCAAGGATCTACAGTCACAAACACAAGAAAAGATCAAAAGAACCTGCATAATAAATCAATTTATGAATCAAACATCTATCAAGATGATCAAGGAATTCATGAAATGAGATAATCAATTAATAGCCCATTGAGAAAACAATATTCATTCGTATTAGCTTAAATAAGAAGAGCCTTACAACCGTGTCTGCCTTGATGTCATACAGGCCTTCCTGGGGTTTGGAACAGGTGTTTCCTTTACTCTGACAAGCCTTGAACTCTTCCAACCGAGATACATACAGGTATGTAATCTTTCCCACATAAAATCTCAGCTAAAAGGGTCTAAGTTCCAACAGCATTTCACCTCCAACAATACTAAATCTTGAACTCCCTTTGAGGCTGCCCTATGCCTCCTTTTATAGTGAAAGAGAGGAGGTTACAACTCCAAACAAGAAGGGATAGAATCCTCCTTCAAAGGGATTAGCTCCTTACATCAAGGGGTTAGCTCCTTAATGGATGGAATGCATGAAATTGAAAAGAGCGGACTTTCCACCGCAGGAATGTTTCTAGTAGCTTCCAAAAATGACTCAAACTGAGCTTCTAGATTTTACTTGCACCTTTTTTGATCTTTTACAGGGGTTTGCACCCTTAATGAATAAAAAGTGTGTTTGGCTACGCAAGATTTATAGCCAAAAGGTGCGACACCGCAGGAAATACTAAGAGAAAGTGTGGTACAAGTGTTTTTAAGACTTTTATGAGATTTTCTCTTGATTTCAAGGCTTGAATTTAGGAACTTTGATGTTGTAGACTTCTAAGGGAGTACTAAAATGTCATGGTGAGAAATTTCAGTGTAAAAAATTGCCCCCTAAAGTGCGAAGTCTGAGAGCATTCAAAGAGTGATGTGCTTTATCATTTCAAGGATTAGCTTGTGGACACCCTAGTCATAAACCTGTAAAAACATTTAATGTAAAAAATATATATCATCGCTGAGGTAAGCATTCCCATACTCAGATCAAAACTAAATAAAATTGTTCTAATACATAAATGATTTTAATATTACATCAATAGTGTAGACATAGCATGGGTGTAGCCATATGTAATGAATCGTTTACTGCATAATGAATAATAAAACTCCTCGCAGCCTGGATGGTGGAAACTAGATCCAGGGTCTTGATTTCTGCTTCCCGAACTAGTATGATTCTATCCATGCGATTAAATATGTTGAAGTCGACCATGGTAGAAACCACTTGATTACCAGTCAATGATGTGAACTATTAACAAGTGTGAGAGAAACCACCAATAATGATAATGGCTCTCTAAGTACTCAGTACAATCCATGAAATGTGAATAAGTGATCTGAAGTCGAACATTTCACGAAATCGTTCGATCGAAGGTCAACGATGCAACTTGTCGTCGAAGGCGAGAAACCTACCATTAAGGCATGCAGATTCAAAGGTACTGACAGATTCTAGATCAACTTCCTAGATGATGAGTTGTCGTCGATAGAAAGTGATCCGTCATGAGAAAGCTCACAACACGAAACCATAGATCAAGTTTTGAAGAAATTTTTTGCAAGGACTGACTCAGGGAAGGTCAACGCGAATGGAGACAAATTTTTGCAGATGAATGGTTTGTTTGACTGTCCTCTTGAACACATAACAACACTGCAGATGGTTTGGTGACAGTTACCCTAAGCTAATACCCAGAAACCGGCTGAAGACCTTCAATATGGTGTGATTAACTAATAGGCAAAGCATTTCCCAACCCAGGTAGAAGTGTGACAAAAAGTGTCGTGTTCAAGAGTGGTGTAATGTTTTTACAAATCAAAGTGTAACAAATGAATCTGTTTTCTCTCTTTTCCCCCACCATTTCTGGCAAGTACCTCTTTATTTTTGACAAGCTTGAGGAGGATAACATTTGCTTGTTTATAAGCTCATCCTTCAGATGAGTCCAAATTAGTTTAAAATCGAACCCTAAGACGGAGTGGTCCGTTCCTGTTTGTAATTGACAGGTCCTTTACTGTTAAGTTTTAATGAGTCCAGTATAGGAGAAACTCAGTGTTTTTCATTTTTAGGGAGTCACAAGAAAAAACTTAAGAAAAATCCATGGGTGTACTTTTTCGTAATTTTAGTCTCTCAGGCCCGAAAAAGGATAAAATAATGCAAGAGAGAACTCTATTGACCATGATTAGTCAACATATACCTTTTTCGTAAATAGTCCATTTCAGTCCGGAAAAGGGGTAAAATTATATTGAAGGTACGACTGTTCATTTACTTTAACGAGTTCGAATAGTCAAGTACTCGACAATCTTTTCATTTTTAACGTGTCTGAAAAGGGCTTAAAAGAGGACTCCATGGTTTCGCTTTTTCATAAATTTTAAAGAGCCCGAAAAAGTGATAAAATTATACTCTTCGTAAAAAATGATCATTTCGCCTAAAAAATCTGGTATTCTGCACAAAAAACTAAAAAAATTAAACATATTTGTTTCAATAATAAAAATATTTTGAATAACCATCTTTTTAAAGTGAAAAATAAACAAATTTAAAATTCATTTATTCGAAAAAACTTATAAAAAGGAGTTTTTCAAGTTCATTTTTACTATTTGAGTTTGGAGTGAAGTTTTTAGAGATTTTGGCAAAAAACGCTTTGGAGAAGATTCTGGACAAACTGACCGTTGGAATCGAAAACCGTCTGCTCCAGGTAATCCACAACATATTTCTTTTGTTTTTCATCCATTCATTTTCTTAAATTAGGGTAAAAATTTCATTTTTAGGAGGAAAATAGGTTCAAAAATCCGCCCTCGGGGGTCTGCAGGCAGGACACTAGGTACCTACGGACCCCAACATTTTCTCACAAAGGAAAATGTCAGGGCCCCGCACTTTTAACACAGAGCCCGTGCGGAGCTATGCACTATCTCTGAGCGTAAAGTGTAGGGGTGCCGTAACGAATTTAAAAACAAATTTTCCTCCTAAATTACTCAAAATTTTTGTTTCAAAATGATTCTAATCCTTCATTTTACTCATTGTAGGATATCTACAATGCTCATTTGGCAAGTACAGGAACATGAGGAGGTAGATGAAGCAGCAATGATTCATCAACCTACTTTGCAAGTTTTAAGAGCATGTGGGATTTTCAAATTTTGGGCTATCAGTGGCATGAGAGCTCAAGTAGATCTTCTCACTTGGTTGGTAAGAAAGTGGGACATTCAGGACTAGTGTTTCGTGATCGGAGGTCATTGGCTCGAAATTGAGCTGGAGGACATATATTTTTTGACTGGTTTGTCTAGGAGAGGCGAACCACTATCTCTATTTGGGGCTAGGCCAAGTGGCCAGTCTGTTGCCAGCCTGCAATTAGAGTTTTGTAATGATGAAGCCAATCCCAGAGACAAATGGATTGACATTAAAACTATCATCCATCCCGAGTTAAAAGTGATTGCTTTTACCATTGTCAAGTTGTGCGAAAGTGCAGCTTTGCATGTAGCTACTAGATCTCAGAGGCAGATTGCAGTAGATTGTTTCTGAGGCACCATATTCAACTGGTGCGAGGCAGTGTTGGCAAATGTGAAAGGCCAACTTACCATAGCAAATAATGGGAAGTTAAACAACTTCGGACATGGATCTATCGTAGTTACCTTTGCTCTAGAGAGGATCCCTATGTTAGCCCCACAATACATTCCTGTTGATGCTGGTAGACCTCAAGAGCCTCAGATGGTTTGATGGGTTGCTTTGATGGCCCACCACAGTGAGGGTGGGGAGATTGTTCGATTTCCCTCGACTTATTTTCGTTGGCTGGAATGCCAAATTTTTGTGATAGAGGATTTTCCTTATGTGGGCATGGATTTCCACGGTGACCGGGATATGGTACTTCCTCCAGGAGATCAGTGGGATGAGTCAGGTAAAAAATCTTTTTTGACATGTTCTAATATCTAATTTTTATTTTGTTTTTAAATCTTCCAAAACTGATAACACAAATTTCAAATGCAGATGTGGGTCCAAGTCGACCAGCCATTCTCTACCCCTTTGACCGGAGGCAAAGGGATGCAACAACAACACCACCACCCCGACAGGATCAGACTGCAGAGATCGTGACTGATTTAGAACACCATTTGGAGTAGCTCACTATGGATATTCCTGAGACTACTATAAATGACATCCCACTCCGTCTACAGAGATACGTCATTGGTGTTCCTGTACCATTTAGGATATTTTTGACTAGGGTGGCACGAGCAGTAGTGTATTATCGTGATCATCGCCACGGATAGTGGATGATTGACTTGTAGACTCATTTTTTTGTATCAGTTTTTTCCGATCATAAGGCATTTTGAACCTATGATCGAAGACGATGTACTATTTTTTGAACACTACATATATAATATACTATTATTTACAGTTACCTGTTCAATCATGTTATCGAATGTTGATTTATTACTTTATTATTGCAAATGTCTATTTATAACACTAGAAGCTATTGCATCTGGTAATGTATTTAAATTTCTTGGAATGTGTTGATGCTCAGTATAATCGAACTCTCGTTCCAAGAGAAGAACCCTTAAAAATAATCTTAATAATACTGGGTTTCTAATGGCATATACTCAGTTTAACTGTAATACAATGAGTTCAGAATCTAACCTAACGATCAAACTCTGAATTCCAAATGAAATGGATTTCGACAATAATTCAATAACTGCACTATATTCATCAATATTGTTCGTTGTTTTATTGAGGCTTACCCCATGCATAGATGCTAACTCATCAGTGGGTGAATAAATAACCCAAGCTGCGGAAGAGATGTTCCATGTACTACGACAAGCATCATCAGCAAAACCAATATATGTTTGAAAGGACGTCGACATCTGTGATATCAAAGTAATCCAGATAAGCTGGAATAGTAGTAAAAACACACTTAAGCTAGGCACACGTTTCTAATCTATAGCACACGATCTAGAAAGTAACTAATATACAGAGAAGATCTCCACACAAAAATCAAGCGTAATATCTCTTCAAATAAAGTCCATTTCTGGGTTTACCTAAAGAGACCCCATCAAAATCAATCAATTCATAGGTCCCTTTTGCAATTTGTCGCTTGACAATATAAGGACCATGCCACATGGGTTCAAATTTCCCAGCCCCTAGTTTATTGTTGGCTTGATCATAAATCAAAACTAGGTCTCCTTCTGAAAAATTACGAGGGGTAAAATTTCTATCATACTGAACTTTCATTCTTTTTGCATGAGTCTTGGTAGCTAATGCAGTGGTGCGCTGATTCTCATCTAATTGAGCCAAGTATAAAAAATGTTTCTCATCTTCAGAAGTGGTTGGTAGTAACTCTATGGCTAGTTGGAGTGACGGTATCTCGCATTCAATGGGTAATACCGCTTCTAAACCATAAACTAGTTGAAAAGGGGCAAAACTTGTTGATGTTTTTGCTGAGGTTTGATATGCCCAAAGTGCTAAAAAGAGCATGGTATGCCAGTTCGGCTTATGAATTCCAATGATTCTTTTGATCATGGTGACTAAAAATTTATTAATTGCTTCAACTAAACCATTGGCCTGCAGATAATATGGTGTAGAACTGTCATGGCGCAGGCCAAGTTCGTCGGTTAACTCGGTCATCATGATATTCCAAAAATGGCTCCCGTGATCAGTAATTATCACTTGGGGTACACCAAAATGAGCAATCATATGATTGAATACGAAAGTAGCTATAGTTTTTCCATCTGCCGCAAATGTAGGCATCGCCTAGGCCCATTTGGTAAAAAAATCTACTGCTATAATAATATACCCATGCCCCCCGGCTGAGTGACGGTTACATGTAATGAAGTAAATGCCCCATTTTGCAAAAGGACCAACAACAATTATAGGGTGAAGAGGAGAAGGTGGTGCACACATTTTTCGATCGAATATTTGACAATTATGACATTTCTGGACCGCGTAAATACAATATTTAAATAAGGATGGCCATAAATAACCTACGCGCAATATATTTTGGGCTGTGGCATACCCAGAAATATGACCGCCACATGCTCCAGAATGACAGTCATTTAAAACCTTTTCGACTTCTTCATGGGTTAGACAACGTCGAAAAATTGAGTCTGCACCATGACAGTATAGTGTGTCGCCAACAATATGATATTGTTGAGACTGGAAACGTATTTTTCGTCGTTACGACTATGAAAGCTCAGGCCAAAAAGATTGGGTCTGAAGATAAACAATAATGTCTCCATACCAAGGATCAATGGTACTAATAAGAAACAAGGATTCATCCGCGATTGGTTGTTCCGCCACAATTTCTGTATAAGTACGTGGGAAATCACACATAAGTTCCACAAATATCAATGATTTCTTGGATTTGGATTTTTCAAACTCCAAATCAAACTCTTGCAGGATAACAATCCATTTGGAGTATTTTCCCCTTAGCAATTGTTTGGTCAAAATGTACATCATAGGGTTACAATCAAATATCACTATCGTTTTGCATAAAAGTATGTAATGACGAAAACATTGGACAACTTGAACAGCTACCAAGGCCAATTTATCCAGATGTGAATATTTGATCTCAGTTGGATGCAAATTTTGACTAAGATAGTAAATCACATGTTCACTATGGAATTCATCTTCCTCAACTAAAACCATACCTATCATGGAATCGAAAGCGGCAAGGTACGAAAAGTAATCTTGGTTGTAGTTGGGAGGATGCAGTAACAGTGCATGGTTCAATGCATTTTTCAGAGCATCAAAAGATCTATCAGCGACTTCATCCCAAAAGAAAGGAATATTCTGTTTCAACAACCTAGTGAAACCTTTCGTTAACTCAGCGTAGTTAGGAATGAATTGACGTAAAAAGTTTGCTTTCCCTTGAAAACTTTGTAGTTGGCAAAGAGTAGAAGGAGGAGGCAAATTGATTATTGCCTCAACCTTCGATGGATCAACACGAATGCCTGCCTTTGAGACAATAAATCCTAGAAATCATTTGGATTGTACACAGAAAACACATTTGTGAGGATTCAGACGAATCTTATAATGCCTACATCATATAAAGATGGCTCGTAAATGAGTAATATGATCTGATTTGCATGAAGAATGAGTAGGAAAATCATTGAGGTAGGGCTGCACAATGTGCTTAATGTCGTGAAATGCATAAGACACGGCTCTTTGAAAAGTGGCGCCAACGTTCTTAAGGCCAAAAGGTAGTTTGCGATAAGAAAATGTTCCCCATGGACAAATGAAAGCTATTTTAGGTTGATTTGCAAGGAGTGTGTTGATTTGATTGTAGCCGGAAAATCCATCTATGAAAGCTAACATTTCACTTCCAGCACAATCGTCAATAATTTGATCGATGTAAGGGGTTAGATAATTGTCTTTTGGAAAAGCTCGATTTATATCCCTATAATTGATACATACTCGTATTGTTCCTTGTTTTTTATCGACCGGAACAATATTAGATACCCAGTTCGTGACTGGAATTGGATAAATAAAACCTACGCGAAGTAATTTTTCAACTTCAGATTTGATAGCGGCAGCTTTTCTCGGATGTATTTGACATAATCTCTGTCTAACGAGTTTAGCATCTGGGTATGTCTTAATTTCATGAAAAACAATCGATGGATCGATTCCTGGCATTTCTTCATATGACCAGGAAAAAATATCGCGGAATTCCTGAAATAGGGCTTTTTATGCTTGGATTTCATCAGGCGTACAAGAAGCACTTATATGAATGTTTTCAACAATTCTAGGTTTTATTGAAATGTCAAGAGGAACCGTTGTAGAAATATTTTCTAAATTCAATTCAGAATCGATATGTGAGAAAGGATTATGAGGTTCTTTGACATAGTCAGTGGTAAAAATGGAGGAAAAATCATTCTATAAATGATCGAGATTAGGTAAAAATGAAGACCTATGATGAAGATCTTCCCATGGTAACTCATCTACCGACAAGAATTCATGAATATGTTCATTAGTATTGAATACTTGTTGAGCAGGATCCGGAATTGGCGTCGAAGCTAAGCTCGATATTGACAATGACTCCTGATTGATCACATTCACTTGATCAAATTAAATTGAAGGAGTATCAGAAAATGACTATACATTTTGATATGCTAACTCAAAAGGACTCAAAGGCATCAGGCCATTGAAAGAATCCAATTCTGATTCTGAAGGTACTATCCAAGGATCATCAAAAGACATAGTACTAGACATAATCATATTGATATTAGCAATAGGAAGTTGTACATTGGGAGCAGGCAGGGAAAAAGTTCCCAGTAAAGCCGAATCTTTAAGCAAACCTACTCCGACATCCTTATAAGGGATAGTTGATTTTCCGATATGTTGGATGCTATCAGTAGAGGCTGGGTCGGATGAATAATATGAGAGATGATCTATTTTAACGATCTTTCCTTTATGAGGAAACATGATGAGACAAAAGATCAATGATACAACAACAGTCATGGCGTACGACCAACTGCGACCTAGGAGAAGGTTGTAATACAGAGGGGCATCAAGCACCTCCACATCTAGATTAACCATTTTGTCTTCGACCTCTATTGGTAGATCTTATAAGATACCATATGGCTGAAAACCTCTTCTGTCAAAAGCTTTAAGAATATTTGGTTATTGGTTAATCGTTGGAGAACCAAGTGATTTCCAACATTTTAACGACATAATACACGTAGAAGCCCCTTCATGAACAACAATACGAAAGATACATTTTTTTTTTACTATTACCGGAATTTGAAAATCCATTTGATGGGGTAGGCGGGGTGACAACGGGGTTACCCATGGCCCCGATATACCTTGGTCCCTACTTTGCCTATGTGTAAATGCATCCAAAGCTTCATGCCCAATCATCCTCACAATCCAGGCAATCTCACAACATCCCTTTTTTCAAACACTTAAATCTGAGAGTGTTAATATCTCAAATCTCTGAGATTTGAGATATTAATTCCGAGTCCCTAATGTTATGCGCTCAACCCTTATGTGCTTCTAATGTTCAACCAATTCATAATCTCCATATATTTCACGGCGCTGACTTCACAAACATGTTCATATGGTCTCCAATATCCGTATGTCCGAGTTGCAATACTTAAATAAAATGCCTTGAACTATATCTGAACCTTCGGATTTATTAAACCATTCCTTTTAAATTCCACAGGGTATGATGACTAACTTTTGAAACAATATACGAGGCCTCCGCAATTATAGACTTTTGGAATGACATTCTCAACCTTACGCCCATGCAATATAATTTCATCGTATTTAAAATATTTCGACCACATAACCAGATTTCATTTAACAAACATTTGTTAATTAAAAAAACGCTGCCATACCTTACGCTAACTTTCGTGTAGCTTCCGAATACGACCACCGTTAGATAGCGAGCCTCCAGATCAACGGTATGTATCAATATCGCTCGATGTCTTTGGTCGATGGTTAATGTGCGATGGTGCGCAGCAACGGCAGTTTTCCGTGGGTCCTCCTCACCACGTGTCGAACACTCTATGGAATCGATCCCCAACCAGGAAATACCGCTTATCGACGATAGGTGGTGTGATGAAAACCACCGTCTAGCTCCAAACCGCTGTCACTGTTCATCTGGTCATGGTTCTGCTTCTCCACACCAGGTTCCGCTCAACTCATCAACACGCTATTCCGTTGCGCTCAAGTTCCTCCGCCTTTCACTCGTGGTTCCAATTTATATACCCGCTCCCTTCAATGAGGAGTCAATACTTAGCACAGGCCATTGCCGAAGTTCAACACACATAAATGGACTGGTTACCCTTTCGGTCTCGGCTGGTCTTCTACGTAGTCTATGTAACTAATCACGGGGTTCTTATTTATCCTTCTACACAAGGATTCCTCTTATGGTTTGTACAGAGGTCGATTACTCTGATCGTATCCTTACTTATGGGATTCAGGTTTCAATTACACAGAAATAAATCACACGCAGGATTTCCTTTATCCTCCATCAAGATGCATACATATGTTCACACAGAACTTATTCAAACAAAGCGGATATACATTCACACATTAACTCCACAAGGCACAAATATACTGAACCATTTCTTATTTCCATGAGGGATTGACTTACAATTACTGGCTGGCCAGATCTTCGATTAAATGGCCCTTCTCCTCTATTCTACAGTCTTATGCAACCTATGCAGTTCTCCCTACAGGTCTGTGCAGGTCTTCCTCGACTTTGTCACAGAGGTTTATTTTTATACAATTACGATGAATCGCTTCAATTTCCTTGATGACTCACAAACCCTTCAATTCCTACAGTTACAATTTAAACTAACGCTATGAAAGAATGAAATGGACTATCGCTTCCTATGCCCACTAATCATTCGGGCAGTTACATTTCTCCCTTTAATTGACTAAAATTATTCAACTATGGATATTTACATAGGGAAAAAAAACATGAGACCCCCCTTATGTTTATTTATGTACAAAAAAGTGTCTTGGGCCTAATGCCCCTGCATTAGACTCCCCAGGTTCAAATGATTCATGATCTCCTAATCACGTGCTTAATTTTTATCTGCCTGGATTCCACACCTTGTTCTGTAATTGGCCATCCGTTGCAGCGTCCTTCTTTTGCACTCCTCCTGGCTTCCAAAATTTATGTTGTAGCTTTCCATAGGCTGTACCTTCACATCCTCTGTCTGCTTTGCTTGTGCTGCTATTTCCTTGTTTCCTCGCTGCTGCCCTTTTTTGAGGCATCTTCTGCATCAGTTTCCTTATCAATTCAATTTCTCTATCAGATCTTTCCTCTGACTGCTGGACACTTAATTTTGTTTGCTGCATTCTTATTTCTTCAGTTCTTACTGCTGCCCTATTCGCCACCCTATCATCCATAGCCTCTCTGCAACAGTAAAAAATTTTCTCCTCTACTGGAAACACTTCAGCTTGTTGCTTCAGCACTTTTTCCAGCAACACTCCAAGCTGCTGCTATGGAATTTCACCTTCTTTTCTGAATATCTTCAGCAAACATTCTTGCCATCTCCTTTGGTCAAACAAATCTTCTCCATGCTGCAACTCAGGTTCAGCATCTTCTTCTTCTGCCTTGGCAATCTTCAACAATTTCCTTCCTTCTTCTTGACTGACTCCAACAATCAAATCAAGTTCTCTAGCCACTGTATCTTCATCTTCTATCAGAGTGAAACTCTGGTTCTCCACTGCTGTAGCAGCCCCAAAAGTCTGCCACACAGTTTCTTCAATCTTCTCTGGGCTATTCGAACAAGCCAATTCTTCCTTGCTATCAATAGCAACAATTTCCTACATATGAGACATGGTTGTCTCATCTTCACTCAGCTGCTCATCCTCATTTTTCAACAGCTCTTCTTCTTCTAAGAGAGCTCCAAGTGATGGATTGTCTTTTTCCTTGCCTGTCAACATAGCCACTTCATCAGTTCAAAAACCCCGAGACCCAATGGTCCCAATTGATGATTCAATTAGCAATTATTTTCTATCTTTGTCCCATTGTGTCTTCACATTCTGCAATCCCCAATTCTGAAATTGAGGTCTTCTCTCTTGTATGGAATCCTGCTGATTCAACATACTCTCTAGCAGCTCAATTTCTCCATTCCATGGTTTAAAGTCTTCCACAAAATTCTCCTTTTCTGTCAATTGACTGCCCCATGCTGTCAACTTATCTCCGTCATCAATAGGATCTGAATCCATCAAATATTTGTTAGAACAAAGTCTACAAGGCCTTAGAGCCTTCCCTTCTTTTGTCAGCATCTCAATATGCTGTCCCAACTTTCTTTTCTCCTCGATCAGCACATCAGAATGCTGATTCCAATTCTTCAAACATTTCTTGAGACTGTCTGCTAGTCTCCCTTCTGCACCATCCTCTTCAAGGATGGCCTTCTGCTCTAGTTCAAAAGAAGGAACTTTCTCATCTTCAATCATCTCCGTCCTTACCATCTGAACACCTTCTCTCTGTGGTTCTATCCTATGCTCATGCCCCAATCTTGGCATCTCGCCACAATCTTCTTTATCTTCTGCTGTCACTATCTCCTCCGTTTTCATCAGAATAAAATCTTGATTTCCCATCTCTACAAAGACTCCAGCTACCTGTCCATCATTCTCCACATGGCCATTTAACAAAAGTAGCCTGTCATTATCAGTATTAATGACAAACTCATCATCAACCCAATTGAAACAATCTCTTCTACCAAATAAGGAATTAATGAATTCCTTCTGCTGCAGTAGTTTAATCTGTTCTTCATCTGAAATATACTCATCATACTTTACTTGGAAAAATTCAACTTCATCTGTCACATTTCAATCATGTGAACTGCTTTCATTAACACCTGCATTCACACAGAACTTGTCAGATGCAAAAACACAAGACCTCACGGTCTCAATTGGTGATTTTGTCACCAAATCTTTCTGCTGTTCCAAGTCTTCCATTTTCTCTAGAGATTCTTCAATGGTCTCTTATTCAGAGTCCTAAAGCTGGTCAGCCTCCAGCTTCTGGCCAATATCACAAAATAAAGCTCTTCTGCTTCCAATATGTTGGAAAGTAGAATCTTTCTCCAATTGTGCATGGACATTCTCAAAACATGTAGCTACTCCATTTTCTTCCTTAGTGACAACATCAGCAGTTTTTTCTTTCTCACCTGCTATTCCTGCAAACATACAAAATATGTCAGATGTAAGGCTCTTGGACCCCTTGGTCCCACTTGGAGCTTCAGTCTCCAAGTCCTTCTCCAGATACTCAATCACTCTGAGTATTTCTTTCTTCTTCTAAGCATTCATCATCTGCTCCTTCTTCCTTTGTAGCCTCTGCCACTTTATCTTCTTCTTCATGAGCCAACCAACTCTCTGGCTTTCTTCTATCCTTCTCTTCAGTTCATTAAAATCTTCCTTGATCTCAGCTAATTCTTTTTTCCATTCTTCATCTGTGGATTTCTTCTTCCTCATGCCATTTTCTTTGGCATCTTCACACACTCTTCTGCTGTGGTTTATCTCAGAACCTCTGCAATATCTGCAGTCTCTGATATGGTTCTCAGTAGCCATTTTATTCTCTAGGAGTTCTTCACTCACAAGCTGCACTAAGCCTCTGCAACAACAAGCTCTCTTCCTGCAACTTACCTCACCAAGCTTCTCTCCTGAGCTCCATATTTTGGCAAGTACTGGTCCTCTCTCTTTGGAATCTCCTGAGCACTCTCTCTGCTCTCTAGGCTTCACTCTGCAACTTCCACAAGAACACCTATATCATCCAACCTCAGTTGGGAATCTTCCAGGTTCTGCCACACTCTTTCTGCACTTAGAATCCCTTGCTGGACTCTTTTATCACTGCTCTCAAAGCTTGTGATCTGCTTCTGCTGAGATTATTTCCCCAATTACTTGCACTCTGTATTCTCCAAACAATACCTTCCAACCAGAGTTCAAATAAGTCTCATCATCTTACCTCTCAAGATCCCTGACTGATCTTGCTTCTTTTCTTTTCACCTGCAATGCATATACCTGCTGCAATATTTTGTCTTCAAATCCAGATTCTGTACACCTGGAGACCTTCACTGCATGTCAAATCAAATATGCAATTTTCTCTATTAAACAGATTCAAAAATCAACTATTTTTCTGGTTCAGTACATGTGCATTTCCAGAATAAACTTTCCAACGAGCTAACTAAATTCTAGTTCTGATACCACTTGACAGCGGGGTTACCCATGGCCCCGGTATACCTTGGTCCCTACTTTGCCTATGTGTAAATGCATCCAAAGCTTCAAGCCCAATCATCCTCACAATCCGGGCAATCTCACAACATCCCTTTTTTTAAACACTTAAATCTGAGAGTGTTAATATCTCAAATCTCTGAGATTTGAGATATTAAGTCCAAGTCCCTTATGTTATGCACTCAACCCTTATGTGCTTCTAATGTTCAACCAATTCATAATCCCCATATATTTCACAGCGCTGACTTCACAAACATGTTCATATGGTCTCCAATCTCCGTATGTCCGAGTTAAAATACTTAAATAAAATGCCTTGAACTATATCCGAACCTTCGGATTTATTAAACCATTCCTTTTAAATTCCACGGGGTATGATGACTAACTTTTGAAACAAAATACGAGGCCTCCGGAATTATAGACTTCTAGAATGACATTCTCAACCTTACGCCCATGTAATATAATTGCATCGTATTTAAAATCTTTCGACCACATAACCGGATTTCATTTAATAAACATTTTTCAATTAAAAAAACACTGCCATACCTTACGCTAACTTCCGTGTAGCTTCCAAATACGACCACCGTTAGATAGCGAGCCTCCAGATCAACGGTATGTATCAATATCGCTCGGCGTCTTTGGTCAATGGTTAATGCGCGATGGCACGCAACAACGACGGTTTTCCGTGGGACCTCCTCGCCACGTGTCGAACACTCTATGGAATCGCTCCCCAACCAAGAAATACCGCTTATCGATGATAGGTGGTGTGATGAAAACCACCGTCCAGCTCCAAACTGCCGTCACTATTCATCTGGTCATGGTTCCGCTTCTCCATGCTAGGTTCCGCTCAACTCATCAACGCGCTACTCCGTTGCGCTAAGGTTCCTCTGCCTTTCACTTGTGCTTCCGATTTATATACCCGCTCCCTTCAATGAGGAGTCAATACTTAGCACAGGCCATTGTCGAAGTTAAACAGACATAAATGGACTGGTTACCTTTTTGGTCTCGGCTGGTCTTCTATGTATTCTATGTAACTAATCACGAGGTTCTTATTTATCCTTCTACACAAGGATTCCTCTTATGGTTTGTACAGAGGTCGATCACTCCGCTCGTATCCTTATGGGATTCAGGTTTCAATTACACATAAATAAATCACACGTAGGATTTCCTTTATCCTCCATCAAGATGCATACATATGTTCACACAGAACTTATTCAAACAAAGCGGATATACATTCACACATTAACTCCACAAGGCACAAATATACTGAACCATTTCTTATTTACACGAGGGATTGAATTACAATTACTGGTTGGCCAGATCTTCAATTAAATGGCCCTTCTCCTCTATTCTACAGTCTTATGCAACCTATGCAGTTCTCCCTACAGGTCTGTGCAGGTCTCCCTAGACTCTGTGACAAAGGTTTATTTTTATACGATTACAATGAATCACAGAAATTTCCTTGATGACTCACAAACCCTTCAATTCCTACAATTACAATTTAAACAAACGCTATGACAGACTGAAATGGACTATCGCTTCCTATGCCCACTAATCATTCGGGCAGTTACATTTCTCCCTCTAATTGACTAAAATTATTCAACTATCGATATTTACATAGGGAAACAAAACATGAGACCCCCCTTATGTTTATTTATGTACAAAAAAGTGTCTTGGGCCTAATGCGCCTGCATCACGGGGTGTAAGATTCTCTAAATCAAAGATCATGAGGTTCAAATCCTGGAGATCTACGGCTCCTAAGGTTGACAAAAGAAATTTTCTTTGGGCTGGGCATGATTGCAATACTTCCAAAGCTGACATTTCTGAAGGGGAAATTGCCAAATCTTCAACAATATTTTAATTCTGAGTAGCTCTCACATGTGGATTGAAAGATGATTTACGACGTACACCTTTTGCAGGCGGTTTAACATGTGGATTGAAAGCTGATTTACAAAGTACACCTTTTGCAGGAGGTTTAATCACTAAGTCAGGATTTTGTTTCTCAATTTGTAATGGATCAGAAACTGAGGGAGATGTAGTTGATGCAGAATTGGATGTTTTTGCTTCTTTACCAGTATTTTTACTACCATAATCTTGCGATCGTGTTGCAACGATCAAGATATCCTCAATTGTATTGGAGGAAGATCCAACCATGTTACTATCTTGAGCGGGAAAGGGATCCTTCAAGACAGTAGGTATATGAAAACCCTTAACGAATTTTGATACCTCGGCTCTATGCGGGCACTCTTTTGTAAAATGATCCTGATCACAGATGAGACAAGGATATCGAGGTTTGTGTTTTTTGTCAGTTGGTTCAGTTGTATCATTTTTCTCTTTTGAAGATTTTTTCTTTTTATTCTTACCTTTCTTGTTACCACCAGTTTTAGATTTGGTTGTAGATGACTCTACAATGTGAATATCGGCGGAAGCTTCTAGGGAAGAATCTCCTTTGGGTGAATTGGGTAAAGTGATAATAGGAGAAGTGGTCTTGGAAGAATTCTTCTTACTTTTACCAGTGCTAACAGAACCAATTACACCATTAGCGCCATGAGAGCCAGAAGGAGTTGTATTTAATTGACCAGGTCTTGGTAAATCGGGGATTTTATCATACAGAGTACCTGACTGAGTATATACAAGGTCAAGGTATTGAGCCTGAGCAATGAATTGCTCTTCCGAAACAACGCCTCCTTTGGCCACATCTTCAGTAATTTTGGAAATAACGATTTAATAAACCATTCAGCCAAAATTTGATCCGGAATAAAAACTTTCACTAAACGCCTTCTACGTCTCCATTCATGAATGTGATCAGATATGTATGTAGACGTAGACTATTTTAATGAAGTCAGCAATTCTGTGCCGTTGTCGTATCTGACAGGCAATTGAAAATGGGTTAATAAAGCAGTAGCTAGCGTATTAAAATTATTAAAAGAGCAGCGTGGTAACTCAATGTACCATTTTTCAGCTAGAATAATGAGAGTTCTCTTAAAAAGACGCAATCGAATCGAATCATCGATTAGTGAATTGGATGTGCACCAGAGTTGATAAGTCATAACATGATTAGATGGGTCCTCTCCTGACTTACCTTCAAAATTTAGAATATCACTGGGCAACTTGTTAGGCTTCAACGGCCAATATGGAAGATAAAAAATGGGATCGTTCATAAGGCACGATAGATTCGGTAAATCTAAAGTTGCTATGAATGGTAACCGATGGCTAGGGTCTTGATAACCTTGTGTGATCAAACCAGTGCCAGGAGGAGGATATCTAGGATACCTTGGAATTGGATGTGCATTTGGAATCTTGAAACCTCCTTGGTAACCAGGATTAACCGGACCATACTGGGGTTGTTGAGGTACTTGATAAGTATACCTAGGGTACGACTGATACTGATATACTGGATTTTGTGTAGCCTGACCAAATTGATATTGTCCCTGGTACAGTTGATAAGTAAACTGTGGTTGACTAGAGAAAATCGTACTAGTACCATCTTGTCCTGTAGGCATCTAGACCGTAGTCTGAATTGTAGGTTCTGACTATGGCACAGAGGCTTGAGGGATTTGCACTGATGCAGGGATAGAAGAAACCGAAGCTACAGATACTCTAGAAACAGGTGTTTTAGGTTGAACAGAAGTTGCAATAGCTTCAACAGTCTGAGGCGGAGTCTGAGGTGTACTAGGCCCGGGCTGCTGAATAGAACCAGGTGCAGGGACTTGAACAGTAGGCTGGACAGGTTGTTGGGTCGGAATAGAAACTAAAGGCTGTCTAGGTTGATTAGGTAACTACACATTAGGTTGCATAGTCTGTTGAATTTGAGATGGATTCCACACCATGTTCATTCCGAGGTATTGACCCATAGAAGGTTATGCATATGAAGGACCATAACCTGGTTGAACGTAGGTTTGATAATTAACTGGTAAATTTCCAACTCCTTGTAATAATGGTTGACCGGAATGAAGTTGGAAACCTTGAGTTGGGTACTGACCTTGAGGTTGATAACCATGAGGCATGTAATGAATCTGGAGTTGATAAGGACCCTGAGGAATATACCGAGTCTGGTGTTGACCTTGGGGTATGTACTGTCCTTGAGGTTGATAACCTTGAGGTATGTACAGTCCTTGAGGTTGTTCTCCAGGTAAATAAATTACCTTGAGGTTTCCCTCCAGGTGGTAACTGACTGCCTTGAGGTTGCCCCCCAGGCGATAAATGACTTCCTTGAGGTTGCCCCCCAGGTGGTAATTGACTACCTTGAGGTTGCCCCCCAGGCGGTAACTGACTACCTTGAGGTTGAGGATTTGGAATATTACCAGACATCATAAAAATTTTCTCCACGTTCAACGTTTCAATTTTAGTTCCATTTGTACCAGTTGATAACAATTGTTCAGCTGGTCGAGGAGTTTCTCCTGAGAAAGTACCAGAGAGTCACTGGTACCCCGAAGGAACATAAGGACCATTGTATAAAAATGTTTTCGGAGATTGGGAAAACATAGATGACTCACTTGACATAATTGATGAAGGATAATAACCTCTTGGTGTAGGATGAAAAGGAATTCGGGGTGGTGAAAAACTAAGACCCGGGTTTTCTAAAAAATCTATCAATGATAAATACCAAGCGTCAGTTCTAAAAGGACTATAGAATATTGATTCACACTCCCTTAGATTCAAAGTTTGTTGGGTTTCGGGAAGAGTTACGTCTTCGTCTAGACCGAAAAGTTCTTTAATAAATATGAGGTCAGAAGGAAGATTTTTAGTAATGCAATATATTACCCTAGGTGAACCAGGATCACTTGAAGTTGGAGTAAAAAATCCTAAATATGGTTCCAATACAACAGGTTCAGTGTCAGGTTCAGTAATTTCAGGTTCTTCAGCTAATTCACTGGAAGGAGAAATACTACCAGTAACTTCAGAAACTGAAATTGGCTCTTGAATATGCTCTGTTGTTTGTGATTGATAATCAGGATGAATAATTATATATGACTCTTATGTTTCTGTTGATCTAATTCTACTGTCACTAGGCGATACTAGAGCTCGCAGCCTTTCAAGTTGGCTTGGTGTATACTTAGGGGGCTTCCCCTGGAGTCTATGCGATTGTCTTGGTAATTCAACCACGATTAAAAATTATTAGTCACACGCAATCAAATAAAATTTCAATGAAAACTCCTAGAGTCACTAAGGAAACAAACAAATGAATCACACACCTAAAAATCTAGGAGATCAAACCACACACAAACAGTAACTTCCCACACTAAAAACACTAGTTAGTGATGAAATCCAACATCGTAGTATTTTAATGTAGAAAGGGTGGTTGGAATAGTTACCCCAACAACCTGCTTAATGAAACAGACTGGTGCAAATTTCTCCACTTAAACCATCTTGAGTGAAGATAACCCTCCGGAGAGTCCAAGTGAGTCTATTCAACGTCTGCCCTAGGTACAGTGGGATCTTTCCTCCACCGTCACCTTAGGAAAAAACCGTAAATATTATGGTCACTATGGTTACCAACAGGAACTAATATACCTGGGGGAACAGTCTACGATCCGACATATGTGCAAGGGCAGATTAGCAAAGCTCAATCCCCTTGAAGGCTCCTAGACATAATCCAAGGTATACCGACAAGTGACCCCAGGCTCCTCGACAAGGTCTATCCGAGGTTTACCATTGTTAATACGCGCATATCTTCTATCGTTCCCAATGAGATAGAATTGATTATCCCACTGGTTCAGATATGACCTCGTGCTTGAATCCTTTAAGAGGAGCTTCCCAGAGCATACGAACGACTATTGGATTTTTTTCCTATCGCAAGATCAACTACTTGTTTGTTTTTATTGTCTTGGAGAATTAATTACTCCCTACTCCAAGACACTAGCCTAAGCTATATTAGTGAAAAGAGCCCCAGAAATATAAAATTTACTAGATTTATTTTAATTTAAGCGTTGATTTTAAAAGGCTGTTTCTTAGGATAATAGGTGTGAAAGTGAAACTGATGATATGTAGTGACCCGACTCAAAGCATACTAAAAATGCATCTATTATGAGAAACAATTCGTTTTCTTTCAATGAATTCTATCTAAAGGAAGAGTTGAGAAATGTGATATTTTAAAAACAAATCTTTCCTTCAAACAAGAATAAATGAAAAAAAATCTAATTTCAATGAGAACTCAAAATGATCTAATGCTCAATAATAAATCCCTTTAATTCAAGATCAACACTACAAACAAATTTTTTCTTCAAAAGAACTCTACAATTTCTAGAAATAACACTCAAAGCTAAAAAAACTAATTTTGAGATCTAAAAATTATAAAGACTAAATCTGAATTAAAACTTCAAATATTTTGAGGATGTTTTTCTTAGCTTATAATCTAACTAAGAAATTATTTGCTTGGATCAACAAGAACTCAAAAACATCCAATTTGGTTTTTTAAGTGAAATTCCAAACTTATCAACAAAAGTTTTTTAAAGATTTGCAAATGAGAAAAATGGGATCTAAATCTCATAAAAAAATTTCTGCTATGATGTCAGACTCATCAAGAAAGCAAGGAAATACAAGTGATCTAAAATTATACCAAGGTTTTTAATCTTTGAGCGGGATAAAGACAAAGCAAAAATCATTATAACATGCAGATCTTTCAGAAAATCATTCAAAACTAAAAATGTTGAAATAAACTCTTAACCAAGGCTTCCTGATAGAAGATACAGGTCTGGGTATTCACATAGAATCTAAAAAACTAATCCAGAAAAGAGGATTTTAAAATTTTTCAAAATTTTTCATAGGCTCCGCAGGATTCAGTGAAAACTAGTAAGGTCCCGCACCGTGGGTACAAGAAAAGTACGGATCCGACCGCACTGTCTATAAAAGAAAAGAGCGGACACAAGAAAAAATAAAAACTCTCAATCATATCTCAGAGATTCTACAGGGATAAACTTACCCAAGCCAGTATAAATCAATAAAAATCAGAAAAAATAAATTCACAAGTCAAAAATAAAAGAAATCAAAGTTCAAGATATATTCCCCAGCGGAGTCGCCATTTTGTTGGACGGATAAGTCGTTCTTGTGGACAAGACAGACCTCCCAAGTGTCCTACGGATAGCTAGCAACAAACAGACAAATAAAAACCATTTTATCTAGATATTGTTTGACATGGAGTTAATTATAACAGGGTTTAGAAACCGACTTGTAGTCCAACGTTGATCTTCTTTCCAGTGGCTTGAAGGAAATCGTCGTCAAGGATCTACAGTCACAAACGCAAGAAAAGATCAAAAGCACCTATATAATAAATCAATATATGAATCAAACATCTATTAAGATGATCAAGGAATTCATGAAATGAGATAATCAACTAAATAGCCCATTGAGAAAACAATATTCATTCGTATTAACTTAAATGAGAAGAGCCTTACAACCGTGTCTGTATTTATGTCATACAGGCCTTCTTGGGGTCCAGAACAGGCGTTTCCTTTACTCTGAGAAGCCTTGAACCCTTCCAACTGAGATACATATAGGTATGTAATATTTCCCACATAAAATCTCAGCTAAAAGGGTCTAAGTTCCAACAGCATTTCACCTCCAACAATACAAAAGCTTGAACTCCCTTTGAGGCTGCCCTATGCCTCTTTTTATAGTGAAAGAGAGGAGGTTACAACTCCAAACAAGAAGGGATAAAATCCTCCTTCAAAGGGATTAGCTCCTTACATCAAGGGGTTAGCTCCTTAATGGATGAGATGCATGAACTTGAAAAGAGCGGACTTTCCACCACAGGAATGTTTCTAGAAGCTTCCAAAAATGACTCAAATTGAGCTTCTAGATTTTACTTGCACCTTTTTTAATATTTTATAGGGGTCCGCACCCTTAATGAATAAAAAGTGCATTTGGCTCCATAAGATTTATAGCCAAAAGGTGCGGCATCGTAGGCAATACTAAGAGAAAGTGCGGTACCAATGTTTTTAAGACTTTTATGAGCTTTTCTCTTGATTTCAAGGCTTGAATTTAGGAAATTTGATGTTGTATTCTAAGGGAGTACTAAAATGTCGTGGTGAGAAATTTCAGTGTAACAGCGCCATAGTCTTTCTTATGCCAAAATATCCTACAATCCGAGAAGGATGAGCTTCCCGAATAACCTGCATTCTTTCTGTCTAAGGTATGCACAACTTACCCAAATGATATAACATCCTGTCATGAATATGATAATTGACTTCTTCTATCTGAGTAGCATGAGTTAGTGATTCATAAATATCTTCAAAATCATTATCAATATTATATTGTTCTACATAAATTTCATGTTTCAATGAACTATTATGCAGTACTACTGAAGCATTCAAAGACGGTCTAGATATCATATCAACTAATTTAATTGTTAGACCTTCCTTGTCCTTAATTACTAAGTGAATTTACTGAATAAATCTCATCCAACTGTAGTAGCGAGGTTTTTGCAACTTAGTATGTGACTGAAGGTATTGAAGCTATTGATGATCTATGTGAATCATTGTTTCCATTGCATAACCATTAGCATATATTTTAACTTCAAATGGTTGTTGATGATCTAATAATGCTATGAAATTTTTCTACTTAAATGAATCAAAATTTTTAAAATAGACACACATTCCCCATGTCCCGTTTTGCTTAGTAACCAAAATTATGGGTGAACCACATGGACATGAACTGGGCCGCATGAATTATTTTCCAACCATCCTTGCAATTTGTTGCCTTATTTCTTTGTGCTCTATAACTGACTTGTGATGTATTCCAACATTAGAAAGAGAGGCATTAGACATCAGCTGCATCTCATGTTGTATTTCCTTTTTATGTAGATTCTTTGGTTCTTTAACTAGATCTTGAAACGAATCTACCTTTTTAACCAAATTACCTTCATATTGAAATTCAAAAAGCATCATTAAGATCCTTATGTTGCTCTTTTATCGACATAAGTATAAATTTCTTACCTGAACTTATTAAGTGCTTCATCTGATTAGCATTAATTAAATTCAAGTGATTTTTGATTTTATGTGCCCGAACGATGTATTTAATCCCATATTTCTTGAGATGATACATATGCTCTTTCCTATAAAACACTGTATCACGATCATAAAGATAACGAATTCCTAAAACAATTCCACATATGTCTAACGGTATCACATCTAGATCCACTTCGTCGATATATTTAGCTGTGATTGCAAATTTTAACCGAAACAGTTTGGTAACATGAATTTGAGTTTGTTCCTTTAACCAACCTAAAGGATATGGTTTTGGATGATTATGTGTTTTCAAACCCAATTTTTTAACCAATGATTCAGAAATCAAATTTTCTTGTGATCCCATATCGAACAATGTATCTATCTTTGTATGTTTTGAAGTTACCCTTATATGAAATAACTCAATTCTCTTATCTTCATTCAATTGTTTGATGTTTGAAGAAGAAAAATTACTAGCTTTAGAAGTTTTACCTGTTGTAACCATAACAGTGATTTTACCTTCATCACCTGAATCAGATCCCAAGTCCAAGCCTTATTGGACTATTATTTCAGCCTTATTTTCACCCTTCTTTGTTTGGAACTTCTTTGGCTTGAGTTCCGAATGAAGTTTCCAACACCTAGCTTCATCATGACCGATCCTCTGGCAGTGAGTACAGGTAGGTATTTCATCTTCCTTCTGAGATGTGGCAGTCTTATTTCCCTTTGACTTGCCCTTATTTTTGTTGTCTTCAGTTTCCATCTGCTTGGATGTCTTTGGTGTAAAATTGAAAGGTCTACCACCTGATTTGACATGAATAGCTTGAACACAAACTTCATCAAGGTCATTAGGATTGAACTTTAATAATTTATGCTGAAAATATGAATGCAAACTTACAATATACTTCAACAAAGTTTCTTTTGTGTCCAAAGAAATACCAAGTGCTAACGCTTTATTTCTGAATTCCTATGTGAGCTCTTGAACATTATGTCCCTTACCTTGTCGCAAGCGCTGCCAATCAACAATAGCTTGTTATGTGTGACCCAACAGATAGAATTGTTTCTTTAAATCTTTTATAAACTTAGTCCATGAGGTGATAACTTTTCATTTATGATTTAAATCTATCCGTGTCTTACTTTCCCACTAGATTAAAGAAATACCCCCCATTCTAAGAGTAGCTAATTGGATCTTTGTCTTATCATCAGTAATATTTTGAATACGACAATAGACTTCTAGCTATTTTACCCAATTATCTAGTTTCTCAGGGTTTATTTCACCATCATACACAGGTAATTCAAACTTAACATCAAGTTTCAGAAGTGGACTCTTAGGTTTCTTTTCTTTTTCTGATTCAGAACTAGAAGTAGAAGAGGAAGAAGAAGATGATGGAGACGATGGAGGAGAAGGAGATTTATCTGCCTTGCCTTTACCCTTGTCCTTCTTTGATGCCTTTGATGATGAGGCTGCATCTCTCATATTCTTATCTTCATATAATTTTTCCAACATCTCTTACATGTCTATAAACATCTGATGGATTTGATTCTCATCCATGGGTTTTGATTTAGTAGCATCAGGAGTCTCAACGTTCACAGTCCCTGTCATCGTTGATTGATGAACGCCTTTCCTCTTTCCGATCTCTGGATCAACTTCCTCAAGCTCGTATTTTCCACGTTTCAATCCCAACTTGGTTAACATCCACTAGCAAAAAAACTACAAAGCACAACCTGTTTTGATACCAAATATGATCTGAAAGTGATCAATTAAGTGCTAAAGTAGTTTGATTAGTTTTTCATTGAGATTGATTGTTAACTGAAGAAAGATTTTAAGTGAAATATGGCACAAAAAAGTAGAAAATAAATGACTAAATCACAACATAGAACAGAGAGAAGAAGAAGCAAATAGTTGATTACAGAGTTCATCCCTGGTGGACTACATCTCCGTGTCCGCTTTCAAGTGGGAATCCGCTTTATTAGGATTGAACCGAGGAAGTATTTTACACAGAAAAAACACCAGACTAAATATGCTCATAGGCACTTCTAGATACTATAAACAGAAATTAATCTCTCTTTCCTTTCCGACGCCTATCTCTGCGCTCAATTCCGCCTCTGGATGGTGGAGCTATGTTGAAAACAAAACTGCCTCTATCCTCTTGCAACTGCACTCTAATTATCTTCAAGCCTTCAAAACCATCCCGTCTTCATGAAGAAATGCCATGGTTTAAATAAGAACTGATCGAACCTCCATTTTCCCCATTTAGCATTTGGTTTAGCAATTAAAGGGATAAAGGTTCAAATTTCTTCATTGTACATGAAGCTTGGATAAATATCCCTTAAATTTTGGTGCTGAATTGAATGTGAAAACCCAAATTAAACATTATAATATATTCCTTAGCCGAGCGGCTAGCTAACCAGGCATAGATTTATTGTTTAGCATGTGACAGGGATCTCATCCAGTGGTTACGGTTTTTCTCTTGGCAGTCACGATCTATCCTGGTGGTTCTGGCTTATCCGCTCTGTTTAAGCCTGTTCACATGGCTGAACTATATCCAACATGATTTTAACACGTGGAATAAACACACGGTAACAATAGCTATCAAACATTTCATATGTTAACATTTGTTCACAAGGCATAGCTCCGACGCGGTTTGTAATACGGTTAAGGCTTGTGGTTTAGAACTTAGCATTATGGGTTTTGTTATAATAAAGTTTTATATTATAGGCCGAAAGGGTTTTTTATCATAGGTTTAATTTTTCTTTAGGTTTTGTACCATATAATTTTAGGACTAGATTTTACATAGGATTTAGATGCATAGGTTTAGAGATAGTGCTAGGATTAGACCTTAGTTTTTATATTAGGTCTTAGCACTAGGTTTATAACATTTACCACCTTTACATCCCAAAATTGAAACATGTCAACCATGACATTGAAGAACCTTTCACTGGTGAAACTGACGGAATTGGCGGATTGGAGACTGAACTAGACATCGGACTTCTGGAGCTCACTAGACCTCTCTGCCGATCTGCACTAAACAAGATCCTCCTGGATCAACACCTAAGAATCTCAAAGTTATGCATGCCTATCTGCAAATGCCACTGATTTTAGGTGAAGTCCCCACAATTGGAGAAGCGCATGGAAAGCTTGCCTCAAATAAGTCTGATGACCACGAACTTGCCAACCTAGAGGCCTTCCCAGAAATGGCATTAAAGCTATACCTCGAAAGAGTAATGGAGGACGACATGCTAAGGGTTGTACCAATGTCGTGGGTGTGTGGGCTAGAAAAATTTGGTTTACTAAACTTGCTGCGGATCCTCACTTTGGTTGATACAATATAACTGACTAAGTTGCGCGACAGCTGCTAGCCCTGATCCATGATGGCAGCTTGTGGAGCCGGGACCGCATCCCCATTGATAATTGCCTAGTTCACCTAAATATTGGTCTCCCCATGGATGGGCCGAATCCCAGGGAGCACGTTGGTAAGAAGTATGAGTGACAGATCGCCGAAAAGGTGCGAGAAGACTACCATGTTGAGCGAAATACTAGGGGGTTCCTGATCAACACCATTGTCGACCCAGAGTACGCATGGGTACCCTGTTGTTGGCTTGTAAGATGATGTGCAAGTGCCAGGCCACGATTGTCCCCACCTATGTAATTTATTTGGCTGGTCGCTGCAAAAAGGGGGTCTGCTTCAACTAGTCACATTTCCTTTGCAATGAATTTTTGGATAACGTGCGCTAGGCATAGGATCATGGAAGAGCATTCTGCTACTCTTGGCTACTGCTCCTAATTGCGTTGATCGCATGGGAAGCCCCCGAAGACTTGGTCCTCACTGAGCTCGAACCCAACATGTCCGAGGGGGTGAGATACACAAACTTGTGGGATTCGAAGGATGAGAAATGCATTAAGGATAAATTTTTTTTTTGGGTACTATTTCAGAGTGCGCTCGCAGTAGAAATTCACTCCTGGAAATGCTTGTCTCTGATGGTATATGACAAATACAAGAGCACCATAACGTTCCAGGTCACGATGCATAATGTGCAGATTCAAATCCGGCTTGGGAATCACTACCTTCCATGGTCTTCGATGAAGAAATCGACCAACTCATTGCCACTTGGCCACCACACTGGAGATTGGGATTCAAATTAGATGTGGTTGACACTACTGGTACTAGCACAACCCTGAAGACCACCCTGCTTTATACTGCCAAGAATGCAGAAGGATGCGGCCTAGAAGACTCCACCAGCACAAAGGATGCAGTGAAGTGTGCGGATCAAGAATCACAACAGGACATGGACACAGAGGATTTGGATGCGTAGGGTGCTGATTCCCTGCGTGGCATGAAATGAACAACCAAACCTCTCAAGGGCCATTGAACAAAGTGGCGGGCTACCAGGCCCAGTAGGGAGACCGAAGTTACCTTGACAGAGGAAGACTTGGAGAAAATCGTAGATGCGGTCACCCTCGCCTCAGAAGACAAATGGATTTCTTTGGAAGAACACCAGAAGGCCGCGGTCACCGCATTACAGTCTAAGCTCCAAGATCTACAGCTCAAGGCCGATACCCTACAGATGAGCATGGTTCAAGTGAGGTTTCCCCCAAAAACCATCACTGAGATAATTGTCACAACTGAGAGCCACCTTTGCCCCCTGCTAGGCACAACACTCACCTTAAGTCTCCCTGCCTTATGTGTGCAAGTCCAGGCCTACATAGAAGTACATCTAGATTTTTCCCGAATTCCACAAAAACCGTTGCAGGTCCTCCATACATCCCTCTTTGAGGAAATCTAGCATAGAGATCACCGGGTACAGTAGCAGCTCAGTATAGTTGAGCAGACAATTGTTGAAAAAACTACTAAAGTGTCCCAGGTGCAGGCTACATGCATCCTTGTCGCCGCGTAGTAGACTGAGTTGGAACGTCCAATCAATAGGCTATGCATCGATGTGACTGAATATATCACAGCTTATGCCACCCCCTAGGCCAAGATTGAGGGACAATTCACAGCCCTAAAGGATTCTAGGACCGAGATCTAGAATTTCAAGACTGAGATGGAGCAGCAGATTGCTGCATTGTGGGCCAAATTGCAGCCGAAAACTTCACCTAAGGTATGAGCCCAGAGAATTGCGCTGGTTACAGAAGCCACGAATACCATTACAGCTCAGACCGCTTAGGGTGTAAAATTTCTTGAGACAGCTATGCAATTGTGGTCTAAGGTGCAGCGCGACCCTCTCCTACGCGAATTTACTCAAGAACTGCGCCAGAAGGAAGAATAATTTGAGCAACTGGAAGCTACTATGCCCACTCTAATCCCCACTCAACGTCTGGCATGTTTGCGAGGCAACCATGTGCTCAGAGATGACCTGGAAGAGCTTCGCCACAATAAGAAGGTTCTGTGTCACCACCTCAAGCCGTGGGCCGATGAAGCCCTCAAGCTATCTCAGGACGTGGATGTTGCAGTCAAACAACTGAATTAGACCCTGGAAAGTGTCACTGATACTACTGAAGGCCCAACTTCGCAGAAGTTGGTGGATATTTCACAGAACGCTACCATGCAGAGTGAAGGAGTGCTTCCCCCTCTATTCGATGTCATTAAGCAACTCCAGGCTAAGATGCAAACCCCACGGCCACTGTGACTCGGGACGAGTCACAAGATTGTGTTAGGGGCTTGTTGGAACAGGGTCCCCTGGCTGTGTTTTTATATGTTCCAAAGCTGCATTTTTTATATATTTTTGTAGTAATTGGTCTTGTGTAGGGGTTTTGGGGCGGGTCAAAGCCCCCAATGTTTTGTAATGGGTCAAAGGGTAGACCTATATTCAACAAACCATGGTTTGCAGACCATAGGATAGCAAAGGCTACGATGATATAAATAGATAGATAGTTGGGTCTAGAAAGTAAGTAAGAAAGACTAATGCTACGTATGAAATGTTGAGATCTGTTCTGGGTAGTTTTGGGTAAGGACTCCTGCTGGCTGTGTGCGCAGAGATCCTCAGTCCTGTTGTGTGCGGACCACACTGGATGTGTCTGCGGGCTGTGACGTGGGTTTGTAATTGGGTTTTTGGATTTTAATGAATGTGGAATGTATTGAAGTATACTTATGCTATCTGAATTGGTTGTGTTTATTATTGAAGTACCTCTATGTTAATTGAATAAGTTGCGATTGTGTCTGCGATATATATATTCTCTGCGATTGTAATGTTCTGTGGTCATAATTGTTGTTGCGCACGTGGATGTGAATGTGTTGATGAAATCTATTAATAATAGTATCTTTGTTTATGGTTACCTGCTTATTATACTATTAAGGGCTTGATAATAGGCTTATTTCTGTGTGAAATTGATAGAACTCGATGAGATCTGCCTTAATTACCTACTCTCTCCCAGGGTGCGGAAACCTGGTTCAAGCACCCACCCATATTACTTCGGGTGAAACCTTGGCCTGCGAAAGTAGGTCATTGCCAAAAGGGCCAGTAATATATGGGTTTGTTGGCAAAGCTTAACTCCGAATCTAGGTCAGGACCCCTGAGGCAAACAATGGCCAACTTTGTTTGAAAAGTAATTTGTTTTTAAGGATTGCAGGTTGAAGAATGCAAGCTTCCTACCATTAGGCTTATGGAGTCAACAAATTAGTAAATTCAGTGGCAAGGTTTCTTTACATGGAAGCTGAGGCAGATAGGGGTCTTTAACATAGGTAATTCACTCATAAAACATAATAAAACAAATTCATCTCATTACTAAAGGAAGTCAGAGCATAGAGTTATGAATTCTGAGTAATAACAATGAAATCTACTGCAAGTAGTAAAACATAATATGTAGATCAATAAAACATTAAAAACCCCATGAGAATTTCAAGTTTGTCAAGAAGAAGTCACTCAATTTACTTATTCGTTGACTCCATAATCCAAATGGTAGCAAGCTTGCATTATTTCAACCTACAATCATAAAAAACAAATTACTTTTCAAACAGAGTTAGCCATCTAGTACTACCATTATCAAATATCAAAAACCCCTTTGAGAGAGCCCTCTCAGACTGAAGAGGCTAAGCTTCAGTCAAAAGCTATTTTGAAAAAGTTACATAGAGTTGTTTGATCAACAGCCAATCAAGTACAATTTTGTGATAACATTTTGGTGCGTCTGCCGGGAGCCTGAAGATATATTTTTCCTGAAATTCTGAAGCTGAACTCTTGGAGGTAGAGGGAGCTTAGATATTTTCGAGGTTGTAAAACCACCTTGGCGACTCCATTGTTGAATCATTAAAAGATTCATAGATTCATGGTGAATTCATTGGATTTATGAAGAACTTAGATGCTGCCATTCTTGTTTCAAGGTATGCATGTGTAAATTTTTAAAGAATTTATGGTTTCGAAAATCCTTTTCCCAAGGATGCATATTTTTTAAGGAATGGTCCAAAATTTAATGGAGAAGATTTTAGTTTGACCTTGAAGTATATATCAGATTTCCGTGACTTTACTGAGCTTCTTAGAGTCAGACATGAAGATATTTTCGTCATATTGTTCTATGATTCATTTCAAGGGAAATGTAAACATTGGATTGAAAATTTTCCTGTCAGATCTATTAAGTCATTTGCAGATTTTTGGTTTACCTTTTTGGAAACATGGATGGAAAAAACAGAGTTGGTGGTAGACTCTCCTTCCATTCAAGGTTTTAAACAATGGAATAATGATCATACTAATGAGGAGCTTGATGAAAATTTTTCTTCGACCTTGTCTTCTTATTTAAATTCATTTGAATGCAAGTTAGAAGATAAGATTCAATTTTTGGATGAATTTGCTAAGAACGTTGAGAAAGACATTGAAGTTTTAGAAGATCAAATTCAGTCTTATAGTCTTCATGGTCAAGATCAACCTTTTCAAAAAAAAATCATGCCAAAATACAAAGAGGAGGTGGTGCTACCTTTTTCTTTTGAGATTGAGGAGGAATGCATTTTTCTTGAAAATGGGTTTGATAGAACACAAGTGAAAAATTATCTAAGTTGTCCAAAGCTGTAGAATTTCTTGAGGATTATCAAACAAACTATGTCTTCTACGATCCTATAGCTAACTACATGGAAGAGTTCTACAGTCCAAATTTTTGATTATGTTTTCATTGTGAAAATCAGACTCATTTTATGTTGCCTTGGGCATTTCAGTATCCAGTTTACTTTGGTTCAAGTGCAGTCAAGGGGTTCAAGTATCAGATGAGCTCACTGACTGGCTTTAATGGAGGTTTCATGTTGCTTGAATAAAAAATGAAGATTGCAGTTGTTAGGGTAGGTGGGGGTGTGTGAATAAGCTCAAATTTTACTGAGCATCTTTTTAGTAGGTACAAATTTGGTTTTTCAATAGTAATCATCAAACTTGAGTTTGAGGTGAAGGCCATAAGAGTTTGAAGAAGGATTGGTAAATTTCAGAGTTTTATTTCTAAAAGATGGATGGAACTAGAACTACAAGGTTCTTTGGTGTACCACAGGGGCACAACATCCCAAGTGGAGGCATTGTTATCACTCAAAAAAAGTGAAAAATCATTTGACATAGTCTTAGAAGTTCATTTTTCAAAGGTATGGTCATAGAGTTCATTAGGAAATTTTAAATTTTTTCATATTAGCTTATCCCAAGGTCCAAACCCACCCCCATTCAAGTCACATCATATCTCATCAGTCATCATTTGCTGACATATTCCATTTCCCAACCTTTTGAATTCAAAAAGGTTACTTTAGCCAATATTTCTTATTTTCGTAGCGAATTACACAGTTAAAAGGTTGTTTTCACTACGAAATTGTTAATACTTTCGTAGCGAAACTGCCATAAAATACACTTACTATGCTACGAAAAGGGATTTTTTGTCTGTATTTTAAAATTTGGTGCTAGGTGTCAGTCAATGATTAGAAGTCTTAGGGTGGATGTCATTTGAATCAGTTAGGTTTATATCAAGGTACAATGGTCGTGGATGAGGTCATTATTATTTTTTTTAGCATGTATGGGTCATGATTAAGCTATGGGTTATCATCGAAACTTTAAAAAATTACCCAATTGATTCATTTGTCATTCTCTGCTCCATCTTTGCATGCTACTGAGTTCTGGAGAGTTGTTTCACCAAGCCTAGCTTGTTGCTGGCATTTTTGAAAGTTTCAGGTGTCACTGATCAAGCGAGGTAGAGAAGGTATAAAAGCACCATGGTTGTAAAGAGGAAGACCAAAAAAGGAGGCCACTACCTCAGATATGAGCCATCAGACAAGAATTTGATTAATTAAGACCCAAATGCCTTAGAATTTTTCAGAAGAACAGGGTGTTTGCAGTTTTTCCAAAGATTGCAAGGGTGCCATGTGCAGGTTTCTCAGGAGTTTTCCATCAGTTTCAATGGGAAAACTTCAAAGGTGGGAATGTTGATCCTCACTATAACACCAGATATGATTGCAGCAACAACAAGAATTCCCAGAGGAGGAGAAAAATGGTTCACAGGCTTCAAGTTCACCATGCAGGAATGTAAAGAATTTATTAATCCAGAGGATAGTGAGATTGATATCACAAATTCCATCCTAAGGAGCTACATGAAAGACAACTTATCAAAGCTGCTGCTAATCATTCAGAAGTACTTCACCTGTGAAGGGAGGTATCATATGGTTTATTCCTACCACTTCAGGCTTCTGCTACATTTTGACCGTAAGAGGTCTCTTGATTTACCTTTATACTTATACAAAATCTTAGCTAAAATGTCAGATAAAGTTCAAGCTAAATCTGAAGGAAATGAAACCTCACTCTTTCATCATGGTTTAATCAAGTTATTGGTATTAGAAGAGTTAAAGAGATTAGGAAGAGACTGGTCATATTTTCTGTTTTTCAGTGGTTTTGAAGTAGATGCCATCACTCCTAAAAGAACTCCTAAACCTATAGATATCCCATCACCTTCAGTGGCAGAACAAATTGAGCCAGTGATCATGGAGACAGAGCCATTGCAGAAAGCTGACACACCCAAAGTTACACCTGTAAAAAAAAATCCAACAGTGATAAAACATGGGAGCAAGAGAGCTAAAAGAAGCCAAACAGTGGCTAAGGGTGACTTAGAAGACATTTTTCATGTTATTGATATTGAAGAAACTCCCATAGTTAAAGCTGAAGATATAGATGAGGGAGGAAAGAAGCTCAAGAAAGACAAAACAACCAAGAGGTTAGAGTTTGAAGGTGAAGATGCAGGATTCATGTTTTAAGCTAGGAAACCAATGATAAGACATGCCATAAAAGTCTTGGATAGCAGTAAAGAAGCTCAGAAGGTCACTAAAACTATACAGCCACCACCAAGCATCATTGACCTTTCCTCACCTGCAAAAGAAGAATCAGTCATTAAACAAAGGAAAGGAAAAGAGAAAATCATTGAAAAAATATAGATTGGGGTCCTTAAGGAGTAGTTGAAGCTGGAAAATGATGAAATATCAGTCTTGAAGAAAGAGGCAAGGAAGAACAATATTCAGAAGGTATGGTTTGAGAAAATGAAAGAAATTTAGGAAGAACAAGTTAATAGTGTGTCAAAGACCTTAGATAACACACAACAATTGATCAAATGGACTCATCCATTGAGAGGAGAGGTGAAGCATATCAGAAAAATGAACCTACACTTGAAATATAAGAATAGGATAGTGAAGGACCAAGTCAAAGACCTTCAAGATCAATTAGAATTGATTCATGAAGAGCTGGAGAAGAAGGGCTTAAAGATCACTGTGGTTGAGGAGCCCATAGCTCAACTTATCATTAATGAAGAAGAAACACCACAGGGGTCCTAAGTTAATTTTGAATGAGTTTTAGAAGGTTCATGGCATGCTGAAAACCAATTTTTTACAGCTAGAGGTCACCTTTTTGAGTTAGTCTTGAAATCTGGAAATTCTATAGTTTTTCACAGTTTCGTAGCGTTTCCTAGGCTTAAAGCCAGGAAAATGCTACGAACATTTCTGTACCTGTATTTTTGCCTCTAAAATCATTTTTTGTAGCTTTCAAGGAGGGATAATGGTGGTTATGATGTGTCATGTCCTGATGGACACCATGGAACAACAAAGGTGCAAAAATTTTGGGTGTAAAAGCTATTTTTTGGACGCTACGAAAGCTCGCTACGAAATTGTCTTGTTTTTGTAGCGAGCTATTTTTGATAGTTGTGGAGTGGTTTAAAGGAAGTGTTGGAAAACTGGAATCTTCCAACAGGTCAAGGGACCTTACCATCAAACATTTATGAATTGAAGAAAGTGTTGTGGAGACATCTCATCAGATAAAGTTCTTGTTGAAGATAATATCTTGTATTCCTGAAAAATATTGTTTTGTTCCACATGTCTAGGAAGATTTTTAATATGAAAAGTGGTGATGAACTATGTCATAGCCTATTCGAGCATGTGAGGCTTATTTTTAACTGACATTTAACTATTTCAAAGAGAAGGTAGACTGATGTAATAAATAGGAGTTTGAGTCCTATTAGGAAAAGTCATCTTTAGGGTATAGCTATCATTTTCTTGTTAAAATACATGTTTTTCTGTTATATGATGTGTCATAGGAAGAGTTCGATGAATCTATCCAAAGGCAGATACTCCCTGCTACAAGAATGTCTATTTAAAGGCAAACCATCGAAATAGTAAAGGGTGGGAGACTTTTGCACAAAATTGCTGCTTTATGTATTTTGACTCATACCAGTAATACAGAGTGACTTATTCTTAACAGACCTAAGATTCTCGTGGGGTTTTTAATGTTTTATTGATCTACATCTTATGTTTTACTACTTGCAATAGATTTCATTGTTGTTACTCAGAATTCATAACTCTATGCTCTTACTTCCTTTAGTAATGAGATGATTGTGTTTTCGTATGTTTTATGAGTGAATTAACTTTGTTAAAGACCACTATCTGCCTTAGCTTCCATGTCAAGAAATATTTCCACTGAATTTACTGATTTGTTGGCTCCATAAGCCCAATAGTAGCAAGCTTTCATTCTTTCAACCTGAAATCATAAAAAACAAATTAATTTTCAAACAACGTTAGCCATCTAGTACTACCATCATCATATATCATAAACCCCTTTGAGAGAGCCCTCTCAGACTGAAGAGGCTAAGATTCACTCAAAAGCTGGTTTGAAACAGTTACATAGAGTTGTCTGATCAAAAGCCAATCAAGTACAAATTTGTGATAACACTAGGCACATTGCATATTTAAGATGTTTAAAGGCCTTAGTTGCTTCAGGAGTCCATGAAAATGCATCTTTCTTAAATAATATTGTTAGAGGTGATGTTATTATCCCATAATTCTTAACAAACTTGCAATAATACCATGTTAACCCGAGAAATCCTTGCAACTGCTTTATGGCTGTGGGGACTTTCCATTCCTTAATGGATTTAATTTTTTTAGGGTCTACCTTAGCACCCTCCGGAGATACAATATGACCTAGATATTCCAGCTCTTTTACACCAAAGAAACATTTTGAGTTTTTTGTATATAATTGTTTCTCCTCCAATAGTTTGATCACCCTGTCAACATGTTGAGCATGATCCTTCCAAGACATGTTGTAGATTAGTATATCATAAAAGAATACTAACACACATTTTCTAATGAATGGTTTTAAAATGGAATTCATCAACCCTTGAAATGTAGAAGGTGCACTGGTAAGGCCAAAATGCATGACCAAAAATTCATAATCACTCTCATGAGTTCGAAATCCTATTTTCGAAATATCTTCAGTCTTCATTTTAATTTTATGATATCCTAAATGAAGATCCAACTTGGTAAAATACATTTCTCCATGTAATTCATCCAATAATTTATCAATCACAGGAATGGGAAATTTATCTTTAATAGTGAGCTTATTTAGCTCCCTATAATCCAGACACATGCACCATAATCCATCGTTCTTGTGCACCAATACTACTGGAGTAGAGAAATAACTTTGATTAGGTTGAAGTATACCAACCTCTAACATTTCTGCAATCATACATTGAATTTTTCTCTTTTGGACATAAGGATATTTGTATGGCCTGATGTTTGGAGGAACACTTCCTAGAATCAAATGAATAGCATGATCATGATCAAGAATAGGTGGGATTACTTTAGGAATTTCAAACACCTTGGAATGATTTTCCAAGATTTTTTAGAGATCCAGATAAATAGATTATTTTGATGTTGGAAATTCTAGTGAGAATAATTGTGCAATTGCGCCTTGTTTTTATTTCTTCAAAAGATTTCTCATGACATTAGAAATTATTATATTTCTCGGCTTCCCTACGATACCCCGTAATTCAACTTCCTTTCCTTCCAATTTTGTTTCAAGAAAAGTTCTTGAAAATTAAAAGCTACCATCCCCAAATATTGTAGCCATTGTATTCCTAGTACAACATCAGCACCTCCCATTGGAATGGAAAGAATTGGACTATTCAATAAATATCCCCCCATGGTTAGCTTGATATTATGGCATTTTCCAGAGCAATTTATAGTTCCCCTTTTGCAACGATCACTTGACACTCTGGTGTTGGGTATAGGAAGCAATTCAATTCCTTGCCTACCTGACAATGAATAAAATTATGGGTACTACCTAAATCAATCAACACTCTTACCTTTTCCTTCTTGATATGTCCTTCTATCTTGAGAGTTTGAGGATTGGTAATTCCTACCAATGCATTATAGGATATGGTTGGACTTATTTCTTCTTTCTCTAGGGTTGGTTCCTAGTGTATATCCTCTTCTTTTGAATTTTCTTGTTCATTTTCTTCCTCCTCTTCACAATCTATGTAAAATAATCTCTTCTTGACACACTTATGACCTTTAGTGTATTTTCTATCACAATTGTAGCAAAGCCCTTTTGCTATTTTTTCTTCCAATTATTCTGGTGTGAGCCTTCTAGGTTGTGGAAGTCTAGGAGTAGCAACACTTCCATCTTTATACATGTGAGAGGCTTCTTTGTCGCCATAATTTAACATTCAATTTTTCTTGCCAGCTTGAATGCCTTGTCCAATGAATCACGTTCCCAAAGGTGAACCTCATGTTGGATGCTATCCTTTATACTCCCTATGAATACATCAATCCTGTGTTCCTCTGGAATATTAGTTACCCTTATATTCAATTTTTGGAAGTCGTCAATGTGATCCACCACTGAACCCTTTTGTTTGAGATTTATCAATTTCCTAAAGAAGGTTTTTCTCTTTATATCCTCATAATGTGCTAGCATTTCCTTTGTAAAAATTGACCAAGTGTCAATTTTTTTATGGGAGCAAAGCCATCGATACCATATAGGTGTATTTTGTTCTAAATATAAAGTTGCAATGCTTACCTTTTGTGTGTTTTTCACATTATTGAGATCAAAATATTTCTCCATATGTATTATCCATGTTACAAGATCCTTGCCATCGAACTTCCTCATATATATATTTGAATATGGTGGGTCTTCAATCCAACATTAGAGTTTATGAAATCATGATTAACATTTATTTTGTTCTCATTATGAGTTTCCTCTACTATCTTTTCTCCATTAGGAATTATTTCTTGTACCAACTTTGTCAAACCTTCCTTTAAACCTTACATATATGATTTTAGATCATTCTTCATGTATTCCATGTTGTATTTCATTTTTTCTTCCATGCCATTCTTCAAACCAACCATATTAGATTCCACACCTTTCTTCAAACCATCCATCTTAGCTTCTACACCTTTCTTCAAAACTTCCATTTCAGTTTTTGTTGCTATTTGTGAGATTAAAAGTTGTTTCACTTTCTCTTGTAATTTTTATATACAATGTTGCACTTCTTCCTCTTCATGAGTCATAGTAGAGCCTTATGAGGGCTTAATAGGTGTTGAATTCTTTTTAGTGGGAATTTTAAAACCCAATACTGATATCTATGCTTAAATATTCCCTTGGAATCATTTCAATCTATTTTTTTCAAACAATACTTATGCAATTTGAAAAACAAAATGCACACTTTTTTCTTACTTTTGAGGAGCTCGATATGGAAAGTGATGTATCTCTGTAATTTCGGATACGTAAGATTTTATCTTAAATCCTTTATTAGTGATTTTAATCTTATTTCCACTGCCACAGGTCTGACCTGATTTGGATTCTTGAAGACAAAGCTATGCCCAATATCCCACAATGACCTAATTATAGACACGTTCAGTAGAGAAAACTTATACAACATGCCATGTGTCACTGTTTCGTCCTTCGGCTATGAAATTTATAGGAAAATAAAATCTGTGTACTTTCGGCCAATTTTTAGATAATTCCAATCCGATGCTCAGAGAGAGAGTTATGGCAATTTTCCCAAGGTAACCTCTTTGAGATGAAATTCGAGAGCATGCAACAACCCTAACTTCCACAGATCATATCTCCGAAAATATTGTGAACCAAGATCTGAAATTTTTACATGAAGTTCATCAAGACTTCTTCACAATTGTTTTTTTTTAGCTTCTGAACCTTTGTAGAAAACAAATTGTAGAGAAAATGCCATGATGACCTATTTGAAGCAATGAAACCCTAGAATCCAAAACTATCATATGGAATGTTATGAAACCAGCTCCCAAAATAGAAGAAAAGAGAGATAAGCACCTTAGAAATTAGCCACTTCGAGGGGGAAACCTACTTTACATTACATAAATGAACAATTATTGGATGATAAAAATGAAAAAACCTCCTTTCTATATATAGGATTCCATGAGGTCACAATATAATCCTATTCGACCTAATAATAATAATGTAAGGGCACAAAAATAACAATAATGGATTTTATGGGGCACAATAATAATAATATGGGGGATACAAGGGTACAACAATAACAACAATAAGGGACTACACCAGTAATATAGGGACCTAACACTCATAATTATAATGATTTATACATGAATGAACTATGAGTAGTGAATTTTTTTGAAATTTTAATGGTATACTTTTGGCTCAAGACTACTCATGAAAGGTCATTGAATTCATTACATGTCCATGGTGGATATATTTTTTTATATATCTTCATGGATATGATATATCTTTAGTATCATATGACTATCAATTTTTTGTGAACTGATGGTTATTATATGATTATGTCTAATTATATGTGCCTCTCTATGAAAATTTTAATACAAATGTTTTCCACTTATCTGGTATATCAAGGAATTGGATGGATCACTACCTTAATTGAGATTACATGTTATTTCAAAAAGGAGGCTAATATTTATGTTGTGTTAAATAAATAATTAGATAAAGTTGTTAGACTCGTATTTGAAAGAGTGAATTGAGGAACTATTTGGTTATGTATGCATGTATCCTATTATGTTATTTTGAGCTTCAAAGATTAAGTAGGATGTATGGTTTCTGGTGAGCTTGGGTCTTTAGATCATTTCCTCTCTTTATCTCATATTTTATTTTTTGCTAAAAATATGGATCTCATTTAGGACCAAATGGTCTTCTTTGGTATAATTTGTATTTATGATGTATTTATGATGATATCAGTGGTATGACCTAGATGCAAAGGTGGGTCCCCCTTTGTGCTAACTTGTCAAGGTGGTGTGGGGGCCATGTGGGTGCCATGTGACCACACCATCACACACCACCCACCACTAGACATTCAAGTGTGAATTATGGATACAAATCGGTGGAGGAGAGGTTGACCTAATGGTGGTTTGGATACAAACCTTTCCATCGCCCATCATCCACTAGTCATCATCATAATATACATGTATTTGACCTTGGAATAGGTGATGGTGGTTAGGCAAAAATGAGAATTGTTGTTAATTTATCCACCTATGAGGTATATCATCTAATGGAACATCCTACCCCTTTTCAAATCTTGCATCCTCCTACACTTCCCTATTAAGGCAGTAGAGATTTTAAAAATTACAAGTGATGGGAATATTTCCATCTACTAAACCCGTTATGTGAGAGGACTACCTAGTTCTCGTCACTCCACACTCATTAGAACATTCCATTATTCAATGCTTTTTGGAAGGAATTTGTGGCAGACACAATGACAATTGACAAAATTATTTCCATTTATAGGGGTCATCAGTTGATGGTATACCTATCCTAACTCACTACCCACTACCTTGATTTGAATATTTAATAGTAGGAAGAGGAGGGTTGTGCCATTCCAACATGATGTGTTTTTTTGAACCCCATGGGAAGTGGTATATGAGTCCAAAATCATTCAACAATAACATTCCTGCAAGCATATAGGGGCCTGACACTATGGGATCCACGCTTGGTATGAAATAAAAGGATCTGGACCTGCATGATGATGAGGTGGTGGTTCCATGTGGGCCAAGAAAAGGACACGTGGTTGTTCAATATTTCTATTCTGCTCTTAATTTATTGGTTAAAATTTAAATAGGCATAACTTTCAATATGGAAGTTGGATTGAGAAAAAAATTATATCAAAGAAAAGATCTTGATGATATGAACACAATAGTGGGACTAGTTTTGAGTTTTAATAAAATTGGAAAAAGTTAAAATTTGTGACTTCATCCTCATAATAGAGCTTGGAGGTCAAGACAATTCATTAAGTAACACCTCCTGCAACCCAAGATAGCATAAGGGGCTATGAAGGAGTGTCGCAAAGTGGTATCAAAGAAAATTTCAATACTTAGACTAAATGGGCCTTGAAGATTAAAGTTTTTAGCCTCGACATAAAGTGATCAAAGCTAAAGTCTAACATTGGACCCGAAGGAAACTTTTAATCATGATTTAAAATGACGATTTGGCCATTTCATGTGAAAATTTTCTTCATATTCATAATTTATATATTCTTAAAAGTGCACTCACATATTTTTACTTACAGGTAAAATGATGGAGCATGGAGATCCGGAAGAAGAATTCCATGATGGAAAAATTATGGCCCTAGGTTTGAAGAATATATCAAAGGTGATCCTTCAATGAAATTGGGTGTCAAATATATTTCTATGACCCAAAAAAATGATGAAATTACTGATGCACCCAATTTATAGTTTCACAATGATGTTCACCAAATCAACAACGATTACATGATGGGATTCACTAGAGTAGTGACAACTTTCATATATCCAAGATTATATGGGTCTTGAATAAGAAACAAATATTCTTATAATTTATATGTATGCTAATGTTGAATGTACGAATATATTTATCTTTGCATACTTATTTATTAGATGTAACAAACATAGGTGTTAGATGTATGAATAACACTAGATCAACATGCCTCATATCAACATTCATAGTGTTGGCATGATAAATATAACAAATTAATACATTTTTCTTGAGATAACGAACAACTTAATGTGTGAAACACCCATCCGGTAAATTTAACAAATAAGTTATGGTTTATAGTAGGATGGAAAACAATATAGTATAACATAGAATGAGCTAAGTCTATCGTGATAATGGAGAAGATATCCTCCCTAAATATAATATAAAACCTTAGAAGCTTGAAATCCAAGTTGAAGAGTTGTGAGGTGGACAATAGAAGGCTTGTTATAAAACAAGAAAACCAGTAAAAATTTAAAACCATGCTACTACAACGCCTATCCTACATGAAAATATCATCCCAAACTAGACTAATTCCATTATAATCAAGGGAGGATAAAATATCATGTAAATTCGAGATACTAGAAGAAAACAACCAAAAATGAAGAAGGAGATGAAGGAGCATCCCCTCATGCTCTCTAAAATATTGAAAAGTTCTCTTGAACTATTTTGAAGAATTTTTGGAACCTTAAATTTGTTGAAAACCTTAGGAAATGTGTTGTATAAGATTTTGTGGATGAGCTAGGTGCTCTTAATATGGAATGTTTGATATGTTGTGCAGTCCTTTGTTTTTCATTGTTGGCTACACATTTATGTCTTGGTTGATTATGAGCATGACCATGCCTTATGTTATTTTTCCGTTGACATTATTTTTTATTGAATTTTTTTGGTCTTGATTTTTTTTTGGGTATGAGAAAAGAAAAGTAAAGAAGCTCATGAAGAAGAGTTGGATAAAGCCCGACCTAGAGTTAAAGACAACGATTAAACTCAGTGCATGAAATAAATTATATTAGAGGGAATAAGATGATGACAAATCAATTAAAGGGGTTTGTATATATCCAATTTAAAGAAATTGATGATGATGTAACAATTGTGAAAATAACATAAGAAGGAAGTCTCCCTAAAACTATAATTCTTGGTTTGTATACCTACTCAAACTTTACAGTTTGTATGTTATACCACAAAGTGCCTTACACGGCTATGAAACCACATAATGTTTATTAAATGATGATGTCTTCCTTTAGGGTAGATGATATTGAAGTTGTGAAGATATTTTCATTAGTGGATGATGATATTGGAGTTTTGATGATATTAAAGTTGTGATGATGTCTTCCTTCCGTTGGAGGAAAATGATAATGGCATTGTGATGATGTGTTCATTGGAGGCATATGATAATTAGGTTTTCACGACATCTTCCTTGGGGTTAGATGATATTGGATTAGTGTTGATACCTGCCCTAGTGGTAGAAGATAATGGATTTGTGACAATGCCATTGTTGTGATGATGTCTTCCTTGGGGGTATACGAAAATGGAGTTTTCATGATGTATTGCTTATGTGAATATGATATTGAAGTTATGACAATATCTTCCTTGGGGTAGATGATATTGAAGTATTGATGATGTCAACCATAGTGGTAGATGATATTGAAGTTGTGATGATATATTCCTTAGGGGAAGATGACATCAGAGTACTGATGGTATATGCCTTAGGGGTGACTAATAATGGAATTTTGATGATTTTTACCTTTACATAATATGATATTGAAGTTTTCATGATCATGATAATGAAATTGTGATGATGTCTACCTTTTAGGAAAATGATATTGAAGTTTTCTTGATATCTACCATAGGAGAAAATGATATTGGATTTGTTATGTTATATTCCTTGGATGAAGATGATAATGGAGCCGTGATGATATCCACCTTGGTTGAAGATGATATTAAAGTTTTTATGAAATATTTTTTGGGGGAAAATGATATTGAATTTGAAATCATATATTCCTTGGAGGAAGATGGTACTGGAGTTATCATGATATCTCCCTTGGGTGTAATTGATAATTGAGTTGTGATGATGTCTTCCTCAAGGGAAGGTTGTATTAAAGTTGTGATGATATTTTCCTGAGAGAAGGTGATATCAGAGTTGTGATGCTATATTCCTTGATGGAAAATGATAACGGAGTTGTGATGATATCAACATTGGTAGAATATTTTATTGAAGTTGTAATGATTTCTACCTTGGGGGAAGATGATATTGGAGTTTTGATGATTCCTTTCATATGTGCACTTGATAATGGAGTTGTGATGATATCTTCCTTGGGGCCAGATTATCATGAAATTATGATGATATATTTCTTGGGGGAAGATAATATTGGAGCTGTGATGATATATTCATTGGTGGAAGATGATAATGAAGTTGTGATGATATTTTCCCTAGTGATAGATGATATTGAAGTTGTGATTAAGTTTTCCTTGGTGGAAAGTGATATTCCTATTGGAAAATGACTAGCTTAATCGTAGATGATATTCCCATCCTCATTGGGAGCCAAGAAAGAGAAGGGGGATTATTTGGAGTTCTATGAAAAGGCTGAGAGTAGAAATATATGCCGCTAAGTGCTCTTTTTTGGGTTGATAAACCACTTAGTGAGCTATAATTGAAGATGAAGCAAAGAGTAACGACAACAATAATTATCAATTTTAAATATTTTGATGATGAAGGTGTGGTTTAATTTTATTTACATTTCTTATGATTGATATCATAAGAACCATGTGCATATGATTTAGTTGACATATTAAACTATCCAACATAGATATATAAGTCTAATTTCAAAGAAACATAGTATCAACATAGTAATATCAAAGTGGGCAATGGAAGGCTAGTGGAGCATACCAGACCATTATTGGGCCATGACACTCCAAGCACATTACATTGGAGCATGCCATAATAGTACCTTGATGTAAGACTAATGGTTACCCAATCCAAGAAATATCTTATACCTATAATTACCTAGGATCTTGAAGGTAAGTAGCTAATGGAATCTCATGCACAAAAGCCTTTAGATAGGTAGACTACTAGGAATGGGCTTGCTTGTGCTGGTAAAAGTGAGTAGCTGGTGGGAGATGAAAAATGCCCCAAGCTCACTAAGATTTAAGCATAAGGGGAATTTTTCAATAAACATATATTTTTTCATGTTTAGTAAAGAGTATTCTAGAATGATAACGTGAGAAGACAAAGGAAGCATAAAATAACTGTAAAAATAAGTATCTTCTTAAATATCTCACTATTGAAATTGTGTTTTAATGTGATTTAAAATTATATGAATTTTTTTTATGATAATTGGATGCTTTTGAATAGGTGAAATGTTGAGTTAACCAACAAAGATATATGAGGATGATTACAAGAAATTCATAGTGTTTTAGTGGAAACATAGTGGAGTTCAAGACTTTAGGAACTAGGCCATTGTAGTGACACTCCAACCTTGTGATATGGATTGATTTCCATAACATATGCTATGAAAAATGTGCTATGTTGTTAGATAAATCTGGAAGGAAACCTTGGCGATGAGACTCCATTAAGAAACTTTATGTGTGAGGAAGCATTGCAAATGAATGGATCACTCGAAGGACTAGGGAGGTAGAGAAGTGGATGTATGGACTTGGAAGGTGTATGACTACAAGAAAGACAAAACTTGAGTAAACTTGTTTTCAAGGAGTCATGTGCATACCCATTTGAATAAAAAATTCATTAAGTGTGTCACATGAAAAAATGTGTTGAGTGTGTTCCTTTAGGAAGAGTTGAGGAGCAATGGACAACCACATAGAAATGTGTTGTACTACCAAGATGTATAGAGGTACATACACCATTATATAAGCATGAAATTTCTCAAAGTAACAACTTAGTACATGGAAGATGTCATTGATGTAAGAGATATGATTATAAATTTCAAATTTTAATTTTTTTCTATATTTGTAGAAAATTAAGGATGGTGTTCATTTAAGGGGGATGGGTTTGTAGAAATCCCTCATGTTACCCTTATTTTTGTAATGTAAAATTAAAAATGTGTAATGCCAACATGGATGTCATGGCTAGTTAAACAATTATGTGTAAAGATAAAATAAATTAAAAGTAAATTTAATTTATGGCTAGCCTGAATGAAGGGACACATAGATCCATGATTTTGAGGTGGTTTTATGTAATGTGCTTATTGGTTCCTTGCAGTTACACTTGTTGCATACCTATTGGTTTCTTATTGTGTGTTGTGAGCAGGCCCATGCCTCATAAGCATCAAAGTGTGAGATTAGAAAAATGAGATGGCACCCCCACCTTAAAGGTAGTGTAGGTGGAATCACATATCAAGCCACCATGAGACACATGGAAATTGTGTGAGTGGATGATGGAAAACACCCCATTATTCTTGAATTCCACAACGTGATGGAAGAAAATAACATAGTTTTCTGGAGAGAAAGGAGAGGCAACAAAACACCAACTCCTGAGGAAATGTTGGACGATGACCATGGAACCAACACTTGAGAGGAAATTGAGCTTGACACTTTTAAACTTGGGGTTTTCTCCCTTGGTTTGATGTGATGAGTTGTTGGACTGTGTTGTCCAAGCCTGAATGAGAAATTGAGGCTCACTGGAGATAAAACACTTGGTTCTTGATGAAAAGGTTCTTAAACCATTCAAGTGCTTGTTATAAGGAAAATAAACCACTAGGGAGTGAAACTAAAACACTATGGTTCTTTTCGAATAGAGCTGAGATACCACTAATTGTTTTATGACGAAGATGATAATCACTTAGTGATTTCTAAGTAAGCTAATAAACCACTTAGACAATGGACTATAGACTACTACAATTCTTTCCTTAAAAATACAACTGATCAAAAACCTATATTATAGATTCAAACTTATGAAACTAAAAAATACCCAAAAAAAACCCTTGGTGAATTCCCTAAGTAAAAGCCCCCTGAAAATTTGGATCTAAGTTGGGGGTGGCTAGTTGCAAGAAATGTTTGGTGTAGTTGGCCAATGGTTGGGTGGAGAGTTGAAGTCCCACCTTTAGTTTCCAACCATTTCAAGCCACTCATATAAGTATAATGAGTTATTCGTGAATGAATTATGACTAATGAAATTGTTTGCAATGTTTACATTATACTTCTAAATCAACATTACTCATGGAAGATTATTAAATTCATTACATATCCATGGTGGGAACGTTATCTTATATGTCTTTATTGATATGATAAATCTCTAGTATTGGATTAATTGTTAATATTTTCATGAAATTATGGTTATTATATGCTTAAGTCTAAATGTATGATGCCTCTTTGTGAACCTACTAGTAAAAGTGTTTTACACTTATCTGGTACATCTAGGGATTTGATGTCTTGCAACCTTAACTGAGATTTCATTTCAACGAGAAGGAGGATAATATTTATGTTAGGTTTTAAATAAGCAATCAAATAAAGTTTATAGACTCTTATTTCAAGAATAAATGTGAGGAACTATTTGGTTATCCACACATGTATCTTGTTCTATTATTTTATGCTTCAAAGAGCAATCAAGATACTTGGTTTTTTATAAAGTTAGGATTTTTCAAGTATTTTTTATCTTTTACGTTAGATTAGATATTTTGGTAGAAATTTGGAACTCATTTAGGATCTAGTGGCCCTTTTTAATAGACTTTGTATTTGGTCCATAGAAGTGGTGATCTAGGTGGTATGACCTACATGCAAAGGTAATATTCCCTTAGTTATGACTTGTCAGGATGATGTGAAGGCCATGTTGGTGCTAGATGATCAAACCATAACCTACTTCCCACCGCTTGAAATTTATGTGTGAATTATGGGTGCTACCCAATGGAGGATATGGTGACCCGATGGTAGCATAAGAGAAAAACCTTGCGACATCCCATCATCCACTACTCACCACCATAATCGATGTTTTTTTCACATTTTAATAGGTGATGGAAATGGGTAGCAATGACAATTGTCATGAGTTTCTCCCTCTATTGGGTCTGTCATTTGATAGAATAATGTGTCCCTTGTTGGAGGTTGGAACTTAATACACTTCCCTAACATGGTAGTTGCAGTAGACATAATTGCAAGTGACTAGGCACACTCCTTTCTTAAGTGTCTATGTAACCCACCAAAGTTTAATTGGAAAAGTCCTGCAAGCATATAGAGAGAGGGGTTCACACTTGGTATGACATGGCATCATGAAGACCTACATGATGATGAGGTGGAGGTGCCACATGGGCTATAAAAACTACAAGGAAAATACCCTCTAGCGGATGTTTTTGAGGAACCACAAAGAAAAATACCCCATACATCCATTTCTAGCAGAAGTTACTAGAGGAGGTTGGCGGGCGGAGGGTTTTGCGGATGTTTTCCTATCGGTGCTCTTATCATTAAAACTCACCCCGGTGCTCTCAAAAAAATAAAGCACCGGTGCAGACAAAATCATTGGCACACCAGACGCCGTGCACTCCGTACACAACCGCCCAGTGCGTCATAATATAATAGAGCACTGGTGCCCCACAACTCTTCCACGCTAGTGCATTATAAAACATAATTCCAACATCAAAACCACCCGATGCGGTAGACACAAACCGCACGGGTGCATCATAAAAAATGCACCAAAACACAAACCGACTAGTGCATTTGTAGCAAACAGTACTGGTGCGCCTATAAACAACGCGCACCGATAAAGGGTTAAATTAAAAAAATATTTACGACAAAAAACCCCGATTTTTCAGTTTTCCAGTGCTCCTGAGCTATCAATTACCGATGCGCATGATCCCATAGAACGCACCGGTGTGCACCGAACATTGGCACACCAGACAACGTGCGCAAAGTACACACACCGCCAGGGCATCCAACTATTGTAACGCACCAGGGTGTCAATACTCTTCTGCACCGGTGCATCATAAAACACCATGCCAAAATAGAAACGAGTCGGTGCATTATTCTCTAAGAGCATCGGTGCGCCAGAAACTGCACGCACTGGAATAGCGTTATATAAAAAAAAATTAAGGCCAAAAAATCGGCGCTTTGCAACTATTACGCACCGGTGCTTTACCATTACGCTGCCCCGGTGCATCATCAAATTTTCGCGTCGAAACTGAAACATCCCGATGCATAGTTAGGGACACTCCCTGGCGAGTTATAAACAACAGGCCAAAATTGATACCACCTAGTGCGGTTTTATTTAACTGCACCGGTGTACTTATAAAACCCCACGCACCGAAACAGGGTTAGTTAAAAAAAAAATTACTGCCAAAAAAGTTCATTATTCACTTTCCTCAGTGCTCCAGAGCTCTCAAGCCCCAGTGCTATTTCCTTATTTCTGAGCCGCCCTAACATTGGTGCTCTCATTGCACCCATTGCATGCACTGCTACTCTGCATTGGCCACCAATCTCCAACTTGCATTTTGAAAAACAGTGGGAAAATTTTATTTTCCAAATTTTACAGCCAATATGCCTCCTCAACGGCAAAATGAACAGGTATTTTTCTATTTTTTCTATAATTAATCCTTTTAGCGGATTAGAAACTGAAATAAACTTAAAAATAACCATTAAAAAAGAAAAAAAAGAAAAATTGTCATGCGGTGCGCTTGAGCTGTTCGGCTCACACCGAATAGCGGTGCTTCCTGTAAAATTTACAGGCAGCACCTCTACCAATGCTAACGGTAGTTGCACCGTTTCCGGGGTGGTGCCAGAAGGCGCCCCGAATAATTTTAAACTAAAAAGAAAAAAGAAAAAAGGTAGTGTGCTCATTTATCCAGGTTCACCGTTGACCCCGGAAATCACAGTGCAGTGTGTTGACTTCATTTTCCGCCTCGGTTTATGTCAGCGCACCGCATTTTCCATTCCGAGAGGGTCAACGGTGTGGCCGAGTAAAAGACCACACTGTCAACTATGTCATTGTCATGAAGTCGGTGCGCTGACACGACTATACACATCAGGGTGTGTATGTCAGTCAGTGCACCACTATTATGAATTTTATACAGTCCATGGTGCTTGAAAAATAGACATCTACACCGAATCCAGTGTGGTCTGTTTCATTAGAGGCCCCGGGGATGGTGCGTTGAAATATTAGGATGCACCGACACTGGTGCGTGACTTTTTTTATGGAGCACCGACTTGTATGTTTGTTTTTTTTTCAAAAAAAAATATGTATGTATATTTATAAATACATTTCTTTTTTAATAAAAAAAAATTATTTAATATGGCAATGATTCAGAGAGAAGAGGAGCAACAACAGCAACAAAAAGCAAAACAATATGACATGATTCACCAATGGGAGGCGAGAGAGAGGAAGAGAGATGGATGCCCTCTCCCTATTACTGCAGGTACCCAAGAGATCCTTAAGTAGGTTGGACTCAATTTCTCTGAGGAGGTTATTTCCGGCCTAAAGGCCCATAGTGTGCTTTTGAGACATCTTATCGGTAAGTGGAATGCCCACTGACAGGCTTTTCAGGTTGGTCCTGACCAGTGGTACACACCCACTGAGGAGGACATTTATTTTATTACAGGACTATCGATGAGAGGGGTGGATTTTCCCTCACTCTTAGACGTGCCAGCTAGTTGTGTAGTAGGGAGTCAGTTAGTTTACTCCCAGAGATACATTGGAGCACATGTACTATCTCCTTCAGAGTTTCAGGTACTTGGAGGTCAGTTACATAGTGGTACTTTTGGTAGACAGGATGTGTAGTGCCTCTCTATTATTGCTTCAATCATTTCGCATAACACCAGTGGCGGGTAACACATTAGTTGCTCGCTTTTATATTATGTTGATTCTTTAGTACAACAGCCATGACTTGTTAGGTGGTCTGCCATTTTTTTGCGACAGTTTTGTACGGCCTTAGATAGATGTCGTGCTCATGCACAAGGGAGGGTCAACTTCCCTTTTTCTTCAGAGATGTTTTGTTTATTTTTTGAGAGGTTTCCAGAGATGAGACCTAGTTTTGTTCGATAGCCTCGTAGGCCGATGTTCGAGGCCTGAATGCGCATGTGGGGGTAGATGATGCCCAAGAGGGGAGAAACTATGTTTCTAGCGAGGATATCACATGAATCGCTGGACTTACTAGCCAGTGTTGGTGGGCTGCATCCCTTCATTATGGTCCCATGTCCTTATGCTGGACTAGATTGGCGAGGGTGTCCCAACATCCTCTTCACTCCTGATGAGCTGCCAGATGATAGAGGTAATATTGTTGTTTTATTTATATTTATTCTAACATGTTCTTTAACTTGTTTTTATTAAATTGTGTACTGAAATTGTCTAATTATTGTTGTGTACTTGTATATACTTTGCAGACATTGGCTCTTTTGATGGCGATGAGATGCCAGATCCACCACATGATTGAGGTGTTGATCATGATTATTACCATAAGGAGATGGCTGATGCACCGGAGGATGAGGCCGGTGGCGCAACAGAGAGACGTGCTAATCCTGCGCCTCATGGTGCACCGGTACCACCTTTTGCTAGGCGTGGTTGACCTGAGACCAGATACTGGATGGAGTTGGGAATCCAACTCTGTGGATTGATTTCAGATGCGGGCATCAAGCCCACTCATTACAGAGAGATACAGGGCGATGATAGACTATTACGGATGTGGAGAGGCATGCCGCGTGACATGTACGACTTGATGCGGCATGTCGTAGGAGCTACGACAGTTGTTACGTGATTGAGGATGATTGTCCGTAGCTATAGGCGTAGTCGAGCTGTGGCACGTGATGGACAGTTCGCCAACAACGACTCAGATGAACCTCGTGATCGTTCACCTCGCGGCACGCCTGATGATTAGCATGAGACTCCACTGGCAGCATCTGACACTAATCATCATGGAGATGAGGCTGGACCATCGGCCATGTCTAGTCAACAGCCTGCAGCATCCATCATGAGTACTAGTCACGATCATCATGAGCAGACTGGACCATCGACCACCGAGGCTGCAGTAATATTGACTAAGTAGGCCTCCACTACTATTGGCCTCATATTGATCATGTTGTACTACCACCAGCAGATGCATCCATCAGTACTAGTGATCATCATGATCATGAGCAGGCTAGTCGACCATCAACTGTCGAGGTTGCACCTAGCTTTACTGAGCAGGCCGCATCCACTTGTACCAGTGTTATTGATGTTGTTATAATACCACCAGTGCCTGATCCATGAAATTTATATTACAGTTGTATATTTTTAACATTATTCAGTTATATATATATATATATATATATATATATATATATATATATATATATATGGTCCATGTATTTTATGTTCATGTTGCAGTTGTACTTAATTTTCATGTTGATGATCATCATGATGTGGCGCATATTGTTAGTCATGTTAGATATGTTCATTTAATGTTTAGCTTACAGATAGATGTGTATATGTGATAGGCGCATGAGTTATTTGACATTATATTGAGATGTATATTTGATGTTTGTGTTGTGATGATGTTAATATATAATGTTAATTTGATGTTAATTGAATGTGTTTATTAGGCTAATATGATGTTTGTATGATGGTTATCATGATCGTGATGATGTTTATTAATTAATTTAATATTATTAAATGACCATGATATTTATTAAATATTATGTCGTGAATGTAATTGTAATTTAAATTTAAATTCTATGTAAAATTGTAAAATTGTATTTGTATTTGTACTAATTGTAATTTTAAGTGTAATTGTATGTAAAATATTTATTAATATAAAATTTTAATTTTAATTGTAATATTTAATTTATTCTGAAATGATTGTAATTCTATATATGAAAAATTGTAAAATTGTAATTGTAATTCTAATTGTATGTAAATTTAACAAATTGTAATTGTATTTGTAATTGTAATTTTAATTGAATTGTATGTAAAATATTTGTAAAATTGTAATTGTAATTGTAAATGTAATTTTGTGTAAAATTGTAAATGTAATTGTATTTGTAACTGTAATTTTAATTCGATTGTCTATAAAATATTTGTAAAATTGTAATTGTAATTGTAAATGTAATTATATGTAAAATTGTAAATGTAATTGTATGTAAAATTAAAATTGTAATTGTAATTCTAATCGTAATTCATATATGTGAAATTAATGTAAAATTGTAATTGTAATTTTAATTCTAATTCTAATTTTAATGTTAATTAATGTAATTGTATGTAAAATATTAATTTGTAAAATTTTAATTCTATTAATGTGAAATGATTTTATTAAAATATTTAAATTTGTAAATTTGTAAATAATTGTAAAATAACAAATCTAGAATAATACGAATTTTTGTAACATAAAGTTTAGAAAATAATGAAAATAAATTCATGTACTTTATAATTATCATTGTTTTATTATGATCTTACATACAAAAGAAAAAACAAAAAACAAAAAACTTTAAAAAGTCCAGTGCACTTATCATCCTAACAGGCCCTGGTGCGACGTATTAATATAACGCACCGGTGCGTCACATTTGCACGCACTGGAAACAAATAAACGCAAATAAAAAAAATGCAACTCTATTTTGTTTAAGTTAAAAAAGAATGGCAATTTGAAAAATGGGCGGAAAAATATTTTCAAAAATCTAATTTGATAAAATAATTCTTTAAGTACTAAATACTTTTCATTATTTCACTATTTTTACTAAAAAAATTCAGTCATATTTTTGCAGGAGACAGACCTGGAGCAAGAGAGCACGAGGGCACTGTGGATGGCGAAATATGTTCGAACATAATTATTAAGACAATCAAAAACCAAAACTTTGGTGATTCAAGCCCTCTATCATAGAATTTCAAACCATTTCGTGATTAAATTTAATTCTTTTTTTTTTTACTTTTTTTCTGCAGTTTTTTATTTTTTCCTGCAGTTTTATCCATTTTTACCCCGAACCCTTCATTTTTTTGTTTTTTCCCTTTCTTCTCCCTGTTTCTGTGATTTTAGAATTAGGGTTTTTCACTTTAGATTGACGTCCAACCCACGGGACAGCTTGCATAGTCGGATCCCAATCCATTCGGCGATTGCGTGAATTTTTGAAAAAATGGATTTTTCTTTATCGGTGCGCCCTGCGTATGCCACCGCACTAGTGCTCTATATTATTACAATGCACCCACATTTTTTTAAATCTGTGCGCCAAATCTGGAACAGGGCACTGGTGCTCTCTTTAACTAGGAAAGCACTGTACGGTGTATTACATCGTTTTAACGGTGCGTTTATAGTACCCCACGAGCCGCTAGGTCTATTACACTATTTTTGCGGTGCATTTATAATATTGAACACACCGTATGGTGTATTATACTGTTTTGCGGTGCGTTGTTAATATATCCACGCACCGGCGGCGGTGCAGATTTCGTGAAAGGCGCATCAGTGGCTCGAGATTTATTTTCTACCTGAAAAGTTGAGAATTTATTTATAAATATATTAATGAATGATATGCTACAGGTTTCAGATTGATAAAGAAATTACTAACAAGATATCAAGTAACAAAAATACTGTTAACACATCAAGAAAAGCAAAAAAGGAAAGTTCTTTGTAAATTCTTTACAAAAAATATTATTTTTGAACTATATGTAACTTTAACTAATATGTATTGTTTACTGTGTATCATGCAGAGCCACAAAATGATGAAGCTCGATATGGTTATTTTTGATCTATGACTAGAAGAGCGTAAAAGTTTAATGGAAAAATTGCAAAAAGATGAATCAGGTGAATGAAACAATATTATCGATCCAATATGAGTTTCTTTTTTTAATTATCATTAATAATATACTTAAAATTATTAGATAACATGTGTCAAACAGTCTACTAATTCACATTTGTTTAATGTTCTACAAGGACCAACAACTCAGAAAAGGAATGTTGTTCTAAGAAAAGAAAAAAATAGAACATGCAAATGAAAATGAATTGCTCTTTGGCTCATCTGGAGTGGTGCTAGAAGTTAACAAAAGGGGGAAAAACTTTTACAAAAGTTTGAGGGATCTAGTGGAATGAATACAACAACATGCTTCAAATGTAATATGTAATCATTGAATTTTTCGATCATTAGGTACAATAAATAAACAATTTAGCATTAAATATTAATTTTCAAGAATTTTCTTGGAGAAAAGAAAAGAAAATGGAACCCATTCAACACATAAAATAGGACGACAAGGAAGAAAATGGTTGATCTCTAAGTTTGTGAGTAATTGTTAATTCATTATAACAACTTAACTAGATTTCATTTTTTTATTTTTCAAGTTGTTCTACAAAAATAATCATTGAATGTCTTCAAACAGGTGCTAACATACAAATAACAACCATCAGACGAATTGATTGAAATTGAGATAAATATGGGTTGTGAGTATATGTTGGCATATCAGAATTTAATTTTGGAATTTGTAAGCATCTATCGATCTTGTTTTAATTAACTCCGTCTATAATTAATAGAAAAAAAAACATCTTTTATATTAAATATATGATTTGTTATGGGGTATAAAACTTGCAAGAAACAATGTATCGAACTGCGCCAACAGATGAAATTTTGAAAGATGGCATGGTACATGGTTTTGAAAGAATGTGTATAGTTTATGAGTCAATTGTTGCTATGGTACGTCATTTTTCTTTTCGATTTACATTGATGTATATTATTTAATATTGGAATTTTCATTATTCTCACCAATGTATATACACTCATTTCAATTTATTTTTATGTTTGTAGATGGAAAGTGAAGAAGAAGAAAACAATCAACGCCGTGAACACAACATTCCTGAAAATAATCCAAGTCATGGAAGTAGCTCTAGCAGTGACAGCAGTTCAAGCGAAGAATGATGATCACTATGTAATTTGGATATCAAAGCAAGGCATTTTATTTTTTGAAATATGTCTGTGAAATCAGACATTTTGTTTAATGTAATGGACATAGTGTCCCAATTGAAAGACAAAGGGATATGAATAATTGTCCCATTTTGTATGATAAAGACTGTCTTATTCATATATATATATATAATCATAAAATATGTTTTAATTTATTCTATTGCATTCTCCATTGTCGTTCTCAAATGCACTAATAAAAATTTAATTCATATCAATATTGTTATAAGATTATATATATGTGTCGACTTTGATGAATAATGAATTTAAAAAAACCACAATAATTTTGATATGATATAACAAATTAATCCTAACAGCACATTCAAATGCATTAATAAAAATGTAATTAATATGAATATTGTTATAAGATGTGTTGAATTTTGATGAATAATGAATTTAAAAAAATCACAATAATTGGACTTTCAGAGGTGGATGTTTCTAAAAAAAACAAAATGAAAACTGCTGCGTTTATGTGTCTATACGCACCGGTGCGTTTATGATTCTATGGGCACCGCACTAATACCGATTCCAGTTATAAATATCGGTGTGTTTGTGTGATACTGTGCACCGGGGCGTTTATGTATCTATAAGCACCGGTGCATTTGTAGATGCCATGTGCACTGCATGAATATCGATACCAATTATAAATCTCGGTTCCTTTCTGTGATATGGAGCACTGGTGCCTCATAAAGATACACTCATAAAGATACACGCACTGGTGCGCTTATACGACCTATAGGCACCGCTCAAATCCCAAGACCAATTAGAACGGCCCCGTGCGTTGTATCACCAACACCCTTGGTGCTGTTGTTTTCCTTAACGGGCCGGTGCATTCTCCTTCGATTCCCCCGGTGTGCTGTCTACCAATACGCACCGGTGCGTTAAAACCTGATAAGAGCACCGATGAATAAACATCCGTAATAACCTCCGGCCGCCCATTTTTTTTTAGTTGTGTTGATTTTCCATTAAAATCTCCTCCAAAACCTCCGTTACCAGAAACAGATGTGGTAGCATATGTTTTTTTAACAATTTTGGCCAATTTTATAACACTAAAAACCTTCTTTATAACCTCCACTAGAGGGTCTTTTCCTTGTAGTGAAGGGAGACATGTGGCTACTCAAATTTGATGTGTCTTTAATTGATTGGATAAACTTGTAATAGGCATAACTTTCAATCCGGGAGTCATATTGAGATAAAGTTCCAAAGCTCTTCCCTAAGGAATGGTAACACTAGTCTTGAGCTTTAATGACATTGGGAAAGGTGAAATTTTGTGAATAGATGTTGGAGGTTGATTCAATTCATAAGTAACACCTCCCTCAACATGAAGGGGTTGGGAGGGAGTGTTAGAGATCTACCAAGAAAAAATTCTTATACACCATGTAATTCACTAGCATGATTACAATTTCACTAATCTATGCAAGTACCAACTACATAAGTTAAGGGGGTCATGACTAATATTTCTTCATGTGATTGAATATAACTTATTGTAATTAATGGAGACAAGGAAGAAGATTGTAACTTGGAGCTAAAAATTTATTTTTGTGGAACAACTAAGGATTCTCAATATTTTTACACATTAACAATATGAGATTCAATTCAATTTTAATTGAATATAAAATACCATCCTATAACAAAAAATTATATTCATGATATAAACTAACATGTATACAAATTTATAAAACTTAAGTAGATACACATATTTTCATATAAAAATATTCATTCCTTTGTTTTTATGTTGAATGAGAAACATAAAAAATGGATTATAAGTGTACCACACAATTCTAAAGAAATAAGATAAAAAAGAAATGATTGTACATTGAAATCAATCTATGTGGATCCAAGCACAACACATAAATAATGTATATTACACTATCAAAAGCATTGAAAAAATGATATTAACTCATAAATTTAACCTCAATCCAAATAAAATTATTTAAATTTATCAACATACATTTATATGATACATAAATAAATTATATAAAAACCCAAAGGTTTAACCAAAATACATTGAAAACTATAATCTATAGGATCATAGTAGTGAAATTGTGTCATATAATTGATGTCTAAAAAAGCATTATTAAAATATCTTTTATACATTAAAACATGATTTCATGACACTCCAATAAATCACATAAGATCAAAGTCAATAATAATTTTATACAACATAAGCTTAATGGATAGAGATGAACCATATCAACAATGTAAAGGAGCCAATCCAAAAATTAGATGTTAATATCCAGAGGAAAGATAAATTGGATATTAACATTAGAGTAAGTCATAAAACATAGGAAAATGATTTGTCATAAACTAATTGACTACAAGAAAAAAAAAAAGGAGTGAAAGTAACTCTCTAATCAAGTAGGACTTGTCCTATTGATATCTAATGTATAGGTAAGTGTATTAATGAGTATGTTTGGAAGAAGGTTAATTATAATTTGTGATAAATTCAATATTTTTTCTATAATTAATTAGGTTATTTAAAAAAAAAATTCACTTTTTATTTCCTTAAAAGGAAGCTACACATGTGATCTTTCATTCCCAATGCACCATTCTTTTGGAAATTTCAAGACAAAAATATTAGAAAAATATATAGGTTGAATGTTTATGTAGGAAAAAATATATCAACACTTAAAGTTTATTGTAAGCAAATTAAAAGATTATGTAAATAACCTACTTTTCATTTTTTGAATGAGAAGATATTAATATTAGTTTTCCTCTTGAGTCTAAGCTCCTCTTTATCTTTTGATAAAATTTATAACAATTTTCCTTTATTACCAAAAATAATTTAAAATAAATCACAAAAAATTTAAAATATCATTTAAATGAAGTGTCACAAGCTATTGAATATTTGTAATAATAAGTTGAATAAAGAAATGAGAAGAATTCTAATAATAATAAATACTATTCTATTACACCATAAACCATATATATCCCAATGTTATGATACATACATCTAGAACCATTTTTTTAAGTAGAAAATACTATTAAAACATCACTCCTTATAAACTAAACTATTGAATCACATTACTCCAGAAATTAATAAATATTATTAACACACACATATATATATATAATTTCAAATACAATCTTAATTAACACGAAAGTAGAAAATAGAAGTGCATCCCAATAAATTTGCATCATTTGAAAATAGTGGGTAAATGATCTTGACATATGTTCACTGTGTAATGATAGTAAATACCTATCATATATGATGTCTAATGTGAATGCTCACCATATGACATAACGAAATGTTTGCAACAAATACGGGGGCCGTCGTAAATCAATATGCAACATAAGGATATAAAAGCATTATTTAGTCATAAAAAAACTTCTCATTCTCATTAAGTTATGAAGTTCTGGTTATTACGAAGTTGAAAGATATGTATATACCTATCATATATGATGTCTAATGTGAATGCTCACCATACGACATAAGAAAATGTTTGCAACAAATATGGGCGCCATCTTAAATCAATATGCAGCATAAGAAAAGCATTGTTTAGTCATAAAAGACCTGAGCTTTTCTCATGTAAGTTATAACGTTCTGTTCATTACGAAGTTGAAAGCAATTAAAGCCAGGAAGGAGGCATCTTAAATCAATATGCAACATATGAATATGCAAGCATTGTTTAGTCATAAAAGACCTGAGCTTTTCTCATGTAGGTTATAAGGTTCTGGTCATTACGGAGCTGAAAGGATTGAAAGCCACGAAGGCTGCTGCTGTAACATAAAGAGACTCTTAAATGACTGAATTCTCTCCTCCTCTCTTAGACACACACAAAGATATTCAAGCAGACATTGATCTTAGATAATGAAATGGTAGATATGGAAGTCACATAAATATATATTAAATAAAACTCGAGAGCTACATTAAAATGACTGCCAACACAGTTCCCATAACAGAGTCTCTCATATCATATAATACGAAACACTAATCTTGGCATAAAAACCAAGGCTTATGCTACTAATAACACTGCATAATAATATGACCATGCAAGTTCTGTAATAACCCTTTCCATTAGGATGGCTGATTCGTCGCGGAGATTACCTGCAAGATGATCGCTTTGATCACATAAAGTGGAATAAAGAACTTTGAGAACCCATGATAAGAATTGCACCAAAAGTAGAAATTTTAGAGCTTACCTAATTAACATTTGGGAAATGGCACATGGCAACTATCTGCAACTCTCTTAGCATCAGGCGTTTTAATGTATCCTTTCAACTTAGGATCAGTGGCATACTTGCACATGCATTTAGCCTGAAGTTTCAGCTTGTTGCAGCAATCAGCGGTTGGTTTCGGCTTACTAGGACTGAACATTGCAGTAGCGCATGGACTCAAAGCCATAGGATCGCAAGTAACAGCTGCAGCAGCTTTGCCTGCATATGCCCCCAGCAGAATGAAGTACACTAAAGTACCTGCAATTATCATCTTCATCCCCATGTTGATTGATCGCACTATGAAAATATCAAAGCAGATTGATATCTAGGCTCTCGGTTATGGTGTTAGCAGAGGCCAAGCTCGTGAATTTATAGAGGCATTAACGCAGCGGGGCAGCCATCCAAAATAATGAGAGTTACGAGGGAATTATTTTAGGGCGCGCCAATTTAAAATGTAAGACAAGGACGCTTCACATGGAGGTTATAATGAAAATCAGCATCCCGAGGCGGGTCTGTCTGGATATGGGAGACAGGGTTTGATTTTGGAATCAAATCCACCCATCGATTTTAACTTTTTAAAACTCTCAACTGTTACTGTGGCGTTGGCAAAATTGTTGGAGGAATTTTGTGAAAAAGCATTCAAAAAATTCAATTGTGGAGGTGTTTCAATAGTTTCTGGAAATAGATTCAACCATTTATAAGGAACCTAAAAATCTGAAGTTTGATAATATTTAATAGAGAGTTTATATAGGTGGAATAGTTTTGTAATAGAGTGTGGAAAAGTTTATTGAGGAGTTTTTTATATAATCTTACTTTCATACTACTTCAATGATATGAGTTAGGCTAACTTGTTTCAATGATATGAGTTAGGCTAACTTGTTATTTTTTTAGAAGATAGATGAATTTCAAAGAGCTAAAATTATTTTTTCCAATTTAAGAAGTTTGATAGTTATAAATAACATTTCCAAATAGATTTAGCACTATCAATAACCCTTAAAAGCCTGAAGTTTGACAATTGTAACAAAGATTTTGAAAAATTTTTGCTATATTTTTTTAAATCCTTCAAAAATTTAAATCCTCTCAATTTAATTTACAGGTAAAATTGTGAACTAATTAAACTACAACAACATTCTTATAGATGTTGTCCAGCAAGAATCCAGTATTTTTTTTCAAAAAATTAAAAAATAAATAAATTCGCATCATCCAGAAACAGAACCCTAACCCTAACCCTAACACACTTACAGAACTTTATGAAAGGCAAGTAAGCTTTGTTTCTCACTGTATTGGATGATAAATGACGTCGCGAGCAACTTGCCCATTAACTTCCAGCTCTGTGGGTGACTCCACAATCGAGTCACGGTATAAATGCAAAGACGGAAAGGAAACAGTCCCCTGTATCCCACGATGGCGACAGTGCAGGCGGCGCATATATCTTGTTTTTGGGTTCTTGAAACCCGGCCCCTGCGCGGTTAATTTCATCATTGGATTCATAAGCTTGTCTTGTCTGGTGCGTAAATTCTTCACGCTATCATTTGAACGACATTAGGGTTTTTAAGTTATCTTGTAACTTTTTCGTCGAGGGATGAAATCTAACGAATATAAAAACCCTAAAGAACGTGGAAGCAGGATTGCAATCTTATTTCATGCCCTGGGTAGGGTAGAGTAAAATCCTAATGTGGAGTGCAATCTTACGGAGGATCGATGAATTGTTTTCCCCGATTTATAAAATATTTGTAAATAAAATTACAATATCGAGCATATATATTATATAAATTTAAATACAATAGAGATTTATATATCTAATATTATATTTATAAGAGAAGCTACAAGTTCAACGGTTCAAATCAATTTTATAATTTTAATTCTCAACTTAAATAAAAATAAAATAAAAATTGTATTAAAAATTAATTGAAGCAAAGATTATGTATGGAACCATAAACTCGACTATGAAAGTGTCTTTTTCAAATGTCAATCTTGCTTTGAGACAGGCCATCTAGTCAAAAATTGCCCAAAAGTCTCCGAGAAAAATTCTACTAGAAAGGATCACCGTAGATCTACATGGTGGGAAGGAGCACAAAAAGAACATTACATTGTCATCAAAGAAGAATACTCTCGAGAAAACTCGAAATCGCAAGAAATCAGGCAAGAAAGAAACAACCCACAAGACAAGCACGGGGAAAGGCCCGCCCAACAACAAAAAAACGAATTTGATAGCCCCTTAAGCGTCAACAATTATGAGGATTCGAATACCGCGAAAAAGAGATCTTCATTTAGCAACAAAGCAGATCTCCCAAATCTCGAAGATAAGACAGGATTGTCCCAAGAATGAGAAGAGATGAGGGAGTTGCAAGATAAAAGAAGTTGGAACACTGTAGAGAAGAAAAAGAAAGCTACAACACCAATCTCGCCAATAAAGACGAGAAGCCACACAATTAAGAACTAAGAAAATTATAGATTCGATAAACCAAAGTTTGGTCTCACTGGACGTTAACCATCATCATCATCATGATCATATATATATATATATATATATATATATATATTCGAAAGTTCAAGTAAATTTTGTTCATGGAGTTTTGAGTAAATGTCACTAGTTCAATTCCTTTTCTATTTTGTTGATATATTGGACATGTAAATGTAGTCTTGCAAAATTTCAAAAAAAAAGTGTTAAGTCAATTTTATAACCTTCTATATTAAAATTAAAAAAGGTAATGTGAAGTTGGGTTACAATTTTGTGAGAATCGGGGGAAATTAGTTGAGTTGAACTTGTTCATCTGTTTACATTGATGGTGTACTGATGGCGTGGGAAAACAGATTCTTGGCCAGAAATGGGAAAACTCACAACAAAAGTTCAGTTGAACTTTTAGTTCGGTCGGACTATTAGTTTGGCCGAAATTTTAAAATAGTTCGGCCGAACTTATATTTTATAAATATACCGCTCGCGAACTTTTACAAGTTTCACATCTCTTTCGAGCGTTTCTTTTCTGATTCTCTGTGGTGTTTTGTTATTTCTATGTTGCATTGTGGTGAGATCTGTTGCACTCTATTGCTGTTTTGGTGAGCTCTGTTGCGCTCTGTTGTTGCTCTGTTGTGATTTGGAGTTACGCTGCGACGAATTTTTGCAAATTTCCAGGTAGGTATTTAAGTCCTAATGTAAATGTTGCCTCATCTTAGTCTATTACACTGTGGTTGTCTGGAGTGTTTTATAGCTGGGGTGAACAAACTTGGTTGACGAACATAGTTTATGCGCCACCAATGTAGTAGCTTGTTGTTCGTTGTACAAGCCTACCCAAACTACTCTACTATGCCCCATCAATTTCATAAATCCATTAGTGTCCGAGCCTACCCCCATCAAAAACTACTATGCCATGAATCGAAGGCACAACTCTGTTCATGATTCTCCCGACCCAGTAAGGAAACTATCCACCTTTAACCCATTTTCCTGGTAGGCACTCTTCCAACCTAGTTTCCCTTTTCTGGATTTCTTTAAGATAAGAAGCTAGGTTAGAGTATTCTCGCTTTCTTCCTGTTCTTCCTTTCCAATATCCCTCTGTGCTATATTCATCCTTATCTGTGGTTGTCTAATTGGAGTGGCATCATCTTTAATGTAGATGCAGTGCTGGAAAATCTCAGGGTGACTTTGGTTAATCATGCTTTATTCATTACAAAGAGAAGCGAGTTACCTATTATACATGATTATATTTCTATTTTGACTTGAAAGATAGATACTTGAATTATTGGGTTGGCTTTATGTCCTATTTCAAAAGAGTAGTAACTCTTCTTAATTCAGTATGGTTCAATAGTAGTTTCATTAGGAGCAGATCGAAATGCATTAAGGAAAGGAAACCAGGGAATAAGAGAAAGGAGATGAAAACTTATATTGTCTGCTAAGGCAAGGTGGCTATGCAGCTAGAATGTTTCATTGAATAGTTACAATTTAATATGTAATATTGTATGGTTACTGAGTTTAGATGAACTATGAGCCACATGTATTTTTGGTTCTTAAATTGTGTCTGTTGTGAATAAATGTATCTAAAGGATGTTATACTTCTTATATTTCCCTTATTTTATACAAGTTCACTTGACCTGTTCCACTAACTGGTCTGTTGAGAATCTACTCGGTTCTACTATGTCATGCCTTATTGACTTCTATTTTAGTGGTTGTATAAATTCAGTGAAGTTTCCTTTTACTAGTAGTTTTCTTTTGAATTTTACTTCCTCAAACTCCAGATGTCTACAAATGTAGTTGCATACTCGTTGTAACTTATTACATATTTCCAGAATTATAACTATGGTTATGCAGCCAAATTGTTTCATTGAATAGTTACAATTAAAAATGTAATATTGTATGGTTACTGAGTTTAGATGAACTATGAGCCACATGTATTTCTAGTTACTTAAATTGTGTCTCTTGTGAATAAATGTATATATAGTATGTTTTACTTCTTATATTTCCCTTATTTTATACTAGTTCACTTGACCTGTTCCAGTAACTGGTCTGTTGAGAATCTACTCGGTTCTACTGTGTCATGTATTCTTGGTTTCTATTTTAATGGCTATATAAATTCAATGTTATTTCCTTTTACTGGTAGTTTTCTTTTGAATTTTACTTCCTCAAACTCGAAATGTATAAACATGTAGCTGCATACTCAGTGTAACTTATTACATATTTTTAGAATTGGAACTATGGGTATGTAGCGAGACTGTTTCATTGAATAATTACAATTTAATATGTAATATTGTATCGTTACTGAGTTTAGATGTACTATGAGCCACATGTATTTCTGGTTATTTAAATTGTGTCTGTTGTGAATAAATGTATCTATAGGATGTTTTACTTATATTTCCCTTATTTAATAGGATTTAAATTACCCATAGGGATCAAGTTAATTTTCAATAAACATTCGAAACTATAATTTTTGAGATTTAAGTTAACGAGACATTTGAATTCTAATGTCTACGATTTAAATTAAATTCTCGTCACCAATATATATATATATATATATATATATATATATATATATATATATATATATATATATATACTCTCTTCCTTGTTATAGACAACAACTAAGTTGTAGGTAGACATATTGTTGAAACATATTGACTCACCTCCAGAACTACTCAAATTCCTTTATTCAAAATTCATAGCTACATATAGAAACTTTACTTGAGTCGAATTCCTAAAATACTTTGGAATTTACTTCCTATAATATCAATTCTAGGATTTACCGTCTCAAATATATGAAGGGTTGGGTAGAATCTTAACCTCTATATCAATAAAATAACAAAACACAACCCAAACACAAAACAACAATTTTAATACAACAAAACACAACCCATATATTTCAATAAAATAAATGGAATGAAATCTATATCTCATTAACCTTATTTTCCATGTTTTTTCCCCAAAAAAAATGTTAATTTGCATTTTTTCTAAAAATTATTAGCCTAAATAGTATAAATTATTTTTACCTTAAAATTTTCCAAATTTTTAAATAGAGACTATACAAAATTATAAGTTTCTAAACTTTAAAATAAATTTCCAACCTTAAAATTTTCCTTGCTCTCAGTTTTTTGTGTTCGTTATTCATTATTATAATTAAATTATATACATAATATATGTCGCGAACTTGCAAAGTATACTTTCCCTTATCAACGTCATAGACTATAGAATGGTTTGTGGCGAAACCACCAGATGACTATGTAACACAACTTATACATAAAGAGATTTATAGTAGAATAATGGATAACATAAATTCTCAAATAACAGGTTAATTAATTGGCTTTCTCTTTCAAAGAGCCCCATCACTATCTGATAACCCTCTGCATCTCTATAGAGATTCATTTACTCTATGGCTAATTTAACATTAAGAATACTACCTGAACAAAAAATGAACATTTACATGCAACCTATATAACGGATCTCATTTCGATATATCTCCCATTTTAATGGGGTAAATCACATTTCGAGAAAAACACATTAGCCATAAGAGTTTCCCATTGAAACAAAAAGTAACTTAATACAAAAAATCTAGGTTTTAACCTTATATAGTTAATTGTTTCAAATAGATTCTTAGTAAAATGAAAAATATTCAATGTAAAACACATGCACATTAACATATAATTGTGATATTTTCCCTTCTTTCCAACTTAGTCCATCCTTTTAGAAAAACCCCTTTTAATGAAGCAAATATATCCATAGTGATCCACTGATATTTGTTCACCAACAACTATTCCATTTTGGACTTATATATCTCAAATCTATGCTCATTGAATTTATGCATCTATACTAGTAAATGCCCCTACAGTGAATCTCTCGAATAGATCTAAATAGAATTTCCTCATTTGAATATCCATAAAACACAACCACTTTAAGGAAAATTGTGTACATGTGTCATTTCTCACATAAATTCTTAGGAAATTTTTTTAAAGCATACATGTCATGTTGGCTTTCTCCCATTAACTTTAAAGCATGTTTTTTGTAAGTGCATAAAATAATTTTTCAAAGCATGTAAATGTCATTCCTCTCAAGCTTTAAGGCCTAAAAATTGAACCTAAAGTGGTTGAACTCTCATAGGATTTTGAGCTTCCATAGGATTTTAGTATGTCTGTTGAGGGTTAACTTCTACAAGTTCTAAAGGAGGAGTTTGTAAAGGGCCAGGTAGCCTCTGGATCTCATATTTTATCAAAGGTGACATATCCAGTAAATTTCCCTACAGTCAATCTCTGTAACAGTTCTAAATAGAAGTTCTTCATTTTAATATCCATTAACGTTAACCACTTTAAGGAAAACTGTGTACATGTGTCATCTTTCCCATAAATTCTTAGGCAAAGTTTTTAAAGAATACATGTCATGTTGGCTTTCTTCCATTAACTTTAAAGGATATTTTTTGTAAGTGCATAAAATAATTTTTCAAACCATGTAAATGTCATTTCTCAAACTTTAAGGCCTAAAAATTGAACCTAAAGTAGCTGAACTCTCATAGGATTTTGAACTTCCATAGGATTTTAGTTTTTCTCTTGAGGTTTAACTTCTACAAGCTTTGAAGCCAAGGTCTATAAAGGGCGAGGTAGCCTCTAGATCTCATCTTTTCACAAAGGTGGCATATCCAGTAAATGCCCCAACAGTCAATCTCTTTAACAGATCTAAATATAAGTTCTTCATTTTAATATCCATTAAACTCAACCACTTTAAGGAAAACAGTGTAAGTCGAAGTTCTAGGACTTGAGTCAAAGTCCTAGAATACTTTGGAATTTACTTCCTAGAATATCAATTCTAGGATTTACCCTCTCAAATATATGAAGGGTTGGGTAGAATCTTAACCTCTTATTTTTCTTCTTTTAGAACAACAAAACACAACCCATATATTTCAATAAAATAAATGGAATGGAATCAATATCTGATTAACCTAATTTTCCAAGTTTTTTCCAAAAAAAAATTGTTAATTTGCATTTTTTCTAAAAATTATTAGCCTAAATAGTATAAATTATTTTGACCTTAAAATTTGACAAAATTTTAAATAGAGACTATAAAAAAGTATTAGTTTCTAAGCTTTAAAATAAATTTCCAACCTTAAATTTTTCCTTGCTCTCAGATTTTTGTGTTCATTATTCATTATTATAATTAAAATATATATACATAATATATGTTGCAAATTCGCCAAAGTTTTTAAAGAATACATGTCATGTTGACTTTCTCCCATTAACTTTAAAGCATGTTTTTTGTAAGTGCATAAAATAATTTTGCAAACCATGTAAATGTCATTTCTCTCCAGCTTTAAGGCCTAAAAAGTGAACCTAAAGTGGTTGAAATCTCATAGGATTTTGAACTTCCATAGGATTTTAGTCTCTCTGTTGAGGGTTAACTTCTACAAGTTCTAAAGGCACGGTCTGTAAAGGGCCAGGTAGCCTCTGGATCTCATCTTTTATCAAAGGTGACATATCCAGTAAATGACATATTCAATAATTGTGATATTTTCCCTTATTTCCAACTTAGTAGACATCCTGAACTAGAAAAATCCCTTTTAATGAAGCAGATATATCCATAGTGATTCATTGATATTTTTTCACAAACAAATATTTCATTTTGGACTTTTATATCTCAAAACTATGCTCATTGAATTTATGCATCTATATTTTTAAACTACTTGAAACTATTTTATTACACCATAAGAATCATTTCAATATATCTCCCATTTTAATGGGGTATATCACATTTCGAGAAAAACACATTAACCATAAAATTTTCCCATTGAAACCAAAAGTGATTTGATACAAAACATAGGTTTTAACCTTATATAGTTTAATTGTTTCAAATACATTTTTAATAAAATGAAAAATATCCAATGTAAAACACATGCACATTAACATATAATTGTGATACTTTCCCTTCATTCCAACTTAGTGGACATCCTTCTAGAAAACCCCTTTTAATGAATCAAATATATCCATAGTGATCCACTGATATTTGTTCACAAACAACTCTTTCATTTTGGATTTTTATATCTCAAAACTATGTTCACTGAACTTATGCATCTATATTTTTAAACTACTTGAAACTTTAACTATTTTATTTCACCATAGGAATCATTTCGATATGTCTCCCATTTTAATGGGGTGTATCAATTTTTCGAGAAAAAACACAATAGCCATAAAAGTTTCCCATTGAAACCAAAAGTGATTTGATACAAAACATAGGTTTTAACCTTATATATGTAATTGTTTCAAATAGATTCTTAATTTAAAATGAAAAATGTTCAATGTAAAACACATGCATTAACATATAATTGTGATACTTTCCCTTCTTCAAAACTTAGTGGACATCCTTTTAGAAAAATAACTTTTAATGAAGCATATATATCCATAGTGATCCACTGTATTTGTTCACAAACAACTATTCCATTTTGTACTTTTATATCTCAAAATTGTGCTCATTGAATTTATGCATCTATATTTTTAAACTACTTGAAACTATTTTATTACACCATAGGAATCATTTCGATGTATCTCCCATTTTAATGGGGTGTATCACATTTCGAGAAAAACACATTAGCCGTAAAAGTTTCCCATTGAAACCAAATTTTTTTTGATAAAAAACATAGGTTTTAACCTTATATAGTTTAATTGTTTCAAATAGATTTTTAATAAAATGAAAAATATTCAATGTAAAACACATGCATTCTTATACACCCTTATGTCTACGTAAAGTAGTGTGAGTGATGCCGTGGGTCCTCTACACCCTTCATAGGGTATAATTGGGACATGTAGTGTTAACTTCTACAAGTTCTAAAGGTAGAGTCTATAAAGGGCCAAGTAGCCTCTGGATCTCATCTTTTCTGGCCAAGGTGACATATCTAGTAAATGCCCCTACCATCAATCTCTGTAATAGATCTAAATAGAAGTTCTTCATTTTAATATCCATAAACCTCAACCACTTTAAGGAAAACTGTGTAAATGTGTCATTTCTCCCATAAATTCTTAGGAATTTTTTTTAAAGCATGTACATGTCATGTTGCCTATCTCCCATGAACTTTAAAGCATGTTTTTTGTAAGTGCATAAATAATTTTACAAAGCATGTAAATGTCATTTATCTCAATCTTTAAGGCCTAAAAATTTAACCTAAAGTGGTTGAACTCTCATATAATTTTGAACTTCCATAGGATTTTAGTGTGTCTGTTGAGTGTTAACTTCTACAAGTTCTAAAGGCAGATTTTGTAAAGGGCCAGGTAGCCTTTGGATCTCATCTTTTCTCAAAGGTGATATATCTGGTAAATGCCCCTACAGTAAATCTCCGTAATAGATCTAAATAGAAGTTCTTCATTTTAATATCCATAAACCTTAACCACTTTAAGGAAAACTGTGTACATGTGTCATTTCTCCCATAAATTCTTAGGCAAAGTTTTTAAAGCATGTACATGTCATGTTGGATTTATCCCATTAACTTTAAAGCATGTTTTTTGTAAGTGCATAAAATAATTTTGTTGTTGAAAATGGCAGCAAGAAACAGTGAAGGAGGCCTCCTGAAACATCTTTCCTGATCCTAGTTGGAAAGTGATCACCTAAACTAGGTGGGGACCACACATGTGATTTTTGTCGAAAAGTCTATTTTTAGACTATGTCTATTTTTAGACATATGGAGCATAGTCTAGGAGTTGCGGGATGCTATTCTCGGATGATTGGTCAAGTTGGTAAAAATATATGGACATCTATTTTTAGACATACAAGTCGAAGTCTATTTTTAGACTGCCTGTCTAAAAATAGAACAGTCAAATATTATTAACCCTTAATAATATTTAGACTATAAACATTATCTTATCCTCTTGGAGCACTTCAGTTCGAGCTACAGATGTGGCACATGCAGCTGGCAGAAGGAAATTCGAATTTCCTAAGGGTTAGTTGAGCTATTGCATGGTTGACTTTAGTTAGAACTCATGTGGCAGAGTTTGGTGGAGTTGATGAGACAGTTGGTGGAGTTGTGTTCGGTTTAACTTAGTTGAACTAGTTGTATTTAGTCTAACCGAAAAATACACTAGTGATGAGTGGTGTGAATTAATTATTAATTAATTCACTAATTATTAACTCATAAATCAACTAAAGAACACATCAGTTAACTGCAATGCATGGACAGTTCAGTGGAGACCAGTGTTAGAGGTGGGTGAAAGGGTGGAGTCTACTATCAGATGTGACTATAGTGTGCATGAGATTTGTACAATAATTGGAGGAGATTTCCAATGAGGATTGCGCAGTTAAAGCCAAGGTAATTCGAATTCATTCCATCCATTCTCTCATCTTGGATTTCGCAGTAGAGGCAGGCAAACAGTGGAGGAGTTTTGAACCCGTGACTTGTTCAAAAACTGAGCTAGTTTGTGTGTAACTTTTGGAGACAGTACTGAGTACTTGTGAAGAGTATTGTACTGAGATTGTTACATGATTCTTCTTCATTATAATATACAGACAGTGGGGGGTTTTCAGCTGTAATCTTTCCCCGGTATACATACTGTGTTATATGTGTTGAATTTCTATGTGCGCATGTAAATGTTTTCAATACCGCTTGTTGTTTTTATTTCCGCATGTGATGATTAATGCGTAGAAGAGATTATATGTTATGTATGAAGCTCAAATAGTATGTGACCAGGATAATCTCGGTGAATAATTCAACAAATTATTCAAAATTTCTACATGGCATCGGAGCCGATATTGATCATCAGATCTATTATTCAGAAAGTGATTGCATTTTATTTCTTCAGGAAGAGTCTGCAATTGGGCTAGGTAGCTTCCGGATTCATCCTTATTTGAAGGTGAAAGGTCTGGTAAATGCCCATGCAGTCGATCTCTGATTTGGAAATAATTTGTTCTCACGAATTTTAGATCGGAAGCGGTGGAGTTTGGAGCTGTTGGAATTCGAATTTGCAGCAGTGTTTTCTTGGTGTTGAAGTCAAAATGTCTTATCAAGGATTGCGATTGGAGTATGCTCTTGAAGGCAGCTCGAATTATATTGCATGGAGAGATAGGATGGAGGCGGTGCTCGATGAAAATGGGCTGAAGGAGTTCATAGATGGTGAATTTCCAAAGCCTGGCGATGCGGCCTTAGTAGAGGCTTGGCAAAAGAAGACAGCAAGGTGTCGAAGGATTCTGTTGGAGGGCGTGAAGGATCACATAGTATCCAGCCTGCATGGTAAAGATTCTCCATACTTGATGTGGAAAGCGTTGACAGATCTATTCCAAAGCAAGAGCGACCAGAGGAAGTTGGCGCTCAAGGATAAACTCAGGAAAATAAAGATGGAGAAGAATGAAACTATTCCGGTATACTTGAAAAAGTTTATCCACTGCAGGGATGAGCTTGGGAGTGTAGGAGTTAGTGTGGAGGATGAGGAACTGGTGAGCTTGGCTCTCCTCGGGCTTCCGAAAAGTTGGCATGCATATCAGGACAGTGTCAATGGTCGGGAGAAATTTCCAGGATGGGAAAGACTGTGGTCTGATCTTGTGCAAGAGGAGATAAGGCGGAGTACCAAGGACGGATCTTCATCAAAGGCATCTGATGAAGAAGACTACACTTTGGCTGCCAAAGCAAGGAAGGGGAAGGGCAAGAAGAATGCTTCTCAATCCGGTGCGGATGGTAAAGAGCGTGACATGTCCAAAGTGAAGTGTTTTCACTGTCACGATCATGGACATTACGCCACGAATTGTCCACAAAAGAAGAAGAAAAAGCAGGTTGCTGGAGCTGCAGCTGGTGAGGCTCTTGCCTCGCAATTTGAGCTGGACTTCTCATTGATCACATGCATGTTGTCTAGTGCATTAGGATCGGGGTGGTATTTTGATAGTGGCGCTTCCTTTCACATGACGGGAGATGCAAATCTGTTTAGTGGCTTGGTCAAGAAAGGTCTCTAGATGCATGTTGAGTTGGGCGACGGTGGGCAATACAATGCGACCAGCATTGGTACCATAACCTTTCAGAGGGAGTCAAGTAAACTCATTCTTTTACAAGATGTATTGCATGTACCAGGTCTAACAAAGAATTTAATCTCAGTTGCAATGTTAGAGGATAAAGGGTATGAAGTTGTCTTCAGAGAAGGAAAAGTTTTCCTTCGGCACAAGGCAACGGGACAAGTTAAGAAGGTTGGGATTCCGGCAAAGAATCTCTACAACACTTGAAGTAGATGGATGTCTACGGAGCTCCCTCACCACGTTGGGAAGGTGAGCAATGACATGCAACCGATGCTTGAGAGGGAGCAGTTTTTCATGCAGTGATAGTGAACCCTAGATGTGGAGCGTGCCCACAAGAGGATCAAGTGGAAAGGAAGAAACCACCACGCAGAGAAATTTCGCAAGGATGGGAGGTGAGGGAGTGCATGCAAACTATACCACCGTGAGAGGTGGGGTGACATGCATGATTGATCCCAAGAGGAGATTTATGGGGCGTGGATTCATGAGATGGTGTGGATCTCATGAATTGAACCCGCTACGAGGTGCCTACACCAAGGAAGGAAGAGCATGATCAGTTGGATTGATGCAGGCAGATCAAAGTGACAGTGTCAGATTTTGGAGTGCAGATCAGAGTTGACAGCAAGTGCAGAGTGCATGGGTGCAAGAGTTCAATGATGCAGTAGTTCCTGATGACATGTGCAGTTGGTACGAGCAGAATTCGAAGAATTTGATGATAGATGCATTAGACTGATTGAGTTGTTTGGAGCCTATTCAGTTTCGAAGATGTTGAATGCAAAGGGTGCATGGCGCATGCATGGAGTTGCATGGTGTATGCATGAGTTTGCATGGCACATGCAAGGAGTTGCATGGCGCATGCATGGAGTTGCATGGCGCATGCATGGAGTTGCATGGTGCATGCATGAGTTTGCATGGCGCATGCAAAGGGTGCATGGCGAATGCATGGAGTTGCATGTCGCATGCATGGAGTTGCATGGCGCTTCTGAAGGTTGCAGGGTGAATGCATGGAGTTGCATGTCACATGCAAAGACATTCCTTTCTTGTTGAGAGGGAGTGTTGCGCGAAACAAGAAATGTTGGAGGAGGTGAAGGAGGCCTCCGAAAACATCTTTCCTCGATCCTGGGCTTGAAAGTGATCACCTAAACTAGGTGGGGACCACACATGTGATTTTTGTCGAAAAGTCTATTTTTAGACTATGTCTATTTTTAGACATATGGAGCATGGTCTAGGAGTTGTGGGATGCTATTCTTGGATGATTGTTCAAGTTGGTAAAAATAGATGGAAATCTATTTTTAGACATACAGGTCGAAGTCTATTTTTAGACTGCCTGTAAAATAGAACAGTCAAATATTATTAGCCCTTAATAATATTTGGACTATAAACTTTATCTTATCCTCTTGGAGAACTTCAGTTCGAGCTACAGATGTGGCACATGCAGCTGGAAGAAGGAAATTAGAATTTCCTATGGGTTAGTTGAGCTATTGCATGTTTGACTTCAGTTAAAACTCATGTGGCAGAGTTTGGTGGAGTTGATGAAGTTGTGTTCGGTTTAACTTAGTTGAACTAGTTGTATTTAGTTAAACTGACTAATACACTAGAGATGAGTGGTGTGAATTAAATATTATTTAATTCACTAATTATTAACTCATAAATCAACTAAAGAACACATCAGTTAACTCAGTGCATGGACAGTTCAGTGAAGACCAGTGGAAGAGGTAGGAGAAAGGGTGGAGTCTACTATCAGTTGTGACTATAGTGTGCATGAGATTTGCACAATAATTGGAGGAGATTGCCAATGAGGATTGCGCAGTTAAAGCCAAGGGAATTCGAATTCATTCCATCCATTCTCTCATCTTGGATTGCGCAGTAGAGGCAGGCAAACAGTGGAGGAGTTTTGAACCCGTGACTTGTTCAAAAACTGAGCTAGTTTGTGTGTAACTTTTGGAGACAGTACTGAGTACTTGTGAGGAGTATTGTACTGGGATTGTTACATGATTCTTCTTCATTATAATATACAGATAGTAGGGGGTTTTCAGCTGTAAGCTTTCCCTGGTATACATACTGTGTTATATGTGTTGAATTTCTATGTGTGCATGTAAATGTTTTCAATACCGCTTGTTGTTTTTATTTCCACATGTGATGATTAATGCGTAGAAGAGATTATGTGTTATGTATGAAGCTCAAATAGTATGTGACTAGAATAATCTCGGTGAATAATTCAACAAATTTTTCAAAATTTCTACATTTGCAAAGCATTTAAATGTCATTTCTCTCAAGCTTTAAGGCCTAAAAATTGAAAAGGAATGTTTATTTTTATCCCAAATGACAAAATATAAATGAAACAAGAGGACATTGTTGGTATTTCCAATTGTGATATACTAATTATAACCTTAAGCTTTATCTAGCCTTTAGCCCTTCAATTATGGGCAACATAGGCAATGCGGGTTATAGAATTAAGTGGTAAAATATATTGAAGATGGGAAAGGGGTAGGTTTAATGACCAAGTCCAATATGGATGAATTATCGATATAAATCTATATTAATATATCCCTTACGATGAAAGGAGAGAGATAATCCTTCCAATCCAAGAACAGCAAATACGAATGGGAAGTGGGTCACCCACACCAATCTTGTGAGAAATGGAGAAATAAGAAACTTCATCATTGGTTAAATTGTTGGAAGGGAAGGACCAAAGCATTAAATCTACTAAATCACTACTCTCTAGCATTGCATAGTAGTTTCACCAATTGAATAAAATTTAAAAAGGGAGATCATATCATATTCAAAGAGATAGAAAGGTTAAATATTGCATAAGCATTTCACTAGTTGAATAAAATTCAAAAAGGAGAAATCTGAAATAGAATCTTATTCACAAGATAGAAAGGTTAAATTTATTCTCTATATAATAATTCAAGGAAATATTCTTTTGAAAAAGTCACTCATCCAAAGTGTAGATTTAGGTGATTAGTAATTTCATCAATTTACCAATTTATAAATCAACAAGGCTACTAAGTTGAGTGCATTCATGACAATGACCCCAATTCAACAAACATATATCTAGTTCTTATCTTTCCAATGAAAATTAAAGGGATTTATATGGGAAAGAGAGGCAGAACATATAGCCCATAAATTACTTTTTAGAGGGAAATGAAGGTATCTAGTGAAATGGAAAAGGTCAGAGAAGGCTCAACCAATAGGAGTTTTCATCATGTGGGAAAATTTTTGGAACACTTGATTGTACTCAAGTAATCCTAAGATTGCTTTTGATCTCTACATACTCTTGTTTGAGTGAAAAAATTCCCAATGGGAAGAACATAGCTTTTCAATCCAACTAACCATATAAATTGAGCTCTATTTGAAAAAAGAGTAAAGAAAAGCTAACATGCCAACAAAATAACATCCTTGGTTGTCATTTTTTATTGGAATAGCTAAATCATATTAAGGATTATCCATCCAAAAACAATTTTAATTAAGAGAATAATAAGAATCAAAAAGTTTCTAAAAGGAATTATTACCTCTTTATTCTTTTTAAGAATAATAAGAATTGAGTACAATCAAGTGTTCCAAACATTTTCCCACATGATGGAAACTCCTATTGGTTGAGCCTTCTCTGACCTTTTCCATTTCACTATATATCTTCATTGCCCTCTAAAAAGTAGTTGATGGGCTATATGTTCTGCCTCTCTTTCCCATATAAATCCCTTTAATTTTGAAATGAAAGATAAGAAGTAGATATATGTTTGTTGAATTGGGGTCAATGTCATTAATGCACTCAACTAGGTAGCCTTGTTGGTTTATAAATTGGTAAATTGACGACATTATTAATCACCTAAATCTACACTTTGGATGAGTGACATTGTCGAAAGAATATTGCCTTGAGTTATTATATGGAGAAGAAATTTAACCTTTCTATCTTGTGAATAAGATTCTATTTCAGATTTTTCCTTTTTGAATTTTATTCAACTAGTGAAATGCTTATTCAATATTTAACCTTTCTATTTCTTTGAATATGATATGATTTTCTTTTTTAAATTTTATTCAATTGGTGAAGCTACTATGCAATGCTATAGAGTAGTGATTTAGTAGATTTAATGCTTTGGTCCTTCCCTTCCAACAATTGAACCAATGATGAAGTTTCTTATTTCTCCATTTCTCACGAGATTGGTGTGGATGACCCACTTCCCATTCGTATTTGCTGGTCTTGGATTGGAAGGATTATCTCTCTCCTTGCATCGTAAGGGACATATTAATATAGATGTATACCGAGAATTCATCCATATTGGACTTGGTCATTAAACCTACCCCTTTCCCATCTTTAATATATTTTACCACTTAAATTCTATAACCTGCATTGCCTATGTTGCCCATAATTGAAGGGCTAAAGGTTAGGTGAATCTTAAGTTTATAATTAGTATATCAACATTAGAAATACCAACAATATCCTCTTGTTTCATTTATATTTTGTCATTTGAGATAAAAATAAACATTATTTTCAAGATTTACCACCAACACATTTCTTTTTGTAAAATAGTTCATCACTTTGTCTTTCACATAGCATTTGAGATATGAAATCACAGATAGTGGAAGGAGGAGGTGAATCCTTCCAAAATTTTCTACCAAAATTAAGGAATGTGTCATAATATAACTCAAATTCCACATGATAACGACAAAAAAAAGTGTCGTGTATGCTGATAGGTTTTACATACCATGGTTTTTGTTGAACAAAAGCACTCGTTGATACATGAATTTCACGATTCTCTTCTTTCAACTTGTTGAACAACTCTATTTGAGTGGTTTCCAAGAAATGTTTTTCATGTTGTTCGTATTGATTTCATGCTATTATTCTTCGCATCACATGCTTTAACACGAGAATTGTTCTTTCTATCTTTGTATGGTTGCCTACAAATAGCTCTCTAAACACTGTTACCAATGAAATAGGTAACCTGACCTCAAAACGGGAACTCTAGCCCAAAAAGATTCAAAAAACATGAAAAAACACCCCAAAAACAAAAAAATTGTATTCCAGAACGCACTTGGTTTTTTTTTAAGGTCAAATTTCAACATTTTATAAAATTATGCTAAAAAAAAATTGTTTCTTGAAAAAAGGATTGAAAAAACACCCTCAAAACAAAACCAGTTGATGCTGGAATAAAAAAAAAAAATTGTGTCATATTTTTGACATTTTTAAAAATAGAAATAACATTTTTTAATTTTTAAAATTCAAACATTAAAAAAAACCTAAAATTTAAGAAAAAAAATAAATTTAAAAAATAAAAACATTTTAAAACTTAAAATTTAAAAATATATAGGAATAAAAAAATAAAAATAAAAACAAAATAAAAATTTTAATTCAAACATTAAAAAAAACCTAAAATTTAAGAAAAAAATTAAAAATTAAAAATTAAAAAAAAATTAAAGATTAAAATTTCAAAATATATAGAAATAAAAAAATAAAAATAAAAAGAAAATAAAAATATTAAATTAAAAAGAAAAACAAGTTAAAAAAAGAAAGAAATTATAAAAAATAAAATATAGAAATTAAATTTAAAAAAGAAAAAGAAAATGTTTATTAAATTTAAAAAAAAAAAATTTAAATTTTAAAATAAAAAATTAAATTTAAACAAATATATATTAAAAAAACAAATAGATTTTAAAAAATATATTATAATTCAATTATAAAACTAATCTCTTTTTTTATATATATATATATATAAAACCAAATTAAAAATATACATATTAGATTTTATTAAATTAAAAAAAAAATTATTAATATTAAAATAACCATTAAATTAAAAAAATATTAAATTTTAATAAATAAACTGAATAAACAAGTAAATTTTAAAATAAAAATTAAATTTTAAATATGAAAAAAAAGCATTGTTAAAATAAAAGTTAAACACTTTAAAAATCAATTAAAATTGAAAAATTGAAAAAAATATATTAAATAAAAAATAATATAAAAACAAATTGTTTTAATGTTAAGTTTAACTTAAAAAAATCTAATTTTAAATACACAATTTTAATTGAAATAAAAAAAATATAAAAAATTTATGTAATTAAAAAAATAATAATAAAAAATTAAAAAATTAAAAAATATATATATTAAATTCAAATAAATAAATAATAAATAATTCAAAATTTACTAAATTTTAAAACATTAAATGAAAAAACTCAGCATAAAATTTAATAATTAAAAAAATATATATGAAAAAAAAAAAAAAAAAAAAACCAATTAAATAAAAAAAAAACAAAATTTAATAAAAATTATTAACAAAATTTAGAAAAAATAAAAATAAAAAAAATGAATAAAATAAAATGAAACAAATTTAAAAAAAATAGAAAAAGAAAAAAAATTAAAACAAATTAAATTTCAAATATAAAAATTAAATTAAAAAAAATAATTTTAAATTTTTTAAATTAAAAAAATAAATATATATTAAAAATAAAAAAAATAAAAAATAAAAAATATTTTTTTGATTGTGGTGGCGTCGCGAATAGGCCTCCCACCCAGGTGATGGCGGAGGTTGGCCGCCAGGCGGGAGGCCGATTCCGAGAATCGCCCTCCCGCAGCAGGAGGCTGATTCCGAGAATCACCCTCCCGCGGCGGGAGGCTGATTTCGAGAATCGCCCCGAATCGGCCTCCCGCGGCGGGAGAGCGATTCTCGTAATCGGCCTCAAGGCGTTTCCTGGAATTGGCCTCCCGTGGCGAGGGGCGATTCCCGGAATCTTCCTTAGGGCGATTCCCAGAATCGGCCTCAGGGCGATTCCCAGAATCGGCCTCAGGGCGATTCCCGGAATCGGCCTCAGGGTGATTCCCGGAATCGGCCTCAGGGCGATTCCCGGAATCGGCTTCAAGGCAATTCCCGGAATCGGCCTCCCGCGGCTGGAGGGCGATTCCCGGAATCGGCCTCCTGCGACCGCGACAGGAGGGCGATTCCCAGAATCGGCTTGAGGATGCGGGAGGGCGATTCCCGGAATCAGCCTGCTGGCCTCCGCCGAAGCCTGGGCGGGAGGCCGACTGGCGGCGCCACCACGATCAATTTTTTTTTTTTTTTTTTTTAATTTTTAAAAAATTTTTAATATATATTTTTTTTAATTTCGATTTTTATTTTTTTATTTTTTTTTTAATTCAAAAAATTTGAAATTTTTTTTTTTTTAATTCAAATTTTTAATTTTAAATTTAATTTTTTTAATTTTTTTTAATTTTTTAATTTTTTTTTTTTTAAATTTTGTTTTAAAATTTAATATTTTAGATTAATTATTTTTTAAAATTTAAAATTTATTCATTAAATTTTAATTTAATTTAATTTTTTTTTAAAATCTTTTAGTTTATTTGGTTTTTCATTTTTAAAATTTATAAATTGTTTCATTTAAAAACAAACTGCAAATTTATGGATATTTGTTTTTTAATTATTTGCACATGGTTTTTTTCATTTTTTTTGTTTTTTAATGATAGTTTTTTTTTATTATAATTCTTTTATTTTAATTTTCTTTTTCAATTTTAAATTTTGTTTTTTTTTTTTTTTTTAAATTTGTTTTTTTTGTTAATTTTAAAATTTGTATTTTTGTTTTCTTCTTCTTATTATTTTTTTAATTTAAATTTTTTAATTTAATTTTTTCTTTTTGTATTTTATTTTTTTAATCTAAATTTTAATTTTGTAATTTAAATTATTTTAAAATTTTCTATTTTAATTTTTTTTTTTTTAATTATATGGATTTTTTTAATAACTTAGAAAAAAATGTTTTTGATGTTTTTTTTTTTTTTTTTTAATTTTTGTTTTTTTTCTTTAAATTATGTGTTTTTTTTTCAAATTTTGTCATTTCTTTTGATATAATTTTCGAATGTTTTTTTTTTAAATTTATTTATTTATTTTTGTTTAAATTTTTTATTTTTACGAGTTAATTTTGTTTTTTTTTACATTTTTATTGGTTTTTATATATTTTTTTTAATCTAAGTTTTGTGTTTTATTACCAACATGAAAATCAGCACTCTAAAAAAAATAATGTTGATTATGCATCAATACGTTTCAAAATTAGCATGAAAATCACCGCTCTAAAAAAAAAAGTTGATGCTGCATCAATACGTTTCAAAATTAGCATGAAAATCACTAACATTTTAAAACAAATATTCATACTTCATAAATAAAAATATTAGAGTGTCAAAAATGTGCTAAAAAAAAGAAGAAGTGATTCTGCATCACCACTTTTCAAATCGCGTGCTTTTTATGCTACCAAAAAAAAGTAGGTAAGAGTACAGTTACCTATTTCATCGGTAACATTGTTTCTAGCAAGTGAGTTCATCATTTACATTGATTTGCAACCAAAATTTTCGTGAGGTTCCTAATGCTTGTGCCATAGATTTTACCAAGCGATTATCTTTAGTACTTGATGAAACCATCGCCATATGTATTTCTCTACACACAATTGAAACATTTTTCTATCTAGATCTTTTAATTGAATTTATAGCACTATTTATCTTTTGTATCACATTTTCCTTCATTTTTTTAATCTTTGGTTGATTTTCGAATACCCAATAAAGGCGTAGCTTCTTTTAATTTCCTTAATGATAGGAGACCTTTCAACATTTGGGCTTGAACTGCCACATTTTCCTTTATGAAGTGCGTATCAAAAATGCAGTTAACACAATATTGTATATAACGGTCAGCTATTTTATCTCCATATGTGTGAGTGTCAATATTTTGTAACATCTCATCATCGACATTGATTTCATTTGTAGATATTTGAATGAATAGTACATAATAAGTTTACATATTCAATAAATAACTAAATTAATAAATATATGTATAATTTCAATAACACATGCATGTGTTCAATATATATATATATGTATGTATGTATGTATGTATGTATGTACCTTGTGATTCAATTTATTCACTTGAATTTATTTCAACATTTTCACCATCTTCAATCATTGGTTCGATATCTCTTTCACTTTCTCTTTCAAAATTTTGTATCTCATCATCAATGTTTTGAGGAATATCTCTCTTTGTTTACATTGCAAAATATTTTTCAAATTAGTTTATCAAATAAAAATTAAGCTTCACATTTTACACAAAATTTTTAAATATATCAAACTCATAATATTTACATTTACATACCTGCTTCAACTTCTAGTTGAGGTTGATTTTCCCCTTCAATATTTGATAGTGCTTCTATCTTTCTTTTGCGAGATTGTCTCGCATCTTCTCTACGTTCCTCGGGGTCTCTTTTCCAGTCGTATTTTCTCGTACAATTCCTTAAATTTACCATTATAATAGAGTATGAAGTTAAAAAAAATTCCTTCAAAAATTTAGACAAAAACTCAATTAAAAAAAAACATCACAAAATATTTAATTTAAAAAAAACTCATTTTAAAATTTTTTCAAAAAATACATACTTCAATCCAAAAAACTTACTTCAAAAAATCCAAGAAAAAAATGTCCTATAAAAATGAAATGAAGCTCAAAATATTTCCTTCCAAGTCCTACAAAAAAAATTCATTTAAAAAGTTAGACAAAAACTCATTTTAAAAAATCATTATAAAAGATTTACTTCAACCCAAAACATGTACTCTAAAAAAATGTCACTTCAAAAAATGCCTCCAAAAAATGTCCATTGAAAATTAATTTCAACTTCTTAAAAAATGCCACTTTAAAAAATACTTCAAAAAAACCTCTAAAAAAATATCATTTTAAAAAATACTTCAAAAAAATGTCCAAAAAATTTCCTTTGAATATTAAGCCTAAAAAGAGTCCTTTCGAAATTAAGCCCAAATCCATACCTTAAAAAATAATTAAAATTAAACCCAAATCCATACTTTCAAAAAAAATGAAGCCCAAAAAACATCAAAAAAATGTATCACATACCTCCAAGAAATTTCCTTTGAATGTACCTCCAAAAAAAGTCCTGAAACTGAAAACAATCCTTTGCAAAAATGTTCTTTGAATGTAGCTCCAAGAAAATTCCTTAAATCGAAAAAAATTCTTTGCAAAATCAGACCAAGACCTTTGTAAAATCAGACCAAATATGCAAAAATATGTGAAAATAATGAATGATTTCGTGGAAATTCATATCGCCATGAAATTTTTTTTTGGAGGGGATCCGTGGTATTTTCTAGCCGACGGAAAATTGGGTAAAAGTTCGGCCGAAATTTTATACAAAATTCGGCCAAACTTTTATGTCATTAGACTTGACGGGCCGTCACCACAAAAAACAATTCGACTGAAATTTTTTTAGGAGCTCGACCGAACTAACGCATCAGAAATTACGCAGAACCAAGCTCTAAATACGTATCTTCAACTTTGGACTGATTAAACTCCATGTGACATTTTGAATTAACTGTTGGAACCAAGACAAGAATTTTCAGAATTGAATCTTCTTTTAGGAAATATAAATTTTATGGAATTTAATAAATATTTACTAATTTTAATTAATTTTGTAATAAAACGGGTGCAAACAATTTTTGAAGGTCATTATGATTTAGTGAAATCATAATTTTGTACCTTCCAAAATACATTGTAAAAAAAATTGAAAAAATTATGGTGGATTACATTGGCCCGTCATCTCCAATGGGTAGTTTTTAGATTTTATAGTTTATAACTTATATGTTAAGAAATTTCTTGCTTCGCGAAACATATTCAAAATATGTTGTTTTTTCATCTTGGACCAATTCAAAAAAATATAATAATTATGATATACATCCGTTGTCTTTGTAAATATGACGAAACCGAGCTAGACTCTGTCTAGATTGTTGCAACACTTTGTTTCTAAAAAAAATAAAGTTTCAAATAATACAACATTGCATATTAACATGACTTCCTATGAATCATTTGATTGTTAAAAAACACACACTCAAAGAAACACTAAGTTGACATATCAAATGTTTATAAAAAAAATCCAAAAAATAGGTAATAGAAAGCTAATAAAATTTCTGACAACTTTTATTTTTATCGCAAAATGAAATTCTAGATAGAAAAATTGTTTTAGCTTGCAGAAATTTGAAGAACAGAAAAAAAATAAAAAAATGAAAGTTTTTTCTCAAAAAAAGGCAAAAAGTGTAACCCAACTTCACATTTTCACCCTATATATATATATATATATATATATATATATATATATATATATATATATATTTGATTGAAAAGTTAGGTAGATTGAATTATGTTTAGGAAAATTGAGGATATTACAAGGTGGTATTAATCACATATTACAACCTTGAGCCAATCAAGAAAACATGATTGATTAAATAAACATAAAAAATAAATTTTTTATTATAAATGGAAAAATAATGTTGGCTATTAAAAAAATATGATATAAAGTAATTAGGAGTTATAAAAATGTCATGTTTAAATATTACACTTTTCAAAAATATTTCAAACGATATTTAAATAAACTATTTGAAGATTTATGTTAACTAATTTTTAATTAAAAACATATTAATAATAACAAATCATTTTAATTTGAAACTCTCCATATTTTGGCCTATATCCCTATGCAACTCTTCCTACAAAATCATCACTAAAATCCTTGCCACCTGCATCAAAACCTCTCTCCCGAGTCTCAACTCCAAAGATCAAGGAGGTTTCTTAGCCAATCGACAAATCATAGACTCCATTATTCTGGTTCAAGAAGCTATTAACTCCAATATGAGTAGATCATAAAATGGTTTTTTTCATAAGTTGGACCTTTCCAATGCCTTTGACAGGGTAAGACACTCCTTTCTCTACTCAACCCTATGGAAAATGGGCTTCAATGAAGAAATCATCTCCCTCATCCAAGCCAGCATCTCTCACCCCTGGATCTCCCCCCTTGTCAATGGGAGGCCAGGTCCTTTCTTCCAATCTTCTAGAGGCCTCACGCAAGGATTCCCCCTATCCCATTTTCTCTTCATCCTCATGGATGATCCTTCAGTAGAGTCATGGAATAGAACCGCAAAGTGGGCTTAATCACATGTATCAAATTCTGCAATGGGACCAAGAATATTAACCATTCCCAGTTCGTTGATGATACATTATTGATTGGAGGAGAAAACAATATAGTAGCTAGTAGATTCAAAACCTTGCTTGACATATTTATTCATTACTCAGGAGGTCAAATCAATTATTGAAAAATTTGCATATACGGCTACAATGCAACAGAGAACACCATCCACAACATTGCCCAAATATTTGGATTCCATTATAAATGGAATTGGAACCATTTCAATTATCTTGGGATTCCTGTCAGCTGCGGCCCTCTAAAGAAAGAGACATGGAATATTACCCTCGATAAGATGAAAAGGATAATTCCTCAGTGGGGAGCCCCTTGTATCAATATGGTAGGGTGCTTGATCCTTATAAAATTTGTTCTCTGTGCCCTGCCCTTATATGAATTTTACCTCTTACAAGCCCCTATCAGCATTCAAAATAAAATGGAGACAATCCTCATAGATTTTTTATGGTAAGGAGGCAAGAAAGAAAAAAGGAAGTTCAACTTGGTTAAATAGATACAAGCTACTGATAATTATGAGAATGGAGGTTTATCCATTCACATCCCTCAACTTCTAAATCTAGAATTTGGAGGAAAAATCATATGGAGACTCATTACAGGACAACAATCATGGTGGAAGTAAGTTTTGGAGCGGAAATGTCTCCTAGCCCCAACAAATTGTGCCCTAGATCAACCAATACCCAACATACCATGCTCTCACATTTGGTCGCTTGGCAATAAAGCTATTCCCTTTCTCTTGGAACACACCTCTAAAGTTCCTCTCGGGGGTCACAACACTAATATATGGAAATATAATATCATGGGAAAGCTAGCTCTTGCAACTGATCCTAGACTCCTTGGCATCCAAATACATCTTAAGGGACTTGGCATTAACTCTCTAAACCATATTTCATGTTGGGAAGAAAATAGAAATCATTGGGTTGGCTAGTTATTCCCAAACCTCCCCCCTCATCTCCACAATGACAGAGAAACGCTTGCAAACAGGCTCAATGGGTTGCCCCTTTAGCAAAGGGAGAAGAAGACAACTTTAGATGGGATCCCACCAGATCCCCCTATTCCATAAAAGGAGGATACAAGACCCTTCTCGATGACACCTACCCCTCCCCTCTATGGGCTGCCTGGAAGCAAGTATGGAAATCTGAGGCTCTACCCAAAATAAAAGTCTTCACTTGGACCTTAACAAAGGGGAATATCCTAACTGCTGATAATATAAAAAAGAAAGGCATTCAGGGAGCCTCTAGATTTCCTCTATGTAATGTTTTTGAGGAATCCATTCAACACCTTTTCGTTGCTTGTTCTTTCACCCAAAACTATTGGAGCCATCTCTATTCCCATCTTCTGATGGAAATCAACACAAATGCCACAATTTTAAATTCAATAGCACAATGGAAAAAGAAATACCCCTGTGAAAAAAAGGGAAAGAAAATTGTCAAAATAATATAGCAAACCTCACCTAATGTCCTCCTTTGGAACATATTGCTCATGAGTAACAAAGTCATCTTCCGTGACCAAAAGCCATGTGTGAGAAAGGTGCAAAGTAAGACATGGAGTCTAACTATTGAGACCATTCTAGCTAAGAAAAGTATATACTTCAACATAAACGACTTGCAAGTTGAGGAAAATAAAATATTCAAATGCATGCTCGATCATCTCTCGAGTTACCATAAACCCATTGTAAGGCAGCCCATACATACTGCGCAGTGGAAGGTTAGATTAAAAGAGAAGGAATTTTTAGAAATTCTTAATGGTTCATGTCGACCCAAGTTCTTCTTTGATGGTGCCTCAAAATCAAATACTGATGCAGCTGGAGTAGGTGGTATCATCATGGATCAACATGGAAATCACATTGCCTCCTTTGAATGGGGATTGGGATAGATAATAAACAAAAAAGCTGAAGCCTACGCCCTGATGCAAGGGCTACAATTAATAAAGAAGCTCAAAATAAAAAATGTTATGGTCTTCGGAGATTCTTCCATTATCATCCGACTGATGTTGATTGCTTAACATCCCCCAACATTAACCTCAACAGACTCATAGTCAGGAATCAAAACCTCGCCCAAGATATTAGGGATCTTTCATTTTAACACATTCTTAGGGCGAATAATAAAAAAGCAGACTCTTTAGCTAGCTCAGCCTGCTCCAAAGCCATTGGTCAACTACTCTCCCAAGGAATCACCCTCCTCACCCCTATCCTTTAATCCTCCCCATGCATCTCCCTACCATGATGGTCTTCTTCTACATCTGTGCCTCCTCGAATTTATACTTTCCCCTCTACCCTGCCCATACCTCCCCCCTCACCTTTCCCATGATCCTTTCTCCCTTCTCTCTCTGTATTCTCCCCCCCAACTCAGCGTGCTTCCCACCTCTCCATCCTCTATTTATTTCCCTCCCCTCTTATCTGCTGCTCACATTCTCCTCCCCCCCCCACCCCTCAGCACGCTTCCTGTATCTCTATCCTCTATTTATTTCCCTCCCCTCTCATATGCTTCTCGCATTCTCCTCCCCTCACTCGGTGTAGCATCTTGGTCCACCTTTAGAGCTGGCCCTCAGCGCTCATTACCTTCCCCTCTCAGAGCTCCTGTGTCCTTTACCAGATCGGATCTTTTCCCGCATTATAGAGCTCGCCCCTCTTGTCATCTATGGTCCCCTTATCACTTGACCTCATCCCTGTCTTGCCTCCGCCCCTCCCCTCCCCTCGCCCATGCTGCCTCACTTTTATCCTCTTGCCTTCCAGCCAATATGAGAAGTGAATAGTGCCTCCACTTCTTTGATATGCAAGAAGAAATGGAGTTGATCAAGGCGCAACTAAAGTTCACTCAGGAGAAGCACACTTCTAATGTCAACTTCCTTTGCTATCAAGCTCAATCCTTCTCAGAACAGCTAAGAGGAGTCAACAACCACTGCACATACGTAGAAGAAGAACTGGAAATCATTTGCAATATGATGGCAAAAAGAGCAGGCCCAAGTAGTAGATCCAACAATGCAAACAACACTAATCCGGACAGCAACCTCGGTACTCCAGACAACACTAACGGGGAGCAAAACATAAGGAACTAACTCTTTAGCACCATAGCATGATCATGGACTGCCACACCTTTATTTTTTATGACTTTTAAATTTTTTGTTATTTTGTTTCAGTTTGTCAGAATCTACAAAAATTAGGTTTAAAGTGTAGTATCAACAGGCATTATCCGGGAGATTGGATTTTTGTCTCACCACCCGTCCCTAGTATCCCTTTGTGTAACCTGGATGTAATGGAGCTCTTGCTTCACACCTTTTTTGGAATATAATCAACAACCGACTTTGTCAAAAAAAAAGATGTGCATGTTATGTAAAATATTATAATGTCAAATAGGCATATATTATGTATCATTTTAAAAAATTATGTATATATCATGAAAGAAATATGTTTTTATGGTTAAAATTTTTATTTGGTAGTATATGTACTCTATTTAGCATTCAAAAATACAATTTAAACTATGAAAATAACATATTATATTTTTCACTCTAAAGAAGTTTGCACATGAAGAAATTTGATCTCTCTCATCGATACTTAATATGAAATTCATATTATTATTCAAAACAAAATATTATAATAATAATAATGAAATTAAAGATGAGAAAATGATTTAAAATAATTTATTTTAAATAAATTAAAATAATAATTATTGTAAAATAAATTAAAAAAAGGAATAAATTAGTGTTAATAAAAAGAAATGTAAACATTTTTAGCTAAAGTTTAAGGGGTTTTGTGTTGATCATGGATGCATTGTTAAGACACTCCTTGTTATATGTCACTATTTCAAATCCTTGTAAGTTAGCCTATAAAAAAAGAATTAAAAGGCTTAGAGAAATTTATAAGAAAGATTAAAAAAAAAAAAATAGATGGAAAACTCAAAAAATGAGTGTAGATAAAAATTAAAAAGAGAAATATAAAAAAAAAAATTAAGAATTAAGGGAAAAAAAAAACATTAAATTAGGAGAATTGTTATTTAAAATAACGAAAATGATGAGTGGAAACCTTAAAAAGCATAAAGGGGAAATATAATTGAAAATTAAATTAAGAGTTGAGAAAAATAAAATAGGAAGGAATAAAGTGAAAGGATAAGCAAGACTCAATGTAGTAAAGGTGAACAGGGGAGAATTATAAAAGAAACAATAAGATAAAGAGAAGAATCCTTATAATTGAATAAATTAGATTTAAAGGGATATAGAATAATTGAATAAATTATATTTAAAGGGATATATACAAGTAAAAAAAAACTATAAGAATTTTAATCATAAATGAGTGTTATAGGTCAATTTGGGCACCATTCCCAATGACCTGGTTAACTGGACATCATCTCCAGGACCAATGATAAAGGGTCTATCATTCCCTATCATTTTAGTTGCTACATGCCCTAAGACAAGAAACAAGACAAATCAAGCAATACTTTCATCAAGCAAAGGTTTCCATGGTTTGAAGCTTATTATATAGCATATGAGAGCTCACCAACGCAGGATCTAAGGGGCCTAAGTGCATTGCATATGCAGGTATCTCGATGAAAGGCTGCTCTACAAAGCACTTCCCGACATTCACAGGTGCGTTGGTCATATTGGGAGCGAAATTCTCATTGTTCCGGAATCTCCACTTGGCCAGTGCCTTCTAGAAGAGTTCACATGTGTCAAGCTTCAGATCCAAGTGTCCATTGGACATATACATGATTGGAAACATGTCTTGCCTATTTTTGGAAAGTTATTGATTGCAAAACAACCTACAGTTCATCTATAAATTGAGCACATATCTAAGTGCTTGAGAAGGAAGAATTTGAGTAGAGAAATGCTGGAGAATTTTCAATTGAGAGCTAGATTTGTGAAGCTGCTACTGGAGAGATTTATACTGTGATGAGGTTTGGGAATGTTGCTGGAAGGTCACTTCAAATCAGTCACTAGGTTGTAACCTCTCCTTCTATCATCAATAAAGAGTACTACTTACTTTTCCCTATATACATATGTATTGGCTTTGATTTTCCATATTGCAAGATCTTCGTTGATGTATATGGTTTATGCTTTACTGATTTAGCTAACTAGCTTGAATAGATATCTATATTATTGCATCTTCTGTTGTTTTAGTGTTCTTTCTTGTAGGAAGCATTCATCTCACAAACCACTTGAATTTGAAGCTGCAATAGAAGAGACAGAAGGAGCGATTTGGAAGCGAATGAACAAGTAAGCCTCCAATCCTCTATGTGTATCTATTCTGAGTTAGGAAAAATAGTCGTATAGTCTTTCACCTGTTTTTCTAGACTAACACATGTCTATGGAAGCATGATTTATCCGTAATTCACAATTCTGGCCCAACAAATTGGCGACTCCTCTGGGGAGAATTTCTCTTTGTTATAGGTGTTTTAGCCTCTTATTTGTTTTTTTGTCCACCAAGTAGTTATTACACATAAATATTAAACCTTTTAAGATCTTAATTTGCAAAGACAGTGAGTTAAATAGTAGTATTTTTATTTTTATACTGTGCCTAGCGCACCCTTAGACTGGACACAGTGATTTGCAGAGCACTGTCTCCCTTCCTAGCCTGTGTTGTAGAGCACTGTCTCCCCTTGGAGACTGCGTTGACTCTTGAAAGTACCCAAATTCCCTTGAATTTGACTTTGCAACTTGCTTCAGTTTTGTTTGCTTCTGTGTTCTAAAAATTTTGATGCTCAATTGACCAGTGAAAATTTGTTCAATGTTTTTTTTTTTAAGTTTTTCTTTATCATTGACAAGTTGATTTCAAAGTACTTTTTATGGTCGCATTAAGAATCATTTTATTTTGAAATATGAAATTGTTGTAAAATCTTCATTTCCTTGATAGGAGAAATTGTTTTTGAAATCCTTGTTTTTCCTTCAAAAAAGAAATTTTTGTTTGTATTCTTCATTTCTCGAAAGTAAAAGGAATTTGAATTATTGATCTAGTGCACCTAGTTTCTTTTCTGCATTCATAACCTTAAGGAAAATAAAAATAAAAACTTGCATTTTCATGTAGAATAATGTGTGTTTTGCAAAATGAACATTAGGAAATATGCATTTAGTATGTGCTCATTGATTTTGTTTTGTTCATTGATTTGTTTGTTCACAAATTATTTGCTCTCTTCCCTTAGTAGCTAGGTTCTTCATTGAAAAAGCTGAAAGTGAAAGTTTGTTTATCATTCTTAGCTTGAATTTTAGGAATTTCATACACAAAATCGCGGTGAACCTTTGAAAGGAAAATTGTTAAGCAAGATCAATGTGAAATTAATATTAATTTACTTAACAACGCACTGGAACCATAACGATAACATTTAGAAGGTCTAGGTTAGAGACGTGTTTCAGCGTCGTAAAACATAGCAGCTGTCGTTAACTTGTCTGCGATACATTGCGAGTGTGATACCTCACTCCATGTACGTAAGTATATCATAGCTCGTCTATGTACTTTCAGGTATATCGAGCGGTGTTACAGTACGATACATATAAAGGGGTGCTCTCACTGTGTGGTTTCGCATTAGACAACGCTAATATGGATTTGGGCCTCCACGTACTTTCAGGTATATTTTGGAGGACAAATTTTAGGTGTTATCCATCCATAGTAAACCAAGTCGGCTGCCTTGAAATTGTGATACATCGAACACAGTATTCAGGGAGATTACCTTCTCGTACTTCTTGGTTCGCTAGGAGGCATTCTGTAGTTCACAGTTTCTTGGTAAACCCTTTTTCCTAGCATTAACTTCTTTTTGTTTATTTTTTTTTTGGATAAAATAAATAAGTAATTGTGGAAGAAAAAAATCCTATTCCCCATCGTTCACGTAGATTAGCTTTAAAACCACCTTTACCATCGGAAGTTATTTCTGGTAGGCGAAGGCGATCACGATCTGCCGAATTAAGTACAATTTTTACCTCTGGAGAATCATCATCTTTTAAACCAGAGTTAGGTCAAATTGTTTCCACACATCCCGGTTCATTTACTATTGTAGAAAGGGAGTCTTCACAGCTACCCATGGTCACGATCCATTCAATCGCCGAGACAATACCTCCTGGGCCCGATGTTGTTCAATCACAAATTGATCTAGATCCTGTCTCTTCTTTGCCAGAAAATCTCAATCTTGAAGTCGAACAACCAGAAGTTGTTCCTACCTTGGTCACCCCACAAATTTCTGTAGCCATTGAAACTCCTATATCACACAATCAACCGTCTGAAATATATTTTGGGCCTGACGGTGAAGTTATTCCTCCCGGTTTAATTTCGATTGAAGAAATCCCACAATACGATACACCTTTAACTCCAACCCATTTTGGGGGGGATCTTTACCTATATGAGTCTTTTCCTCAATCATTTCCATCTGCTTTTGTTGATCCTATTTCCATTCAATCTCCCGTCGATTTTCGAGGGTATACATTTGGTCACACAATCATGTTTGAACCAACATCTTCGGTTGTGTCTGCTATTCCAATTACATCATATCCTACCTTCTCTACTCCGTCGATGTTCACTACCTCGCCAGAGTCATATTTGCATGGTGGCCCTTCGGTCCCTACAGGTTACAAATCATTGTTTGGCACTTTCTCTGGTGCATCTTCACATTCATGGTCTTTACCAATTTCATCATCTGGTATTTTAAATGGTAGTCCTATCGTTAGTACTGAATGAATTGATTCATTACATACATCATTAGGGAAATATCAAGTCGGTCCTTTTGGGTGAATTCCTTTAAGTACCATATCAACTAGACTCCCAGCATTTGGAGAAAATAATTTTCCATCTTATTATCCTCCTTATGCTAGGGGGCAACCTTTTTTCACCCAATATGACAGTACTCAGCCACTTTTTAGTGAAACTAATGTTGAAATGAATGTTTTTCAATGGCATCCCACTCTGCCTATCCAACCACAAATGGTTGTACACTCGTATCAGCCTGTTCAACCTATTACACCCACTTCATTACCACTTGTTAATACATCTGTACCCCTGTTACAGAATCAAAATATTGTACATCAACCTTATTAGGTAGGTTCTTCGACTCAATATCATCAAATGTTGGGTCCACATACTCAAAATCCTTTGGTTAATTTACAACAACCTGTATGAGAAATCATTTTTTCACAAGCTGGTGTACCATTTTATGGGATGTCACAAACGCAACCTGGTTATACATATCAACCGAATCCATCTTATACTAATTTTGGTTATAACATTGGTGGACAGACACCTTGTCAGCCATAAGCGCAAATGCCTCAAACTTCATTTCAACAAGTATCATATCCAGGTTTTGGTCAACAGAATTCTCAAGAATTTGCTATGCAAAACAACCCCTATATGGGTTACCAGCAGTAAATTACGTATGGTGGTGCTCAAAGGCCTATTTCCCAAGAAATTCCATCTTACCCTGGCTATACTCAATCTGACCTTAATCGACAGTTTCCTTTTATTGCAACCTTGGAATTACCGGATTTAAACCGGTTAACCAATGGTTGTATAAATTATGCCCCTTGGTGGTCGATGATACCTCAGAAATTACCCTTTGATATTCCTAAGTTTAATGGAAACCCTGGAGAAGATCCATTGACTAATGTCATGACTTATCATTTATGGTGTTCATAAAATTCCTTGAATGATGATTCTGTTCGACTACATCTTTTCCAGCGTACGCTCACAGGTCCAACTACTAAATGGTACATTAGGTTACCTAGAGCTTCTTTTGACAAATTCATTGCTTTAGCTACTATCTTTTTGACCCATTTCTAGTTACTGATCAGATACGAAACTGAAATAGAACTCTTGACCAACTTGAAACAGACTAATGCTACTCACATTTTTGATCATATTCATGAGTGGTGTCGTCGTCAACGAATGGTTAAGAAATTTTTTTCCTGATCAGCTCCTTCCTGAATGGTTCATTAAGTCCCTGTTACCATATATAACTGAGGATGTGGCTAAAGGTGGAGTCGTCACAGAAGAGAAATTTATCGCTCGTGCCCAATATTTAGACTTGATTTATACTCAGTCTGGCATGCTCTATGAAAAAATTTCTACTGTGCTGCGATATAATTTCAATTTTCCTCCTCAAATAAAGGACTCTCATGCTGGAGATAGCCTGATAGGAACTGCAAACAAAAACCATGCTACTGCATCTGATCCTGCTCCTACTTCCAAAATTAATGCCGTGTCATTTGATAAAAGAAAAAGTGACAAGCAACTAGGAGGTAAGAAAAACGGGAAATCAAAGAAAATGAAAACATCTAACCCATAAGAAAGATCATCTGATCAATCGTCTGGACCACAGAAACCTCATTATCCATGCATAATCTGTAACGAGGAACACATTGTTAGGGATTGTCCTCGTCGTGCTGAAGTCTCAAAAATAATTAAGAATTCTCATACATCAGCTATGTTGATAGACACATTTCCAAATGCGGACACTAATTTGGTTGCTACGGATCTAGCTCCTAGTTCCCAAGTATTGATGTTATCCACCACAAAAAATTCACTAGATATTTGGGTGTCAATGCGGAATAAAGACTATGGTAGTTCGACCACTGATCAACCTACTACCTCGACAACGAATCCATCTAATGAATCAATACCACCTACTGTTATTCCTGAATTGACAATTTAGCCACCGAAGGGAGTAATTCTTAAATCAAAATATAGTCCTCGAGCAAGAGCTGCACAAAATTATAATATAGTTGAAGATTTGGATCAATCCCCTTCAGTTATGTCTGCTCTTGAGGTATTACAAAATTTTCCTTCTCAGAAGCAGGCTTTATTGTCGGCCATTGGTGGAATTGATCTGACTAATTCTAATCTTGTCGTCTTTAATCATACAGGCGATGTGCCACAATTACTAGCAGAATTGGCATTCTCTATACAAGTAAATGTTCTCAATCACCTTGTTCATCACACTATTATTGATGAGGGAGCATCTACGTGCATTATGTCTCTAAACTGTTGGAATTCACTTGGCTCACCGCAATTATCACAATCATCAACGACGTTGAACACTTTTGATGGAAGAACATATAAACCTTGTGGTATTATCAATAACCTGCATGTTGAATTAGGGGGGAAAACAGTAATTATTGATGTCGAGGTTGTTGACGGACCCCTTGAATATAATATTTTACTTGGAAGACCATGGGAATATGAAATTACTGCCATTGTTTCTACATACTTTAGAATGATTTCCTTTCCACATAAAGGTACAATCACAGTCATTAATAAATTATCATTTTTTGCCTCAGCTTGCAGGTAACTAGAAGCGTTATGTTTGTTCACTTACCCCAACTAGAAATTTAGAAAATTGGTTTAGGACTCTTAAAGGATTCCACTCTTATGGGAACCTTTGCATTACCGCCGCCTGTGATATCGGCAGAAATTTCAAGCATAGAGACCTGCTACATGATCTCTTCCACTCTATCTAGCTTAAGGGAGAGTACGGGTGATTCTGATATTTCTACGTTGGATGATGTTTTACCGCCCAACCCTATTGAGCTAGCATAGATATCAATCTATTTGGATTGGGAGGAAAATCTGAAATTAGCATCGCTGAGTGTTTGGGTTGATCGTTCATTAGATTTTGGTACTCCATCTGATTCGCTTTCCTCAAAATTTTTGACAGATGAAAATATTTTGGAAGCTATGATGTCAGAAGGAGAACCATGGGAAGATTATCATCATCGTTCCCATCTTCCTAATTATGAAGAAAACAATCTCAGTGAAATATATCACCCATCCATCAAAACTTTCTTTTCGAACTCTTTATCGATTAATGCAATTGAATCTGAGCGAAATTTATCAAATATCGAAGAAACAATTTCTATCGATATTTCGACCAAACTTGGTGTTGTAGAAAATATTCATGTCGGTGTAGCTTGTTCTCCATCAGAACTCGATTCATATCACTCTCTTTTTCATGAATTTCGTGATGTATTCGCTTGGTCTTATGAGGAAATTCCAGGCATAGATACTAGTATAGTTGAACACACTATTAATATGTATCTTGATGTCAAGCCGGTGTACAAACAGCTTCATCCTGTTCATCCAAAGAAAGCTGCTGCCATCAAAGTAGAAGTTGAAAAACTTTTGCATGTTGGTTTCATTTACCCTGTTCCGCTGACTGAGTGAGTTTCCAATATTGTTCCTATATGAAAAAACAAGGAACCATAATAGTGTGTTTTTATTATCGGGATGTTAATCATGCTTGTCCAAAAGACAACTATCCTTCTCCCTTTATCGACCATATTATTGACGATTGCACTGGCTGCGAAATATTTTCGTTCATGGATGGATTTTCTGGCTACAATCAAATCAATATCTTCCCAGATGACCAACATAAGACAAAATTCATCTGTCCCTCGAGCACATTCTCATATAGGAAACTTCTGTTTGGTTTAAAGAATGTTGGGGAAATTTTTCAGAGAGCAATGGATTATGCTTTCAACGACATCAAGCACATTGTTCAACCATATCTAGATGATTTACCAGTGCATTCACAAAATGGGACTGATCACCCGATGCATTTGAGAGCCATTTTCTTACGCTGCCGACACTACAAGATACCCCTCAATCCACACAAATGTGTGTTTTGTGTTGGTTCTGGTTGATTTCTCGAATTCATAGTCTCAATAGAAGGAATTCGAATAGACCCACTGAAGGTATAGGCCATTCTTGATTTTCCTACACCATCAAAATTACTTCAAATACAGAAACTTTAGGGAAAGGCTAACTTCTTGAGAAGGTTCATTCCAAACTATGTTGAATTTGCTAAAGGATTTACTCGATTATTGAAAAAGGGGGTTCCCTTCCATTTGGAAAAAGTTGCGCAAGATTCTTTTGATGCTTTTAAGGACCATCTTTTCAGAGCATCATTAATGTATCCTCCTAATTACCAAAATAATTATTTCATATATATCGCTGCAATTGAATCGACCATCACTATGGTTTTGGTCCAAGTAGAAGATTCAATTGAACATCTGATCTATTATTTGAGTCGTAATCTCAATGATACGGAAGTTAAGTACTCGTACGTGGAAAATCTTGCCTTGGTATCTGTTCAAGTTGTCCAAAGATTACACCATTATATCCTTCTATGAAAAAAAAAATAGTTTCGAATTGCAACCCCATGACTTATATCTCATCACGTCAATTGTTAGGGGGGAAATATTCAAAATGGATTGTCATTTTGAAGGAATTTAATTTGGAATTCATCAAATGCAAGTCAAATAAGTCTTTAGTTTTGGTTGAGCTTCTCTGTGACATTCCCTCTGATAGTACTACTACTACGTCGAAACCATCTATTCCAGACGAGTCTCTGTTTCTGATCAGATCATTTGATCCTTGGTATGGGGATTTCATCATTTATCTCCAAACCCAAAATTTTTGACCTAATACCTCTTGCTCTAATCAACGACGTATTCGATACCAAGCCAAAGATTATATGATCATTTGCAATACACTTTATCATCGTGGTGTTGATACCATTTTAAGGAGGTGCCTCACTCATGAGGAGGCCGAAAAAGTGTTAAATGATTGTCATGTTAGGGCTTGTGGTGGAGACTTATCTGGATATGCTACCATGTAGAAGATACTCTGCACTGGTTACTTTTGGCATACTATTTTTTGAGATTGCATCCTTGCAGTTAGAAGTTGTAATGCATGCCAGATTTTTTATCATAAAATTCGCAAACCGCCAGCACCAATGCATCCTATTGTCTCTGTTGGACCATTTACGAAATGGGGTATTGACTTCATGACCTGTAACCCTCTTTCATCCGGGGGGCATGGTTATATTATTGTCGCAGTCGACTATTTTACGAAATGGGTCGAAGTGATGCCTACATTCAACAACACAGGACAAAAAACTGCATTTTTTTTCTTCAACCACATTATTGCACAGCTTGGGGTCCCACAGGCTATAGTTACAGATGATGGGAAGGATTTTCATAACCATATGATGTTTGAATTAACTGCCAAGTTAGGATTGTCACATGATAATTATACTCCTTATTATCCACCATCAAATGGACAAGTTGAGGCTATTAACAAAATTCTTAAACGAATGCTTCAACGAATGATAGAAGTCTGTAAAAGGAACTAGCACTTGATCCTGTACTCCACTTTATGGGCATATCGAACCTCGGTCAGAAAAGAAACAGGATTTACTCCTTTTCAATTGATGTATGGTCTGGAAGCTATCTTACCAATCCAATGCAAAATATCATCGTTAAAACTCGCGATAGACTTGTTACTTGACACCTCAAAAGAATAAGTGCATCTCATTAACCTCATACATCTAGATGAAACGCATCATGAAGCCCAATTGGCCAACGAAGCACATAAGAGACATATAAAGTCACAATACGACAAAAATGTCCAGCCTCGCATCTACTTAGAGGGAAACTTGGTCCTTCTTTACGATCAAGAAGCTGATGTAATAGGTACATGGAAATTCGAGCCATTATGGCATGGCCCCTATATTGTCAAAATATTTCTTGCTAAGGGTGCCTAAAAGTTAGTTTATTACGATGGAGTTCCATTGGCATAGCCCAGAAATGGGTTGTATTTGAAACGTTACTATGCTTAATCATGAGCGTAGTAATCTTTTGTATTATATTGTATATATGATGTTGATTTGCATTCACTATATTAATTTGTTTTTAGGGTTTTCTTGACTTTAGTAATCTGCTTTACATTTTATGGAAGATGTCTGAATCTTTGGAACCATTTGTTGGATATGCTGATGGTGCTAGTCATAGTACGTAGAATTTATTGTGTGCAGCGTGGGCCATTTTCGCTCTGAACAACGAGGTAGTGAGTTTTCAAGGGATCTATATTGGTAGATCGACAAAAAATGTCGCTGAGTATAGCACATTGATTGAAATTCTCTCTGGTGCCATTTCATTTGGTATTAACCGCATAATCATAAGGTTAGACTCACAACTTGTGGTATTACAACTTACTAGTGTTTATACTATTAGAAATCCAACACTTCTTAGATTGTTCCTAAGAGTTCGACTTTTGGAAAGACATTTTGATTTCATTCAATATCAACACATTTCTAGAAATTTGAACACTTTAACTAATTCATTAGCTAATCAAGTTTTAGACAGACATTTGCGACATAGGTAAAGAAAACATTCACATCATTGAATAGGATTGCACATTAAACATAGGAAAAACTTTGAAATCATATAGATAGATAGTTATAGGTTTTTAAAAAATTTGTGCCCAAGACATATTGGTCATCTGACCTCAAAATGTATGCAAAAAGTCACAATTAAAATAGTGGTGCTCATGGTAACATGCTATAGATCTAGAAATCCTACGAAGAAACCGCAGACAACGGTTAAGAACCCCAATAGTGTGTCACTGCAGTCGCATGGGAAGATCTTTGATCCGGCAATCTGGAATCCTGAAGTTCAACCCCTCTATGTGCTACTAAAGCTTAGCTATAATCTCAGCCATATCAAGTTCCTGAAGGACTGCCATCCCGACAGCCCTCTCTGCTGGCGCATATGCTTCGTGCTCTGGTTCCTCTACTGGTTGAACACGACCAATATCCACATTACATCAAACATTTAGTTTAGTCTTGGAAAGAAATAAAAACACAAAATCATTGTATAAACCTTATAAAAATAAAAAAACATGATCAAATCATTCATACCTATTGCACCCCACTGAGCGCCTTCTGGTAATACTAAATCTGGATCTCCTCGGAAGTCAATGCCTGTGTATGTGTACTCATTGATGGAAACGAATTGTCTTCAGAACCAGGCAAAGAATGTAGTAGAGAGCACAATGGTCGATTCGCCTAGATGCCAACCCATGAGTTCTACCCATCTCTACATTTAAGGATCTCTAGGACTAGATATATCTAATGTTACATGTTGTGGCTACGTCAGTGGAATCCATTCCAAAGAGAAGGAGATAAGGATTGAACCATAACCGAAATTTTTATTCCTTCCTCCCTTTTCCTTTTTTAGTTGTTCCTTTATCTGAGATAGAACATATTCAGACCATATGAAGATTGTTGGCTCTAAGCACTCTAGTGCATACTGCATATATGATCTGGTCGCCACATGTAGTGTAACGGTGCCATCAAGTTTAGCGATTGTGAAAAGGATGGTTCTCAAAGGAAAATCCCTGACATATCGGATGTTTATTTTTCCATATTTGCTAGGTTCTGCCCCTGGATAGCAATACCGCATAACATAATCCCTCACTGTCTCTCCTCCAATAGTAGACCCTGTGGGAGAAATGGGCAAACCTCTCCTCGAAAAACCTGTGAGAAAATACACATCCTCAATTGTTATGGGAACCACGTTTTTTTTTAATGAAAAATCCCTCTATCACCGGATCCCATGCTCAAACTAAGAACTCCAAGAGTTCTATTTGTTGCCTCATTCACGAAAATTTGAAGTACTTAAATAGTCCACAATATCTTAGGGCTCTTACAGTACCTGGATCATTCAAGGGAATCATATCTTGTTCTTCATGTTCTCTTTCCCTCCATGTAATTGTTATTTTAATCCGATGGAAACCTGAAATTAAACCATAAGATCCATTAGGTTCCATTCATTGCAAAAAACTAGGAAAATTTGGGCACAACTTGAAAATCAAAAACTTGAATTGTGCCCAACACACTCCCTGGGCTGAGACATTGCATTGCACATGCAAATACCCTTCATTGTACCTGCTATGCAACGCCGACTTCTACATTCAGGGGTGCGTTGCCCTCATTTTGGGAAAAATTTACCGTAGGGGCCTCAAAACCCTAAAAATATGCAAAGAATAGAAATGAAATGAATACTTAAAGGAAGATAAGGTTCATGGTACTAACTTGGATCAAACGGTGACGAAATCCGTCCACATAAACAACCGCAATGAACGACTGAAGTTCGGGGGAAAAATCAGGTTCAGAGCTCCAAAATGCAAATGGTAACTATGGAATGGTAAAAATGAATAGTGAAACTACTTTTTATAGTCATTTAATTTTTTGCAAATTAAATTTATTGCTATTACTATAGTTTTATTATTTTTTTATCATAAAATAGGTATTTTTAATCCATTTGATGTTGTTCTGAATAGGAAATACAACTGATGAACAGATTAGTCATGTAGATTTATTCAAAGAATAACTTGAACACAAAACATGCTTTTTCTCCTTATTTTTCGAGCTTTGTTAAAAACGAAAAAGGATTTGAAGCACACTTTTATCTCTTTTTCGAGATGTGATAACAGCAAAAAAAGAACCCCTGGAGTCTTCTTTCAGCTCTTTTCAGACTCCGATAATGTGAAAATATTGTCGAGCACTTGTCTTTTCGAGCTCGTTAAATTAAATGAATTGATATCTAATCAGTATAAGTTTAACCCTTTTCTAGACTGAGATAGATTACTTACGAAAAAGGAATACCTTGGTTAAACATGACCAAAGAGGTTCTCCTAGACATCATTTTACACTTTTTCGGATTTGAGTGACAAATTTATGAAAAAGTACTTTTGGAGTTCTCTTTTTCCCTCTTTTTCAGAATCTATAAATATGAAAAAGGACCGAGCTATCACTGTCGTTAAGCTCGTTAAAACATAAAATAGCGATGGGGTTGTTAATCATGGAAAGAATCGAGTTTCATTCATCACTAGACTCGTTAAATTATTAAATAGAGATACTTTATTCGCCCAAAGGGTTGAATTATAGATCAAGTGAATGTTATCCTCCTCAATCTTGTTAAAAAATAAAGAGGTACTGGTCGAAAAATGACCGGGGAAAATTTGGGAATAGTAAGCAAAGTTTCTTTTTGGTAGCAAGTCGCTCTTGGACATAACACTTCTTTCACTCCATGTCCACGACTGTTTGGGTTGCGTAATCATCTTGACAGTTCATTCACACCTATCGTTCATCATACGTTCACTTTGGTTTTGGTTCAATGCTACCAACTCATTATAGTTTCGCCGATATGTTCAAGAGAAGTCATCCAGTGATTAAAAAATCATCCTTCTGCAATGCTCATAAACCTTCATTTTCATGACCGTCATCCCTGAAAATTGCTATATCAAGTCATACTCTTGTCTCTGAAATCAGTAACTCCAGTTTTGAAATAAGGTGACTTCTTGCCGACGGCAAATAAATATCTAGGAAGTTCACTTAGAAACATCATATTATAGTACCATGAGGCTTGTTACAGCATCAACAAGATCCTCGCTTCCGAACTTTTGACCGAAAGATTTTGTTTTGCGTTCGACATAAAATCATCTATTCACGCCTTACGAAATGTACTACAGTAGCTTGAGGGCCATTGACATTAATTGTGTTTCTCTCACGTTTGTTAACAACTCACATCATTGGCTGGTAATCAAACGATGTATTTCCGTGTTCGACTACAAATCATATATTCGCATGGCTAGACTTGTACCCGAATGATCGAGTGAACGAAATAAGAAGACCCCGGATCTAGTTTTAGCCATTCGGGCTGTGATTTTAGGATTTTTGTACACATCATCTGTATGGTTACCTTACATACAGATTGTCATCCAAACATGGGCATATATTTGTAGGCATGTCTGCATCTGGGAAACATTCCAATGAAGATGACTTTCTGAATTATGTACATGTTATTAGATTGTTTTATGTGTTAAATATGGGAATGCCTACCCTCAAAAATTATGATCAAAAGAGGATATATCATGATGTAATGTATTGTAAGATTGATGCAGGTGACCACTCCGCTTTGTTTCCAGACTCATCACAGTGTAAAGCATCTCAATCAAATGTTCTTATTATTTGGATCTCATGCTTTAGGGGGAAATTGTTATAGGTCAATTTGGGCACCTTTCCCAATGACCTGGTTAACTGGACATCGTCTCTAGGACCAATGATCAAGGGTCTATCATTCCTTATCATTTCAGTTTCTACATGCCCTAAGACAAGAAACAAGACAAATCAAGCAAGACTGTCATCAAGCAAAGTTTTCCATGGTTTGAAGCTTATTATATAGCATATGAGAGCTCACCAATGCACGCTCTAAGGGACCTAAGTGCGTTGCATATGCAGGTAGCCCCATTCAAGGCTACTCTTCAAAGCACTTCCCGACATTCGCAGGTGCATTAGTCACATTGGGAGTGAAATTCTCATTGTTCCGGAATCTCCACTTGGCCAGTGCCTTCTAGAAGAGTTCACACGTGTCAAGCTTCGGATCCAAGTGTCCATTTGACATCAACATGATTGGAAACATGTATTTCTTATTTTTGGAAAGTTATTGATTGCAAAACAACCTACAGTTAATCTGTAAATTGAGCACAGATCTATGTACTTGAGAAGGAAGAATTTCAGTAGAGAAATGCTGGAGAATTTTCAATTGAGAGCTAGATTTGTGAAGCTGCTACTGGAGATATTTATACTGTGATGAGGTTTTGGAACATTGCTTGAAGGTCACTTCAAATCAGTCACTAGGTTGTAACCTCTCCTTCTATCATCAATAAAGAGTACTGCTTATTTTTCCCTAACATCTGTATTGGCTTTGATTTTCCATATTGCAAGATCTTGGTTGATGTATATGGTTTATTCTTTACTGATTTAGCTAACTAGCTTGAATAGATTTCTATTATTGCATCTTCTGTTGTTTCAGTGTTCTTTCTTGCAGGAAGCATTCAGCTCACAAACCGCTTGAATTTGAAGCTGCAACAGAAGCGATAGAAGGAGCCATTTGGAAGTGACTCAACAAGTAAGCCTCCAATCCTCTTTGTGTATCTATTCTGAGTTAGGAAAAATAGTCATATAGTCTTTCACCTGTTGTTATAGACTAGAAATTGTCTAAGGAAGTGTGATTTATCCGTAATTCACAATTCTGGCCCAATAATGAGAATTAAAAAAAAAAAAACCACCAAATTGAGTGAGTTAAATGATGGATAATAAATATTAAAAAAAGAACCTAGTTTATATCCATTATCTAGATTATATAATTTTGAGAATTCAACATAGAAGAGTGTTAGAGAGTGTATGATTTGAAAATGGAACTATTTTTAATGTTGTGCAAAGTATCCATTTCCATTTAATTTAATGTGCAAACTGTTCTCCATGACTGGAAGGTTAAACAAAGTATTTTTGGTAATGTTTCTGAGTTTGATGTGTGAGGATTTGTTATTTAAATTTACTATTTAATATATCACAGCAAAAATACACAGCAAGAAAAATTCACCATAACATAACACAACAAACTGATGAGGCAGTTCACCCCTCCTAGACTACATCTGCCGGTCCAAGGCTCCCCAATGTTATGCCCTTGCTCTATTAATTTTCTCAAAATTGTTACACAGTGAAAAATATGCCTAAACATGAAAAAAAAGTTGTGAATTTGACTTCAGAAGACAGAAATAAGCTAAAAATGGCTTTTGTTTCACCTCAAACAATGAAGTACAACCCAATACAGTTCCATCTCCCTGATGGTCCTGGTGGCTCTTTCCTCTCTCCTGAAGAAAAAAAGGTTGAAGAACACCTTTTTTCACTCTACAACCTATCCCAAACACTCTAGAATGTTGAAGAAATCCAAAATTGACTAAAATTTCATCTCATTTGATCGAACATTGAGAAAGTTATGACCTAAACAAGTTTTTGCCCAGTGGCACTAGAAAACCTCCTCCAAAACTGGAGGAACTCCAGTTAGCCCGACTAATCTGGCCAACTTCACCGGAATTGGTGGAATGTGCCAAAAATGGTGGTGAAATTCATAGTTAAATTAAATTTATGTTAGGTCGTTCACATGTGGCCTCCGACGGACCCGCTAGCTTAACCGCGCAGATAGACTTGACCACCAACCTCTGTAATAAATAGTGTACCACTTCAGGCACATGACACGGTTTTTATAACCGTTTACCACCCGCCGGTTAGAGTTTTAGACCACGGTTCATGGCTTGGGTCATATGATATTGAGACTAGCCCTGCGGGGCTTACCCTTTTAATTATGTCGGTTCAATGGTTTAAAGCCCATGGTCACCGCACGTGGTCGCAAGGCCTGCAACCTTTAGCCCCGAGGGCTTAAACTAGTTCTCCACCCATTATAACATACGACCCGACAGTCTATTTATAAATGACCCAACTCACCCAATATCAACATCATTTCCTTTGCTATGTTGACCGGGTCGACCCTGCCCGAGGAGTCGGGTCGAGGGTTCGACCCTCATGACCTTCAACTTTTCACAACCTTTTTTTAACCAATGGCCTGGAACCCTCTAATAGGCCCATATAAACCTTATAAAAAATAAATTTTTTCCATTTAATAATTTTTTGAAAATGACAAATTCTTTTGGTCAAAAAGTCCTGTTTTTGGAGGTCATTTGGCAATTTCAAACCTCAGTAACTTACACATACGACATCAGATTTGAAGCTCGTTCACGGCGCTAGAATCGCAACGGCGAGGCCTTTCCAGTCATTCAGATTGAAACCATTTCTGAGTAGTTCCATTTTTTAGCATTTTTTCAACTTGGACATGATCTCCTGATTAGTGTGAGACAAGTGGCAAGTGGCTTTAACCCATTTGACAAAATTCAATGAATTTTTTTAACCATATTTAAATTTGTTCTTAATTAAATTTTATATTCTATAATAAAATATTTTACAATAATGTAAATATTTTTTTAATTGTTTATGTGTTTATTGTATTTTCCCAAAAAAATATTTTTTCAATTAATTAATTAATTATTAATTTAAGATTTAAATAATAATAAAAATATTTTCACATTCACTTATTCAAAGGTTAATATTTAAGATTCACATTAAGGTATTTTTTAAAAAACTTTTTTAATCTAATTTCTTTATGTTAATTAAGATAAAAAGTCATTTTTATTTTATTATAATAATTAAAAACTATATTTATAAAATATTTTAAATAAAGTTATAGTACCAAATATATGCATTATATAATTTAAATACAATAAATATTTATAAATCTAATATCATATTTAAAAATTATATAATTTAAAAAAAATAAAGATTAACCCATTGAATTAATGTATAGATAGGGAATCCTCGATGGGGTAGGCCACGAGGATAACCAAGGGACAAGGGGATTTACCCTACCCCATAAAAAAATTTAAATGCAAGTGGAGGGTGGTAGATAGACCTCGAGAATCGAACCAAAAAAGTATTTAGAAAGGTGGAAGGGTACAATGTTTGGAATTCTGGGAGCAACGATAACATTTTCAAGTTGGGAAATGAGAAGTGGGAGAACCAAAAGCTGGTCTGAATTCATGGAGAGTCTCCTTGGAACTGTCGTCTAGTTCTTTGGGGAAGAGGAGACATAGACAAAAAAAAAATCCAGTTCAACACCTTTCAATGAGACCAATAGTATATTTTTCCATGCAACTTGGGACCTCAATTTGGTAATCACGCTGTGTCAAGTTGAATTTTTCGAGTGGTGGCCATGCATCTTGGCTCTTTGGTGTAGGTGGCAGTGGGAGTTTAAGACAAAAGGTGCAAGATGATTTTCCAAGTTGTTGTTGAAGGTTTTGTGGTTGATAACGACCAACCCTCTCATCCTGTTTACTAATCCAAGTTGTATCCTTTGGCCTGCTATCGATTTCTCTTCCCACTTTGTCTGTGTTGGGAATCACGATTTCTATTAGACCAAAACTTGTAGGTGTTAGTCAACGATCGCATCGCTAGAGATAAAGAGACACGAGAGGCGATTAGTCCATGTCACAAAACACATGGGGAGCATTGGTATATCCAATGTCCAATAGTCTCCTCCCCAACGCAACTTGGGTGTGTATCTAATGCGTGACCTATGCTCTGATACCACTTGTTGGGAATCATGATTTCCATTAGACCAAAACGTGCGGGTGTTAGTCAATGATCGCATCGCCAGAGATAAGGATCCACGAGAGGCAGTTATTCCATGTCGTGAAACACATAGGGGGAATTGCTATATCTAATGTTCAACAGTCTGTCTATAGAAGAGTGGGTTGCTCGAGCTGGTGCATGCCAATGGGAGTGAACAAGCACAGCAGGGACACAATGCAACTATTTCAATTTTCATGGGTAGTAAAATCCAACAACATGTTGAGGCTTTACTGTGGTGGGTTCGTGGTTAGTCCTCATATGTATTCATCACAAGGGCACAAGGCCGGTTGATAGGCATTGGTAGTATGCTTTGACTCCACGGGCGTCTATGAAGGCATGAAGGGGGGAGGCAATCGCAGGAGGAAAAATATAGATGAGGAGGGAGAATTGGTGGTGCTGAGTGGGGACTCATTTGGGAATATTGACTTTCCAACCATGTTCGACTCAATTGAGGCCTAGCTTGTAGATTTTTAATTGTAGATTCAAAATTTCTCATGTAATGTACTAAAACATAAGACTCAAATCTACTCTACAAATCCGTTGAAGTAATTTCACGATCAAGAACACAAACCAATAACATGCATCAAGATTCAACACACATACACAAAGATATATGTAGGGGAAAGAAACTGCTCAAAACCCCATACTATCTATATTGCATTAATCAAATAATGTGGATGAATACAATATGCTTTGCTCAACCATGAGCTCAACTTACATAAGTATTTTCTATCCTCTCCCTGAATGATTGAGTTTGGCCAATACTTGGCCAAGTTTCCAAGCCTCCAAGCTCCTATTTCATTATGTTGTTCCTTGAGGAATTAGGCCCCTATTAATTAGGAAATTACTCAATGAGAATTTCACAATTCCTTTAGGCCTTCCTTTGGCTACGTGCATTACTTGTACAACTTGGAATATCCTACAACTGGTAGTACAATTCCCTTTAACTCCAATATCAACTAGGTAACTAGAATTTCATGCATGCATGAGGTAATTTAGGTTGATTGATCAGTTAAATGGTTAAATATTGAATATGCACCCCACTTCTAGACCTCCCACTAGTTCCTCCAACAATTGGAACTAGTTTAACTGACCTTAACTCAATTTAACATAATTGAATTGTTACAACTGAAATTAACTCAACCTAGGCTCCTAAAATTTAGGAATAATTGTACACAACACAATTTCACCATCCAACATGAATTAACTAAGCTAACTAAGTGCTAATAACTCAATCAACTCATTCATGTTGTCCGTTAATGTGGAATTTCAATTTTCTCCTAATTTAATTAAGGAAAAAAATAAATTAGGAATTTATTGTTGCATTTTCAACACTCCCTCTCAGCAAGAAATGGATTATTAGGTATCCCAATCCTACTTCTATGGAACTTGAATTTTCCTCTTGATAAGGACTTTGTCAAAAAATTTCCTCCTATTCATTTGTTGGAATGTATTGCAACAACATGATCTGCCTCTATACACAATCTCGTAGATGGTGGTATTGGATATCAATGTGCTTGGACCGATCACGAAAAACTGGATTCTCCAAGTGTTTGATATAGCTATGATTGTCACACTGAGTCACGGTGGGATCCATCATATGAAAAAACAACCCAACAATAATATTTATCATCTAGATAGCTTCACAAGCTGTGTGACTAGCAGTCATGTACTCTACTTCCATTGAACTGAGTGGAATTGATCCTTTCTTTCTATTGTAACAAGAAAATGTTATTGACCCATTATTGAAGATTCCTCCTGAAGTGATCTTTCGATATGATGGACTACCTGTCCAATTTTCATCTTTGAAACCTTGCTGCTTCACTCCCCTTTTCCTTCTCTACCAAATTCAAAAATGGGTGGTGCCTCTAAGGTACCATAGTACATGTTAGGAAACCCTCCAAAATAATTTGGTCGGTCGAACCATGGATTGACTCAACTGATTAACCGCATAACACATTTTTTGCTGCGTTTTCACCAAATACATGAGAGAATTTTCCAACTTCCTATACACGGTAGCATCCACATCCTCTCCTCAAGTGGCATCCTCTTTTCTCTAGCTGGTCGCTAGAGGATTTGCCATGGGTTTGCATCTATCCATGTGGAACTTCTAAAGTATCTCATTGACATACTTTACTTGAGAGACAAATAATTCCGCATATCTTTGCAATACTTAAAAACCAAGGAAATAGTGTATGAACCCCATGTATTTCATTTCGAACTCTCTTGCAAGATCCTCCTTCTAGGACCTGATAAGAAATTCATCACGAGTAAAAATAAAGTGATAAACATATAATACTATAATAAAAAATTTACTTTATACTAGAATGTGGTAAAGTTTTTCATCTGTTTCAATTTTGGTGAATCCAAACCTGGTGAGGTAGCTATCAATCATGGTGTATCAAGAACGAGTTTATTGCTTTATCCCATATAATGCTCGCTTGAGTCAACACACATGTGAATCTCTGTCAAAGGTCTTAAATCTTTTTGGTTGTTCAATTCACACCTCCTCCTCAATCACTCCATTGAGGAATGTTATCTTGACATCAATTTTATGCATTTTCGACCCCATTTATGTAGCCAAATCTAGGATCTATCTTGTGGAAGAGTGTAATGTTCCAAATCTAGAACTCTACAATGAATAAGCTATATAACGGTCTTTTTATGATGAATAAGCTTAAAATATGCATAATAAATACATATACATCATTTTTAGTTACAACAGCAACTTGGATTTCATTTCATGATCCGGAAAGTGGGGAAAAAGGGGATTTTATGCCCTAAAATGGTCATTTTCAGAACTTAGCGTAAAAATAAGCAAGTAAAATGGTTGTATATGATATATTAGGTCAAGAGGGACCTATGTTCTGAATTTCAGCTCAAAATAACGCTTCTAGCTATATTAAACAACTCCTCCTTTCCCGACTAGGCTAGAAAACATTGATTTCCTATGACTTTACTAAACAGGAATTTATGAATACAGTGAGAGCGTAATTCCCATGAGGGTTTCTGAAAAAAATTATTAAATAATACCTATATGAAAATTATATTTATCAAACAATAGAGAAATGGAGATTTACAAGCTTATACAGTAAAACAAGACACCCGGCAAGGGTTTCCGGCAAAATGCATAAATAACAAGCAGCACTGCAGAAATAACACAGTTACTACATATTTGTATTATACATGGCTGATTATGACATGAAATATCTGAATAATACATAAATATGGAAAAATTCCTCTCTAAAAAACTCCCGGGGGGAATGGAATAGCCACTCCTCAAAGACTAGCACAATATCAAAGAATGCAACACTGTTGCTGCTGCCTCTGCATCAAGGACGCAATTTTCTGAAGGGAAATGCGTTGTGGATTAGTATGGATGAATGGCCCCAAGAAAAATACTTAAATTAAGCTCAAATACTTCTCTCTTGATCCCTTAAACAATTTGATCCAAAGAGAGGATGGAATTCCCGCACGGGAATTCTTTGCACTAAGTAGTGCAACAACTCTGGCTAAACAGCTGAAGTATCAAATTGGTCTCTAGAATAATAAATATGAATACATGAATGAATTCCATTTGATGCTATGCCTTCCTTTTATCTTTGGTGAGCCTCCTCACCCCGGACCCCACACAATGTTGAGGTGACTTCTTCATGAAGCTTCCTCTTTCAAAACTGCGCTGCCCTAGCTTGCTTCCCTCCTTTTATAGCTGCGCTATTGAATTGGTCAACTAATCCACCTCCAATGCATTTTTTCACATTATGGATATTCAATATAGTTTACATAGGTGTCTTAGGCTGATCCTTTTTCACATTGAACCGATTTTCTTCGGTGATCTCTTCCTCCTCAAGAATGCATCTTGACTTAGTCAAACTTGACTATGTCCTCATCTATTTTTCTCATGTTCACACTTGTAAGTGTAAATTTCAGCTCCTGAAGTGATCCCCTTCCTTATTAAGGTGGAAATTATTCATATTTTTATTGTTCATGGGCTCTCTTACCCATTTATTCATCTCCTAGGTGAAAGTAGCAAAATCTAATGTTCTAAATTGCTATGTGAAAATTTGGGAATATTACAGTCCTCCCCTCCCAAATGTTGCTTGTCATCAAGAAACTGCAAGGATAGGACTGAAGAGCACCCTCTTCTCCCATACATCAACCTCATAAGATGAAATCCTCCAAGGATCAAGGTGTTGCATCATCAATATATCTCCAAGTTTCCCCTCCAAGGTGTGCAAGCCGTCTTTTGGGAAGCATCCCAAATAGCTAACGCTATGTGACAACGAAACATCCATGGAAGAAAAAATGGGCTGTTTGTAGGTCCTCTTGAAGCATGAGGGATGATATAGATTGGGATTCATAATCCCCATTTGAATCTCTCCTCCCCAATCTATCAACCAAACAAAATGAGTTACCCTCTAGGATGGCAACTCATGAAGAATCTCTTCCACCTTGAGCTCATGTAAACAAGGTGGGCTGCATGGCTGACTGTGTGGAGTCAAAATGTACATCTCCTATTGTTTTTCTCTCCATATTTGATATATATGGGGCTTTTTCTGATATATGGCTGAAATATAATAGTCTTCAAGGAAGACCCAAGCCACCCCATCAAATCCAACACCCATGAAGTGTCTCCTCAAAGAACTCAAACCTCCCAAATGAGTCCTCTCATTTGAAGGTAAGGTGTATAGTATGGAAACCAAGGTTTTCCCATTGTTATTTTTGAAATACGCAGCCTTTGTAATGTGAAGAATTATCTTTTCATTGGGCCTCTTCAACTCTTGTGCCACTCCTCGAAAGGTGCCTCCTACAATCAATGTTTTAGCAGCATAATATGGAAGCATAAACATATGAAAACAAGGAGGTAGAACATAGTCCCAAACATGGAACCAACACAGGGTATTCATTGCCTACGTCAATAAATAATGTAACAAGTGTCTTTTTATCCACTTTTTTGCTACCACATCCATTTTACAAAATGAAATCATGAAAGAATAATTTGGTGCCAATGATGCACACTGAAAATCATGTGGCTTTCCCCCACAATCCACAAATAGAATGGCCATCATAAATGCTGCAAGTGGCCTCAAGTACATAATAATATAATATGCAATAGGGAAATAATTTTATTGGTATGATATGCTGCTCATATAGATAAGGAAGTGTAAAATACAAAGCAAAAGTTTACCTCCTCCATGATGTACTTCGGTCATTGAGTTGAAATGGCTCAAGTGCAAATTCTCCCTTGCTGCAAGTGAGTAGGGAAGTGGTTGTGCCAAACTTTTCTTACTTTTCCGGGTTGTGCATCTCTCCATATGCTGATATACATTCAATTGAATGCCCTCCCAAGTGAACTCCTCCATTGAGGGATGGTATGCATAAAAATGCATGGAAGGAATGTCCACAAATGTTGCATGTAGATCTTTCTCCTTGTGTTGGTGAATCCAAGCCAAGAAGGTCAAAACATAGTAAGGGATACTCTCATTCGTTACTTTCTCATGCCCATATTCTACATGCTTCCATGGTGTATTACTTGTGAAGTGGTCTTGGGAACACTTCAGCAAGCAATCCAAGCTCCTAAGTGACAGCGCTGCTAGCCTTTGTAATAGGGCCACTGTCAACTCAAAGCTCAATTCTTTGACATAGATTGTGTCAAAGACTCTTCCCAAAATGCTGCTATGTATGTAGATATCCTCCCAAGATGGAGGTGCTACTCCTTGCACTATTCTAGTGCCTTCCCTTACTCCTGCAGCATCATGCTAAGTGTGAGAGCAAATCTGCCCTTGCTCTCTCCCAATCCTCCAAAGCAACAAATGCCTTTGTTGCCTCATCATACCTCCATCATAAAACCTATGTGGTGAAAACATAATGATATCATAATCATAATGCATCCACACTCCTTGCTGCCCCATGATGAAAGTATCCTGCCAATCTTCCTTCCTCTTCTCACCCCATGGAAAAGGACATGTCATAAGTTGACCGAACTCTCTCAATAGTAGCCAACTCAGCATTGCCTCTTGCTGCCCAGTGTCATAAACTTGCAAGTGGTTTACAGGCCTCTTTCCTCCCATCCACATCCACTCAACTCCTTGTGGATGCTTCTCATCATTCTGCATCTTGGTATTTCTCCAATGAGATCTACCATTCTCCACAAACTATTTCTTTTCTTTGCCTCTCACGAAGTGCTGAAACGCATCTCCTTGGAGATATCTTAGAGAATATCTCATGTATACAATCATCTTGAATTCATAAGGATCCAACTGTGAACAAGGCAAAACCCTATTACTGCTACCTTTTGACAGCGCTGTATAACTCCTCCATGGTGTACAAACTATCTCATACTCCATCTCAAGGTTCATGACTCCCTCCAAAAGATCACACTTCAACCTCAAGGATTGTGTGTGACTCATTAATGATACATGAGGTTGAGGGTTCAAATATCCCTTGAGCCTCTCAAGCTTGCACAACGCAGTGCAATACTGATGCTCTATCTCAGCAATACCATTTGATCCTAGGCCATATGCAAACAAATCTCCAAACCCTTCCATAAAATTTTCTGAAATTTAAGACATGGAAACTTATGCATAACTTTGTGAGCCCTTGGGACATCTTCTATGGCTGCAAGAGGTCCCATATTCAATGTGTTGGCTGATCCAACTACTGGTGTATAAGGCTTCTCTCACAAGGCCATGGCAGTGCCGGTACTTGCCTCGTCCCATGGTGGTGTGGGTCGTCTCTCTTCTCTCAGTTGAATAAACTGAGGAAAATCTAGGGTATCTTTGATAGCCCTAGGTTGGCACTTGTATTTTGCCAAATACCCACTCAAAATTTCATGCTTTAAGTGGTATCTTTGCTCTTCACTTCCTCTACAAGAAAATGAAGTGCATGCATCTGCTTCTGCTTCTTGAAATCCTCTAGAGGTTTCTCTGCAAATCTCTCCTCCTTGAAACCCTTTTGGAGTTTCAGTGCATTTCTCTTCTTCTTTATTTTTGGATCTGAAAATGGATGAGAGTAATTTCATCCTCTTCATATTCTCCTTCTGAAATCGAACTCACAAGCTAAGCACTGTAAATTTCCCTTCTCAGGAATATCGAAATTCTATTCCAGAGATTGACTACAAAGGCATTTACTGGATATGTCACCTTTGAAAAAAGGATGAGATCTAGAGGCTACCTAGCCATCTGAAGAATCTGTCTATAGAGCTCAAAACATTCCCTTTCAGGGATTCAGTACTTTGGCTTGAAGCCATAGGCTCAGCCAAAGATCATGCTTCAATACCATTGTAATGTTCCAAATCTGGAACTCTACAATGAATAATCTATATAACGGTCATGTTATGATGAATAAGCTTAAAATATGCATAATAAATACATAGAAATAATTTTTAGTTACAACAGCAACTTGGATTTCATTTCATAATCCGGAAAGTGGGGAAAAAGGGGATTTTATTCCCTAAAAAGGTCATTTTCAGAAATGAGCGTAACAATAATAAGAGGAAATGGTTGGATATGATATCTTAGGTCAAGAGGGACCTATTCTCCAAATTTCAGCTCAAAATAATGCTTCTAGATATATTAAACAGCTCCTCCTTTCCCGACTAGGCTAGAAAACACTGATTTCCCATGACTTTACTATATAGGAATTTATGAATACAGTGAGAGCGCAATTCCCATGAGGGTTTCTGAAAAAAATGATGAAATAAGACTGATATGCAACTTATATTGATAAAACAATAGAGAAATGGAGATTTACAAGCTTATACAGTAAAACAAGACGCCTCGCAAGTGTTTCCGGCAAAATGCATAAATAACAAGCAGCACTGCAGAAATAACATAGTTACTACATATATGTATTATAAATGGCCGAATATGACATTAAATATATGAATAATACAGAAATATGGCCGAAGTCCTCTCTAACAAACTCTCGGGGTGGGGGGGGGATGAGCACCTCCTCCTCAAAGACTAGCACAATATCAAAGAATGCAACACTGTTGTTGCTGCCTCTGCATCAAGGACGTATTTTTCTAAAGGGAAATACATTGTGGATGAGTATGGATGAATGGCCCCAAGCCAAATACTGAAATGAAGCTCAAATCCTTCTCTCTTGATCCCTTAAACAAGCGATCCAAAGAGAGGATGGAATTCCTGCACGGGAATTCTTTGCACTAAGTAGTGCAGCAACTCTGGCTAAACAGTTGAAGTATGAAATTGGTATTTATACAAAGAAATATGAATACGTGAATGAATTCCATTTGATGCTATGCCTTTCTTTAATCTTTGGTGAGCCTCCTCACCCTGGACCCCACGCAATGTTGAGGGGACTTTTTCATGAAGCTTTCTCTTTCAAAAATGCAGTACCCTAGCTTGCTTCCCTCCTTTTGTGGCTACGTTGTTGACTTGTTCAACTAATTCACCTCAATTGACTCTTTTCACATTATGGATATTCAATCTAGTTTACATATGTGTCTTAGGCTGATCCTTGTTCACATTGAACCGATTTTCTTAGGTGATCTCTTCCTCCTCAAGAATGCATGTTGACTTAGTCAAAATTGAATATGTCCTCCTCTATTTTGCTCATGTTCACACTTGTAAGTGTAAATTTCAGCTCCTGAATTGATCCCCTTCATTCTTAAGGTGGAAATTATTCATATTTTTATTGTTTATTGTAATGTTCCAAAATTTTATGGAACATTAAAAACTTTTGTTTTTGCTTTAGGAAGAGAATAAATGGGTAAGAAAACCAATTGATAATAAAAATATAAATAAGGAACCATTATAATGTGAAAGGGGATCAATGAAGAACTGGATTTCACACCCCATGTGTGAAAGGAGAAAATTTGCAGATGGATAGTTATAGATGAGGCCAAGTTGACTGCGTAGATTAAGAAGATAAGGTTCACTTGGTGGGCCAGCGCATTTTGAATGAGGAGGAGATAATTCTAGAGAGGAAACCCTAAGGTGTGGGGTCCATGGAAAAGAACCCTTCACTTTTTTAAAAGGAGAACGAATCAGCCATTCTCATTCATGCTTTGATTATCATTTTTCTTGTCTTCTTAGACAAGAGCATTCTTTGGCTGTTTAGCTTAGATGCAGTGCTGCTAGCACTGCGTGTTCCCAAGTGGGAATCCCATATCTTTCATGGAGTAGCTCTTGGAAGATCTTGTTCTTAATTATCCCCGTATTCTAGGTTGAGGCCAAAGCATTTCATTCAGCTCCAGCGCAGTCTCCATTGGTAATTGAGTTGTGTTTCTGGGTGTTGCAGGGGAGAGTTCCTCAACACTACTTCTGGCATTGTATTTCAGAGGATGGAGTCTCCATTCCTCTGGGAGATCAGTAAGGGAGTTTTTTATCTTCAATCCATCATCTTTTTCATTAGGCCAATCATTTCCAATAGCGGAAGAGCATCCCTCTTCCTTGACTGCGCAATTCATCGAGAGCATTTGCAGTGAGGGTTGCAGCATTTTGGTGGGTGGTGAGATCTTCTATGAAAGGATTAGCCTTTCATCTAGAAGATTGAACAAAGGAGTTTTTCCAGAAAAGCCATCATATTCAGCAAGCTCCTTTCAGTTCCAGTTTCTATTGAGTTGCAGCAGCTGCCCAACAACTCCAACATTTAGGTAAAAATGCCATTTTGTCTAGTTTTCATCCAATCCTTTTAGAGGATTGTTGTATTGTATTTTTAGGGGTTGAGACCTTTATCCCCCTTTCTTATTTGAGATTACATTGTTGTATCATTCATGTACATGTATTTACTACTGCAGTACCTCCAGAGACTGCGCAATATTAGTTGGGAATAAACTATGCAAGCAGTATTTTTCTCCATTTCTGTGCACATTTCTCATTGAAACTCTTTACTTGATTTTAGTAATAGATTTCTCAAGAGTTTGTCTAAATTTTCTGATGCATATGTATTTGAAGTCTGATTTCATCTTCATGTTACATGACTCCTTAGAGATAACGCTGTCATTTCCTTTTTGAGCAAGGTTTTGTTGCAGCCCTCTTCATTGGGCCCTTTTCTCAATATAACAGGTGAAGGAGGCTTGTCTCAAGCTCCTAGAAGGATTTGTTTTGAGTCCACTTCAGGATTTCAGCTCCAGACATATATATTTAAAGGATCCCAGACCAGGGATCAAATCCTACTTCCTCCATCCCTGGGAAATGTGTTTTCCAGGCTTGGGTTGCTAACCATTCCTACTAGGAAATTTCACATATCTGTAGACAGAGTCTACAAAGGGCAAACAATCCTCTGGATCTCACCCTTCTTTAGAAGGTTACATATCTGGTAAATGCCCCCACAGTCCATCTCTAGCACAAACTTGTGATATTTCTGAAAAAGGAATATTATAGTGGTATCAAAGCATCTTTCTTGGCTCAGCTTGTGGCCTTCAAAGCCCAAGAAAGAGAACAGAAGATGAAGAGGATGAGATTGATCTCATCCATTTTTGAAAATAAGAAGAACCTCCCCAAGGAGGAAGAGCAAACAGAAAAGGAGGACCCCTGCACTTTCTATTCTCATCTAGAAGGAAATAAGGAGTTGATCAGGAGAGAGACTCCATCTCTTGGAAGAAAGGAGAAGAAAATACACACAAGTCTTCCTCCCAAATCTATGAAAATCACACATGAAGATTTCAGAAAGGTTAGGAGGGAGATTGATGGAGAATCTCAAAGAGGGTTTGAAACTGAAGGAAGCCCTATATTTGCACATGGTGAGGGTAAGCATGCAGCCACACACCATGATGAACAACGCAGTCAAAGGCCCAGAATTTCTGTGAGGGTGATGAAATAAGGAGGAAAGGTGACTAAGGAGGAAACCCTTAGTGATTTCTTGAAGGGGTAAGAGTCTCACACTCATGGATTCAGAAATCAGCCCACATTTTTTGATTTTTTCAAGAGAAATGTGAAAGGGAAGGAGTAGCAAGATAGATTTCATCTATCTAATTTTGGAGGTTCACCTTCATATTCAGCCACATATTGGGTGGAAGAGGCAAACACCATCCAACAACAGGACCACATCTCAGAAGAAGAAATCATGAAAGTTGCAGCGCTGCATTTGAGAGGTAAGGCTCATGAATGGTGGGAACTTGAGTCCATTTCTTTTGAGAATGCTAAAGCTTCATCTTATGTAAATTTCACTAAGTCATTGGTGAAAATACTTGATCAGAACATTCTTGAAACTCATGTGATGGATTTAAATCAAGGGGCTCAAACAAAAACCTTGCATAGAAACACAGAACCACCTCAAGAAACCCTTGGAGGAGCCGAAAACTTGCATCAAGCCTTGTTGGAGGCCAAACTTTCATCTCACACCTTTGAGCAACAAAACAAAGAGCTCTCTTTTTCAAAGGTGGATTAGATTATTGGGATGTTGCCCAACTTTATTGTAGAAATATAGGGCAAAAATGCTGCTAAATCTAGAGATCATCTAGTACCTCATGCAGAGGAATAAGGAGCTTTTGCTCCAAATAGAGGGAATCTTGTGTCTTTGCAAGAAGGTCCCCAGGATTTCATGCATGGAGATCAAGGCACACTTCATGATTCACATGTGCCATGGAAGATGAGGTGTAAAACCATGAAGATTCAGGAAGAAGATAGAGGAGAGACCCAACACCATGTGATGAGGAGGGCCCATCTCTATCCATTTTTGGAGGTCATTAGACCTAGGAAGGTGATTGAGATGCGCAGTTGAAGCATGGACAGAGTTTTTCATCCATGTAAACAATCATCTTCAAATGAGAATGTCTCATTGAGTGGAGACATCACACCAAGGAGGCCAGTGGTTCAGAAGAGGAGGATAGATGCTTCAAACAGTGAGGCATCAATCATTGATTTCAGCAGTGTGGAGGCCTTGGGATAGCTTGTTGCAGCACTGGGGGTTTGGGGTAAAACCAAAGCAGAGGGTAGCATCCCATCACTATAATTCTTACCCACTCTCCTTTGAGTACCTACACTGTGGCAGGGGAAGCAAGGGAGGGATATCAACCTTCCCACTTGTACAGTTGGCATGGGAGTAGTATATGCACACCACTCTCTGGAGGAATGGTCACAGTCACTTCTTTTCCTTGGGAGGAAGAGGATAGATTCATCTATGAGTTGATCCCTTTGCATGAGCAGAAAAAATGGTAAGGATATTGTTCATTTATATGATTTACATGTTGATTCCTTAACCATGTATATGCAGGATGTTGCTCCAAGGAGGAGAATTCTTTGTCAAAGCCTCTTTGGTCTACCTGGGGTGAAGAGCATAGTTGATGGTCATCCCCTTGATGGACTTGGGGGAGATTTGTATTTTGGAGGACATGCTCACCATGCATTATACATCACTTATTTTCCCCAAATGCATGAGGAGAATGTAGTATAAAACTAGTGGTTGAGGAACCACATCTTATGTCATTCTCTATTGCAGTTTATACTCAAGCTGCACTGGTTGCATATGAGAGATCATTTCCCCACTCACTCACTACATATGGTAGCCAACATGACTTTAATTATGGCTCTATATGCTGCTATAGATCACACTATTGTTGGGAGCATGATTGGAAGAAGGGCATATAGGATGGATGTGTCCTTTAGGGGAGAAGATCCCAACACTTTTTGTAAGGCATGCTCTAAGGGGAGCATGAGAGATGATGTGGCCACCATAGTTCAACACTTATTTCTTCTTGAGGTGAGCCATGAGAGTGATGGGGAGTCACATGATGGTGTTGATCTCCTTCCCATCACAAAGGAGAGACATTGGGCCAGATTGATTCACAATGGAGGAGGGAAGATCTTTGGAGATCCAAACTTCATCTTTCCATTTGAGGGAAACTTTTTGGCAGCTAAAGAGCAGACTTCACTCTACAATTTCCATGAGTGGAGAGGTGACCAACGTGGGGTAGGCTATAATGCCTACCACTTTCAGATTTTTAGCCCACCTTCTTTGTTGGAGCTCAAGGTGGAAGAAGATGTTCAACAGTTGCCTTATCTAGAGGTGACTATATTCTTGTGGATGATTGCTTGGGGGATGGAGGATTCACATGAGGGGAATGTTCTTCCCAATCCATTTTGACACCATGCCTCAAGGAAACCTCTAGAAAACACCTTATTGCCTTCTTGAGTACACTCCATGTTCATGACGATGGCTAACCTGGCTAGTTTACATTACTTGAGAGGAGCAGTATGGAGACTCTTTGTTGATACAACATCTCATTATTTATGAGGAGTTCATCATAACTAGATGCTACAGTTGGAGAGAGAGGAAATCCTTCAGTTCTATCCTTACAAGTTGCTTGAGGGCAAGCAACACTTGGGAGGGGAGGACTTTAATGTTCCAAAATTTTATGGAACATTAAAAACTTTTTTTTTTTGCTTGAGGAGGAGAATAAATGGGTAAGAAAACCCATTGATAATAAAAATCTGAATAAGGAACCCTTATAATGTGAAAGGGGCTCAATAAAGAACTAGATTTCACACCCCATGTGTGAAAGGAGACAATTTGCAGATGGATAATTCTAGAAGAGGCCAAGTTGACTGCGCAGATTAAGAAGATAAGGTTCACTTGGTGGGCCAGTGCAGTTTGCATGAGGAGGAGATCATTTTAGAGAGGAAACCCTAAGGTGTGGGGCCCATGGAAAAGCACCCTTCACTTGTTTAAAAGGATAACGAAGCAATCATTCTCATTCATGCTTTGATTATCATTTTGCTTTTCTTCTTAGACAAGATCATTATCTGGTTGTTTAGCGGAGGTGCAGTGCTGCTAGCACTGGGTGTTCCCGGGCGAGAATCCCATCTCTTCCATGGAGGAGCTCTTGGAAGAGATTGTTCTTCATTTTCCCCATATTTTGGCTTGAGGCCAAAGCATTCCATTTAGCTCTAATATAGTCTCTATTGGTGGTTGAGTTTTTTTGCTGGGTGTTGCAGGGGAGGGTTCCTCAACACTACTTCCGGCATTTTATTTCAAAGGAGGGAGTCTCCATTCCTTTTGGAGATCAGCGAGGGAGTTTTTTATCTTCAATACATCATCTTTGGCATCAGGCCAATCATTTCCATCAGCAGAAGAACATCCCTCTTCCTTGATTGTGCAGTTCATAGAGAACATTTGTAGTGAGGGTTGCAGCATTTTGGTGGGTGGTGAGATCTTCTATGAAAGGATAAGCCTTTCATCTAGAAGATTGAACAAAGGATTTATTCTAGAAAAGGCATCATATTCAGCAAGATCCTTTCAGTTCTGTTGGTATCCCATGTTTTGATAGATTGGCCAACCAAATTACAAGGCAACATCAGAACCAATCTTTAGAGTTCTAGGATCTAGTCCTCCCGTTCTCAAAGAGGGATCTCTCAAATTGTTTGCAAAGGTATGTCTTGTTTGCTTTTAAGTATTGATTTTAGACTAGTTATTGAGTGAAAGTGTTTGTTTTATTTGTTTGTTTGGTTGAATTAGTACAGCAGAACATGAAAGGTATAGGTAGTATAAACAGAAAGAAGAAGTGTCAGATTCGTTGGGAAATGGAGTCAAGAAGAAGTAAATAACAAGCTCATCAATGGATATGGGATATCAGAGGGAAAATCTAACTTGGCCACAGGATCCTTTAGTTTTGTGAATGAGATGGACATTAATGGTTTTGACAGAGAGTTTGAATTATCAACAAAGGGAACGTAAAAACATAACTTGAACATAAAGAGGTATTTGATATATAGGGCTAACCATGAATTATAAAAACCACACTTTAAGCAAATGATGACTTCAAGACAACTTTTAAAATTTGGGATCACATCCAATTTCCTCAAATATTTTATTTCAAAGGACTTAGAAAACATAAAATATTCACTGATAATTGCAGTCATAGAAGAGGGAACACCTAACACATCTATGATCACAACTATAAAGACCTTTAAAACAATTTTTCAAGTAGGGACAAAGCGTATGATCAAAACAGACCTCCTTGGCTAACTATAAACAATGGTACTTCAAAGGGAGACTTCAAAAATAGTCTTCAAGTGGCAGCAGACAAGCAGGGAAAACCATAAATCATGCTGGAACCAACTATTTGAACTATTTGAGAAAAGACAAGCATGAGGACTAAAGAGAAATATTAAATACTCTAAAATACCTCAGCAAAAGAAAACATTAAACAACGAAGGATAAATAGGTCTAAGGTGCTTCTAGGAGTCATTTCTTAGCCTAAAATTTTCGTCCTACTATAGTAAGAATTTATGAAACATAATGAAAATAGGAAAAACTAAAGACAGTTCAGAATACATCACCAACAACCAAGCTTAGGGATCCAATGATAGAGCCTTCCCAAGAACAAGCATGTCACAACATCATCAAGCTTCCAAGACTTAAATTTCTTCTTTCACTTCGAACAGAGTATGTATTATTTCAGATAGCTTCAGTGTTACAACTAGTGACCAACCAACCGACCTCTCATCTTCTTCAGAAGTATTTTAGAAGAAATGAGGAGGTGGAAGAGTTTTAAGATTGAAATGTAATTAATTCTACACTAAATGCAAATCCTAGCCTTGAAAACCATGCAAGGAATAAGGCAGGAATGCATCGAATTACAACTTTGTTTCACTAACTCTGTTTCTGCTTCTTTTTAGGCTTAATGGGCAAAAAGATTGACTTTAAGGCCTATTTATCTTTTACAATAACTTCACTGATAGTTTAAAATTTGTTCTTTTGTTGGTAATAACTGTTCAAGTGTCTTTAGGAAAATATCTTTAGACTGGGCAATAACTATGCCTTCTTTTGATTTATTGAGGCTGCAGGTGGCACTTTTAGTAGCTAAAGAGGATAATTGGTCTCTGATGTGGCAGTGGATGCCTCCTTTACTAATATTTTCCTCTGTTTTATCTTAAAAATACCTTTGATATGTTTTTGGTCTGTGTTTTAGGCTTAATAAGCCTTGATCTTCATCTTTAGGTCTTTTATTCCTTGCTGAGTATGGATTAGGCCTTTGATTATTGAATTTGTGCATTAATCTTTTTAAAATCTGATTTAAAATCAGTAATTCTTCACTTATGCTCTGATCTCCTGTCTTCAATGCTGATACTCTTCAATTAATGGATTTTGACTGTGTTTGCATGTTTGCAGGTGCGTAGAGGGTTTCACGATATCACCAATGATCATGAGGCATGGGTAAAAACATAATTTGAACCCTGTAGATTTCCTTTCTTCGTGAATAATGGCATGTGGATTGTCATCGCTGGCCTTTTTTTTAATTTTTAAAACTATGAAAAACCTTTATAACCTACAAAAATAAAACAAAAGTTAATAAAATCCTATGAAAATAGGTTTAGAACTAGATTTGGAGGTTTTGGGCATGAGGTTGAATGAGAGCTGTCGGATAAAGACCACCGATGGTGGAGATTTCTTGGTGAAGTGTTTTGGGAGAAAGTCCGGTGAAAAAGTGCAATGGGGCGAGATTAAAACGGAACCGTCAGATATTTAGAGATTGACAGTTGGGAATGAGTCGGGAAAAACATTGCAGGTAACAACGGTTTGGCAAAAAACCATTACTGGTTTTCAAAAAATAAAATGGGGATAAACGGTATTGCGCAAAAAAAATGCGTTTCGATACAGCGTTTGACGCATGTCCCCTAAAAAACCGTTGGTTTCGCAGTTTTTTCGGGGATTAAACTCTGGGCACAAAAATTTTGCGAAATAGAATGTCAGCTGTCGGATTGGAGGACCCAGATCCAACGGTGCAGAAAAATTGCGATGGGAAAGTTGCACGAATGAGGGGTTCTACTGGGGCCACAGGATGACGTAAGGTATTTCGTTGTGTAGAGGACGGGTTGTCATGGTTTTTGAATGGTCGACATAGATCCTAGCCATTGGATCTATAAAATGGACGGCTAAGATCTAATATCGGGGCAAAAAGTTTGAATGGAGGGAAAAAGTGGTAAGCGAATGGGTGGAGATAAGGAGGCTTGAGGGCCGTTGATTTGCAGATATCAATGGTCTAGATTCATTTTAAATTTGAAACGTCAGGGAAACAAAAATATAAGGAAAAAGGGTTTGGAAAGGTTTTTACGATGGAGGGGGGGGGCTAAAGAACTTAGCACTCGGTTCTGAGGCTAAGCTACATGCAACGAAAGGGCTAAGGGCTAAGAAAAAAGGCACTTAAGCCCTATATAAAGAAAAAGAAGCTTTTTAGGCTGAAATAGTGAGCTTTTGGCCTTAATTTGGGGTTCCGATAAGAGGAAAAGGGATTCTTAAGCCAAATTAAAGGGGGATATAAGGTTAAAAGGAGGGTTTTGATGATTTTGAAGGTTAGATGAATGTTTATAGAGGAATTTTGCGAGGGGAAAAAATGGGTGAAAGTGGATTTTTTTATGAGTGAAAGGAGGAATGAAAATGATGGAAAATGGGGTTTCATAAGCAGTTTTCTCTTGGTGAACAACAGGTTCTTTAGGATTAAAAGGGAAACAATAGTGAAGATTAACTCAAAGGGTAATAATCATCATAAAAACTTCAAAATATGATAATTTTTCAAAGGGAACTATCTCTTGAAGTTTTCAAGACAAAGTCTAGCCACCTGTTGGTATAACAAAATTTATAGGAGGCTAACAGTGGTTCCACTTGGGGAGGACAGCTGGTTCTTTAGGTGTCCAGAACCTCAACTGTAAATCTTTGGCTTTCATTTAAATCAGTGCCTTAATCCATTGGGCAGCAACCTTTCTTTTCTTTTGGCTGACCTTCTTTAGATCTAGTGATTTTTGCAGCAATCTAAAACAATGGAATTCTATCAAAACAACATCTCTACCTACCCATTCCTAATGATCCTAACATTTTTTCTTCTTTCAGAGTGCATTTGGACTAGCAAGCTTTCTTCATCAACATTTTATTCTTTTTAAAAAACAGGAAACTAATCTAAGTCTAATCTTATTCCTCCATGAGTTCAGATTAAGTAGTTGAACTCATAAGTTTCTCTACCTAACTACTATCTGTCAGGATTAGACTGTCTAACAGATTTTTATTCTCTAAATTCTAAAACAGAAATTTTAAAAGCAGCCAAGCCAAGATTAAACATTCTAACTTGTTGCTAATCTATGGCATAAAAACAAGCTGCACATAGACTAAAATTTGCAGAAAATTAAAATTGTGAAAGCTTAAGATCTGAAAATTTAAGAACATCCTTCATTTTTCTTCAGCTCTAAATTTGATTTTGTTTGAGCTATATTTTATTTCTTTCTGGTTCAAGTTTTAATCATATTTGAACTAGTTCTTCATCAGTCTCATAGGTTCAGGATTTGAGCTTGTTTGAACCTTTGGTTTTCTATCCTAATCTACCTTACTGATAAGCCAAGATTATGTTGTTTGGCTGATCTAATTCACTAACCTATCAGCAGTAAATTGAAAAGATAATTATTCATGATTAGGCTATATGACTAACTAGCAGTGTGTTTTTATTAGTGGCATTTGAGCTTGCACACTTTCAGACTTTGTCTCTCTTTTTGGTATGAGGCTGTACCTTTCTTGTTTTACAATCTTCCCTCTTTTCTCTTTTCTATTGTTTTTTTATTTTTATATCTCTAACTTTGAATGCAATGTTTAAACAATGATATTTACAATGGAAAAAAAAAATCTTTGAAACTCATGACTCTTGACAAAAGTAATATTTGAGCATCTTTACATTGACAGGACCTCCATATAGATCTTCTCCATTCAATTCTTTCAAGAAAAATGCATTGTGACCCCTCTCAGCATGAATAATATAGGGTCCTTTCCACAAGTTCTCAAACTTGCCATGATTTCCCTTCTCTTCTCTTCTTGAATCCCATTTAAGAACCACATTTCCAACTTGGAAATTGTTTGCCTTAGTCCTTTTATCAAATAGTTTCTTGATATTTTCTTGGACTAGCCGCATTCTTTCATAAACTTCTTCTCTGGATTGTTGTAAATGAATTGTTTGGTTGATTCTTCTCTGCATATCATTCTCTTCAATTTGCACTTCTTGAAGGAGTTTTATGACTGGAACTCCTAATGATGTTGGGAATACTGCATCCATGCCATAAACCAACTGATAGGTGGACATATTTATTGACTTATTTGTAGTTAATCTATTAGCCCATAAGGCATGAACCAACTTACTGTGCCATGATTTCTGATTCTGTTCCAAATTTTTTTTGATGATGTTGATAAGGCTCTTATTGGAGGATTCAGATAATCCATTTCCTTGGGGATAGTAGGCAGTAGAATGGCCCAAGGTGATGTGGTATTTGTAACAGAAATCAACCATTATTTTATACTTGAAGGAAGCAACATTGTCTGTTATGATTTTTATAGGATAACCAAATCTGGATAGGATATTTGTTTCCAGGAACTTGATAATGACAGAGTCAGTAGCATTATTAGATGGTATGGCTTCTATCCACTTGGTAAAATAATCAGTGGCAGTGAGGATCCACTTATGCTGGGCTGATGAGGATGGGTGAATTTCCCTAATGAAGTCTAAGCCCCATTGTTGGAAGGGTGCCTCAACACTGATAGGATGCGAAGGTAAGGGAAGGAGTTTTCTTTTTCCATAAAAAATTTGACACTTATGGCAAGACATGACTAATTTCTGAGTATCTGGGAAAAGGGTGGGCCAATAGTGACCAGATCTAAGGATTTTGTTTGTTGTGGTCTTCCAGTAGAGGTGTCCTCCACATTCTCCTTCATGAAGCTCATGCATGATTTTTCCTGCATCATCCTAAAGTAAACATTTAAGCAAAATTCCAACAGTGTTTTTCCAATATAATACCCCTTATAATATTCAATAATTCAAAGCCTTCTGTTTCAAAAATATAGCTCTAGTTTTAGAAAAAGAAGGAGGGGCATTTAAATATAAAAGCACAAAAATGATGTCAGCATACCAAGGAGAATTCAGAAATGTTTCTTCAGTAAAAGGGGCAGTGAATTCTTCTATTTCTTCCAACACATCCACCATGTTCATATCCAGTGCTTGGAAGTTTGACTCAGCCATGACTTTTGCTAATCCATACCCTTTGATTAGTTTGGTGGGCCTGATTTCTAAGTCATATTCAAGAATAGTAGAAATCCATTTTCCCCTTTTACCATCAGGGTCTTGACTTAGAATATCCTTGACAACAGTATGTGGAACAAAAACAATTATGTGAGAGTGTAAAATGTAGACTCTAAAGTCCTTTAATTCTTTCACTAATGCTAATTCTTGCTTCTCCATGATGTTATATTTGAGAGGAGTATCTCTTAAGGCCCTACTACAAAATTATATTGGTTGTTCTTGCCCCAAATCATTCTTTTGAAGTAATACTGCAGCTATTGTATGTTCAGATGCAAAAGAAAAGATATTAAAGTCTTTGGTGAAATATGAACTAATCAAGACTGGTGTTTGAATGAGGGCTTGTTTAACCAGTTCAAATGATTATTTAGCTTGTGTAATCCATTTCACACCTACCTCTTTCTTAAGCATATTTGTAATGTTTCTTAATAGCTCAGCAAGGTTGGGGATAAACCTCCTCAAAAAATTAATCTTTCCAATGAAAGATTGTAATTCTTTGAGGCTTCCTGGATGGTTGATTTTCAATATGCCATCAATCCTTTTAGGGTTCACTTTTATTCCCTCTTTTGAAATTATGTGACCAAGAATTTTACCTTCTTGGAGACCAAAGAGTGTCTTTTTTGGATTCAAAGATAAGCCAAATCTCCTACATTTCTCAAAAAAATTTCTTAAATGAATCAAATGTTCTTCATCAGTTTTTGAGAAAACAGTTATGTCATCAAGGTAAATGATTATAAAATAGCCAATGTCTTTTGAGAAGGATATGTCCATGGCCCTTTGGAAGGCGGCCCCTGCATTCATCAAACCAAATGGCATTTTGACATACATAAAGGTGCCCCAAGGTGTAGTAAAAGTGATCTTGTGTTGATCACTTGGGAACACTAACACCTGATTGTAACCTGAGAACCCATCCAACAATGATATTCTTTTTGACCCAACTACCCTTTGAAGTATATGGTCCATCTTGGGTAAGGGGTAGTTGTCTTTTAGGGAGGCTCTATTTAGATTTCTGAAGTCAATACAGAGCCCAATTTTACCTGTCTTCTTCCTAACAGAAACTAAGTTTGACACCCACTCTAAATATCTAAGGGGTACTATAATCCCAGCATCATACATCTTTTCAATTTTAGTCTTAACTAAAGGCAATAAAATAGGGTTTATCCTCCTTAGTTTCTATTTGAAAGGCTTTTGATTTTCCTTTAGAGGAATATTTTGTTGGATGATGCTAGTGTTATAAGATTTCAGATCTTTGTACCCCCAAGCAAACACATCTCTAAATTCTTTGAATAGCTCTATGTTTTGCAATTTTATGTGAGCTGGGAGAGTGATGGATAGTTTGATCATCTTGGGTTCTGTTGGGATTCCTATGTTATGTTCTTCTACATCTGTTTTCACAGGCTCCATTCTTGGTTCTTTGGCTACATCATTGAAGTCAAAAATGTGTTCTTTGGTCTACGTTGTCAATTAATTCTTCTTTAAAAATATTCTCACAGTGATTTATATCAGCAGAATATGTCATTTCAGTTTCTGGGATTTTTTCATTATCTAAACAGTTTTCTTCATGGCTGTTTTCTAATTTTGGTATGGAAAAATCATTTTCTAATTTTAGGAAATCATCTATGTGTTTGCTAGTGTCAAACACTTGCCAATGGTCCTCATTGTCATGCACTGCAGGCCTGTTTTTGATTTTTATGTTAAGATGTTCATTTATCTGAGGTATTTGGAAATTGCTGGCATTGAAGGCAAGTTCATTTGCTAGATTATTTTGTGCTCTTGGAATGAAAATGAGTTCATATTTTTTAAAGGTCTTTAATAAATCAAGAGCATCATTTAGATATTCTCTAATTTTTGGGTTTTTAGCTAAATATTCTCCTTTGATTTGTCTTATGATAAGTTCAGAATCTCCTAGGATGGGTATTTTTTTGGCTTCTAATTGTTTAAGCAACTGTAAGCCAAGGAGAAGGGCTTCATATTCAGCAATGTTATTTGTGCATGGAAAATCTAGTTTATATGAATAACTCCGATTTGTATTTTGAATCCATACACCTACCCCTGAACTTGTTTCATTACAAGATCCATCAAAGTTTATTGTCCAAAGTATATCTGCCTCATTCTCATTTTCTTGTTGATGTTGATTGCCAATGTTTTGTATCTGATTTGAGGGAAGTTCTGATTGTTCTGGTAAACTGATTTCCTCTTTGTTTTCCTTTTCTTGTTGAGTGTTTTGATCTTCATTGTACAAGATAAAGGAATCTAAGCTTGATTGAATGGAATAGACTGGAGAGTTGTTTGTTTTTCTATGTTTCTCACCATGTATTTCATGTGGGATTCCCTGTATAATATTTTTCTTTGGTTAAAAACTGGGATGGTGGCATAAGACATGTCCATTTGAAGACTCCCCTAAACTTTGGCTCCCCATGATCTTGATAAAAGAATTCCATATCTTGGGGGAATGTCAGCTACTACTATTTCCATCACTGGACTCTTAGCAGGGATTTGAGATAAGTTAGCACATAAATCTTTGATTAAACCCAAACATTTGACTCTGCTTGAATCAAAGGAATATAGATCCTTGTATGGTTTAGTAATTTCTATGCCTAAGATTTCTGTTACTACTTTGGACATAAGATTATGTGAAGCTCCAGAGTCTAACATGGCATTGTGTAATATCCTATCATGTATATTCAAATTGAGATATAAGGGAGGGACAACTCCTTCTTGGTATTTTCCTTCAATTTCTGGACCAAACAACAACTCAGGTTTGTCATCTATCAAGTTCAAAGTATCAGTGTCACTTCCTAAGTTCAAAGCTTTCAAAACTTGGTTTTTGTACACTTCTTGGGTTACTAGTTCAGCTAGAGGTATGGTAATTTTTAACTTTGTGATCTCTCCCTCAAGGCTAAAAGGACCTATTGATTTTGTCACTTTTACATCTGTTTTTTCAATTGAATTCCTTTCAGCAATTTTTATTTGCTAAACTTTGTTTGGACTGCTATTTGGGACAATTTTGTTAGGTCCACTAGCTGAAGTGCTAGGGATGCTTTGCTCAACATTTGGCCGACTGTTCTTCTCTTTGTTTAAATCTGGTTTCGTAGCCAAAATGTTGGGTTTATCTGTTGTTTTCTTAGGCTTATTTTCTTCATTTTTCCTAACAGCAATGTTAGTGTTCTTTTCATTTGAATTATCTATGTTCCCTTTGCTCCTAAGATCATATTGTTTGTGTACCTGTATGATTGTGTTCTGAAACCCCAATCTATAATATTTAGAATCCTAATAATTGTATTCATTTTATTCTGAAGAGAAGAATCTGTGTTCTTCTTCAGTGAGAAAAACATATGTCTCACTGTCAGATCCTATCAAGTTTACATGATCTTCTTCCAACCTTTCAACTTCCCTTTCTTCTTCTTGATCAACATAGTTTTGTTGAAAGGGAGGCCTAACCTGTTGGTCATTATCTCTTTGCCTATCTTGATTAGGGTCTCTTCTAAGATTTTGGTTTCTATTTATGTTTTGGTTTTCTCTTAGAGGCACTCTCTCATTCAGATTTATCTTTTCAAGCATCCTCTCCATTACCTTGACTAGGTTGTCAATTTTGGTGTCAGAAGCTGAGGTTGAGGGTGTAGTATCATCTTTATAATTTACCCTCTTCTCTGATCTTAACCTAGCTCTTTTCTCAATTATGTTTGCTTATACACTCACAACTCCCTTCTGCATGTCCTCTAGAGTTAAGTAATCTCTCTCTCTCTCTCAGTTGATAGGCCATTTCAACATTAAAACCTTCAGGATATTTTACTAAGGCCATGCCTCAGGGAGGTTTCATGTGAGGTGGAAGAGCATTGTAAACACTGTTAAACCTAGTGGAGTAGTCATGAACACTCTCCCCTTGATTTCATTTAAGACTGCTATACTTTGCTAATATTTGGAGAGGGTTCTTTTTGATTTCCCATCTGTTTATGAATGTTTTATGCAAAGAAGGGAGATCATTGATGCTGTTAGGAGTTAATATTTTAAACCATTTTTTTACTTCTCCTCCTAAACTTTGGGAAAATATTCTCATTTTAATGGCATCATCATCTATATCCATGTAATCAAATGCATCATTCATTTTGTCTACATGCTGCTGGGCAGTAGTAGGTTCATTTGCAGTGAAATGAGAAATTTTAGATTGGTATTCATTTGGTAAGGGAACCAGAGGTTGTGGTAACACTAATGAGGCATACCATGTTTCCATGGCTGGAAGGAAATGTGGATTTACAAGAGGGAAAGTGGGCTGAAATGGAGTGTTTAGAACAGTGGTAGTACGGATAGGAGTGGAAGAAACACTTGGGCTAGGAAATTGGTTTTGAGCAGATTTGTTATGAAAGAGATTGAAGTGGTGAAGAAGCTGGGAATCAGGAGGAGTAGAAGGTGATGCTTCTCTGCTAAATCTTTGTTCCAAATCTACAGTTTCAAAATCAGCTTGGTTTAAATCACTTTGAGATCTAGTTCTAAAGATATTCTTTGAATGATGTAAGTCAAAGTGTAAATCCTCTAAGACAACAAGGTTTTCAGGGACATATTTTTTTCTTAAGAGGCTCCTATTAGCAGCCGATTTTCCAGATTTAGAATTCTGCCATAGAATTATCTTTGGATTGTCAACTATTGTAGGAGTATTAGGGTTTGGATGAGATCTAGTGTTGATCCTATGTAAAGCCAGACTGTTTTTCAAAAATGAGAGAGGCTGAAGTTTTTTAGGATTGTTTTGAAAGTATTACCTCTCACAATGTCTTATCTAGTATGGGACTAGGCTTCTAAACTTCGTCAAGGCTGGTTAATACTGTCCTAAAGAGATCTGGAGACCTAGATGAGTAATAGGCCTACTGGGGCTTATTGGATTTGCCAGGTGGAAACTTTTTAGCTTTTGTGAAGGTAAAATGTTTTATGGTTCCACCACCATGTTTATTATGAAGCCAATCTGAAATATTTTTGGATTTTATAAGTTTTTATGGTTATGAGAGTGTCCTATGTCTGATTTCAACACTAATCTAAGGTGTTGAAACAAATAGAGTCTACTCTTATGGCTTATCTATCTAATTCCTTCAAGGTTTGATAAGGCTTCTATGAGAATCATAAGGGTTACTTAGTTTGTCACTGATTCAAATGAGTCCTATCATGATTACCATTTGTTTTGGTAGTGCTTGAAGAGAGCTACTTATACTTGGACAGTGAGCGTTTTGTTTTAAGGATTTTACTCAGTGTCCCACCGTGATCACCATTATGTTGGTATCCCGTGTTTTGATAAATTGGCCAACCAAAAGACAAGGTAACATCAGAACCAATATTTAAAGTTCCAAGATCTAGTCCTCCTGTTCTCAGAGAGGGATCTCTCAAATTTTTTACAAAGGTATGTCTTGTTTGCTTTTAAGTATTGATTTTAGACTAGTTATTGAGTGCAAGTGTTTGTTTGATTTGTTTGTTTGGTTGAATTAGTACAGCAGAACATGAAAGGTCTAGGCAGTATAAATAGAAAAAAAAAGTGTCAGATTCATTGGGAAATGGAGTCAAGAATAAGTAAATAACAAGCTCATCAATGGATATGGGATATTAGAGGGCAAATCTAACTTGGCCATGGGATCCTTTAGTTTTGTGAATGAGATGGACATTAATGGTTTTGAAAGAGAGTTTGAATTCTCAACAAAGAGAACTTAAAAACATAACTTGAACATAAAGAGGTATTTGATAGACAGGGCTAACCATGAATTCTACAAACCACACTTTAAGCAGATGATGACTTCAAGACAACTTTTAAAATGAAATCTAAGATTCAGGAGCACATCATATTTCCTCAAAGATTTTATTCCAAAGGACTTAAAAAATGTAAAAGATTCACTGATAATTGCAGTCATAGAAGAGGGAACACCTAACACATCTGTGAACACAACTATAAATACCTTTAAAACAATTGTTCAAGAAGTGAAAAAGGGTATGATCAAAACATACCTCCTTGGCTAACTATAAACAATGGTACTTCAAAGGGAGACTTCAAAAACTGTTTTCACGTGGCAGCAGACAAGCAGGGAAAACCATAAATCATGCTGGAACCAACTATTTGAACTATTTGAGAAATAAACAAGCATGAGGACTAAAGAGAAATATTAAAGACTATAAAATACCTCAGTAGAATAAAACATAAAACAGTGAAGGATAAACAGGTCTAAAGTGCTTCCAGGAGTCATTTCTTAGCCTAAAATTTTCATCCTACTATAGCAAGAATTTATGAAACATAATGAAAACAGGAAAAACAACATACAGTTCAGAATACATCACCAACATCCAAGCTCAGGGATCCAATGATAGAGCCTTCCCAAGAACAATAATGTCACAACATCATCAAGCTTCCAAGACTTCAATTTCTTCTTTAACTTCGAATAGACAATGTATTATTTCAGAGAGTTTCAGTGTTACACCTAGTGACCAACCAACCCACCTCTCATCTTCTTCAGAAGTATTTATAGAAGAAATGAGGAGGTGGAAGAGATTTAAGATTGAAATGTAATTAATTCTACACTAAATTCAACTCCTAGCATTGAAAACCATGCAAGGCATAAGGCAGGAATGCATCAAATTAAAACTCTATTTCATTAACTTTGTTTCTACTTTTTTTTAGGCTTAATGGGAAAAAAGATTGACTTTAAGGCCTATTTATCTTTTACAATAACTTCACTGATAGTTTAAAATTTGTTCTTTTTTTGGTAATAGCTGTTCAGGTGTCTTTAGGAAAATATCTTCGAACTAGGCAATAACTATGCCTTCTTTTGATTTATTGAGGCTGCAGGTGGCACTTTTGGTAGCTGAAGAGGATAATTGGCCTCTGATGTGGTAGTGGAGGCCTCCTTTACTGATATTTTCCTCTATTTTACCTTAAAAACACCTTTGATATGTTTTTCGTCTATTTTTTAGGCTTAATTAGCCTTGATCTTCATATTTGGGTATTTTATTCCTTGCTGACTGTGGATTAGGCCTTTGATTATTGAATTTGTGCCTTAATCCCTTTAAAATATGATTTAAAATAATTAATTCTTCACTTATGATTTGATCTCCTGTCTTCAATGCTGGTACTCTTCAATTAATGGATTCTGACTGTGTTTGCATGTTTGCAGGTGCATAGAGGGTTTCACGATATCACTAATGCTCATGAGGCATGGGTAAAAACATAATTTGAACCCTGTAGATTTCCTTTCTTCCTGAATAATGGCCTGTGGATCGTCATCCTTGGCCTTCGTTTTATTTTTTAAAACTGTGAAAAAACCTTTATAACCTGCAAAAAACAAACAAAAGTTAAGAAAACCCTGTGAAAATAGGTTTAGAACTGGATTTGGAGGTTTTTAGCATGAGGTTGAATGAGAGTCGTCGGATAAAGACCACCGACGGTGGAGATTTCTTAGTGAAGTGTTTCGGGAGAAAGTCAGGTGAAAAAGTGCAATGGGGCGAGATTAAAACGGAACCGTCAGATCTTCGGAGATCGACGGTTGGGAATGAGTTGGGAAAAACATTGCAGGGAACAGCGGTTTGGCAGAAAACCATTAGTGGTTTTCACAAAATAAAATGGGGGTAAACGGTATTGCGCAAAAAAAATGTGATTAGATATAGCGTTTGACGTGTGTCCCTTAAAAAACGCCGGTTTCACAATTTTTTTGGGGATTAAACTCTGGGCGCAAAACTTTTGCAAAATGGAGCATCAACCATCGGATCAGAGGACTGAGATCCAACGGTGTGGAAAAATTTCGATGGGAAAGCTGCACTGATGAGGGGTTCTGGTGTGGCCGCAGGATGACTTAAGGTATTTCGTCATGTAGCGGATGGGTTGTCGGGGTTTTTGAATGGTCGGGATAGATCCTGGTCGTTGGATCTATAAAATGGACGGCTAAGATCTAATATTGGGGCAGAAAGTTTGAACGAAGGGAAAAAGTGGTAAGTGAATGGGCAGAGATAAGGAGGCCCGAGGGCTGTTGATATGCAGAGATCAACGATCCAAATTCATTTTAAATTTGAAACGTCGGGGAAACAAAAATATAAGGAAAAAGGGTTCGGAAAGGTTTTTGCGCTGGAGGGGGGGCTAAAGAACTTAGCGATCGGTTCTGAGGCTAGGTTACATGCAACGGAAGCGCTAAAGGCTAAGAAAAAAGGTGCTTAAGCCCTATATAAACAAAAAGAAGCTTTTTAGGCCAAAAGAGTGAGTTTTTGGTCTTAATTTGGGGTTCCGATAAGAGGAAAAGTGATTCTTAAACCAAATGAAAGGGGGATATAAGGTTAAAAGGAGGGTTTTGATGATTTTGAAGGGTAGATGAAGGTTTATAGAGGGATTTTGTGAAGGGAAAAAATGGGTGAAAGTGGATTTGTTTATGAGTGAAAGGAGGAATGAAAATGATGGAAAATGGGGTTTCATAAGCAGTTTTCTCTTGGTGAATAGCAGGTTCTTTAGGATTAAAAGGGAAACAACAATGAAGATTAACTCAAAGGGTAATAATCATCATAAAAATTTAAAGATGATAAGTTTTCAAAGACAAATTCTAGCCACCTCTTGGTATAACAAAATTTATAGGTGGCTAACAAGTTCTAGTTTCTATTGAGTTGCAGCAGCTGCCCAGCAACTCTGGCATTTTGGTAAAAATGCCATTTTGTCTAGTTTTCATCCAATCCTTTTAGAGGATTGTTGTGTTGTATTTTTAGGGGTTGATACCTTGCTCCCCCTTTCTTATTTGAGCTTACATTGCTGTATCATTCATGTACATGTATTTACTACTGCAGTACCTCCATAGACTACGTAGTATTAGTTGGGAATAAACTATGCAAGCAGTGTTTTTCTCCATTTCTATGCACATGTCTCATTGAGACTCTTTAGTTGATTTGAGTAGTATATTTCTCAGGAGTTTCTCTACATTTCCTGCTACATATGTATCTAAGTCTGATTTCATCTTCATGTGACATGACTCCTTAGAGATAACACTGTCATTTCCTTTGTTGAGCAAGGTGTTGTTGCAGCCCTCTTCATTGGGCCCTTTTCTGAAGATAACAGGTGAAGGAGGCTTGTCTCAAGCTCCTAGAAGGATTTTTTTTTAATCCACTTCAGGATTTTATCTCTAGACAGATATATTTAAAGGATCCCAGACCAGGGATCAAATCTTACTGCCTCCATCCCTGGGAAATGCGTTTTCCAGGCTTGGGTTGCTAACCATTCCTACTAGGAATTTCACATATCTGTAGATAGAGTCTGCAAAGGGCTAGCAAGCCTCCGGATCTCACCCTTATTTAGAAGGTGGCATATCTGGTAAATTCCCCCACAGTCCATCTCTAGCATAGACTTGTGATATTTCTGAAAAAGGAATATTACATTCATGGGCTCCCTTACCCATTTATTCATCTCCTAGGTGAAAGTAGCAAAATCTAATGTTCCAAATTGCTATGTGAAAATTTGGGAACATTACAAAGAGTATCTTTCTATAGGATAAAAGGTCTCTTCATAGTCAATCCTTTCTACCTGAGAGTACCCCTTGGCCAGGAATATTTCCTTGTGCTTCTAAATCCTTTTGTTTGTTGCATGATTTACCTTGTAAATCCATCTCAAACCAACCACTGAACTGTATGTAGGTCTTGGGATCACCTCACAAACATAGTTTTTGACAATGTAATCATATTCCTCTACCATAGAATCAATGTATATCGGTCGTTCTACTACTTCCTCTAATGAGGTTGGTTCTATCTCTACTATCTTACTCATCATAGAAATGTATCATGTGTACCATTCTGGTGACCTCCTCTACCTAAATTATGATTTTGGTGCTCCCACATTCTCTCTAACATCTTGAAATAATCTTTCAGCTCCATTGTTTTACTTCCTTCCTTCCCGTGGTGTCTCTCCTTTAGTGGCTTTCTCCTCTCTCTGCTCCTATGCATGTGGTTGTTCCATATATTCTTGAGGTTATTTTTTTGGAGTAAAAATATATTACTATGCATGCAACTGAAGCTCCCTTTTCAGGGAATACTTCATTTCCTTCTCTTCATTGAATTTCACATATCTACGAACAACTGTAATGTTGAGAGATGGAAGGTATTGTACCCTAAAAATATGCCCACGTCAGTTTTCAGCTATATATTTTTCGTTGTGTCCTTGTAAACATGGAAATATAATGATGATCCAAATATCCTTAACTGTGACACATGGATTTTCTTCCTTGAAAATATTTTTATGGTGTACTCATCCAAAAATTCCGATGGTGACTCTTGTTATGCACATATACTACTTTGTTTCATGCTTCATCCCATGAGTGCATAGGTAGGCCATGATCATACAACATCACGGATGCAACTCCCTTTTGGCTGGAGTAGGTATAGACTCGGGTTCATAGATGGTTGCACAAACCAAAAAAACACTTGATTATCGTCCTGGTGGAAATGATCTGTTGTGCAGATCGAATTGTCACCCGAGGAAATACTAGGGGATGCTAGAACTAGGTTTCTACAACCAGAGGGACTATGGAGTGTGGCATTAGGGATTATCTTCTGTTAAGGCTTATTCAAAGCTTCACTGAACTAGTATGATACATATATAGACGTTGTTCAACAAATCTACGTAACTTATTTTCTCACTCCAATTTTCTACTTTAACATGCATTAATCATCATAATAAACCATATTCAAGTCTTCGTGATGAAATTATAGATAAAAATATGATCTAGCACAAATAATCACAATAAATAAATAATGCAATCATACAATTAAAGGATACTAATTTATCTTCAATGTATTCTTTTATCAGCTTAGATCTTCTCAATACAACACTTCTTTCTGTGTGCACACAACTACAGGGGTCTACGCACTCAACTACAGACTTCTTAAGATGTCCGTACACATAGTTGCAAGAGATTTCTCTTTTGCACAAAAAAACATAATATAGACTCAATTCACATCTAACATGACATTCATATGCATTCTATCCTCAAGAGATATCCCTAGAGTCCTTATATAGTTTTTTTCCTTTTACAATACCATGGTCTGAAAACCATGGGTGGAGCTCAAGGTATCCAATATATTCCCATCACTTTACAAAATAAGGGGCTTTGGCCTGCCCCAATGACCTTATGACTCTTAGAGGCCTCTTGCAATGAGGCCTAGATATCCATAAAATCATCAAATACCTGGCTGCAGTCCTTTACTGTGGTTTGAATACTATCCATGGCATCCTTAATGTCTGCCTCGTGCTTCTCCCAGATCTCTGGTGGTGAAGTTGGCTCTAACTTCATATGAAGCTCAATTATATGCATTTGCAGCTCAATATTTACCTTTTCTATTTCTTCCTTATATTCTTTGATTGAGATAATGAATTTCTCAAGCTTTTCTTGCGGAACTGCCTTAGCTTGAATCTGCAGTGAAGGAAGTTTGTTGAAAATTTTAGTGATTGCTTCCTCCAACCGCTGCCTGTGTGCAAATACCTCATCTCGATCCTGCATGATCTGCTACTTTTCATCGGCCATCCACTTCCTATCTTGTTTGACATCCTGGATGACCAGCAAGGCTCACTTCTCATGGATCTATAATTCCTTGGTGACTCCCTTGTGGAAATCATGTAATTCTGGAATGGGGAGTGCAACAAGGTTCAACCTAGTTCTTTGCCAATGTGATGCATGCACTTGATCTTCGGATATGTCAAAATAAAAATCTCCTTCAGGTATTTGCAGTGATCGAAGCTCAGAGGTAACTGCCAATTTTGATCTTTCTTTACTTATGCTTATTTTTTCCCCACTTGCTTGACCCACACTCGCTTGAAATGTGCTCGCTTGATTCACACTCTCTTGAACTACATTTTTCTGCAGCTGAAATTCCTTGAGGCCCTTTTAGACCTCTTCTAATATGCCCTTATATTTCTCTTCAATGTTTCCTCACATTTCCTTGGTGATGTGGTGTACCATATCGCCAATCTTGTTGAAGTCCCCCTCAGTGAGGACCATCGTCTCTCCTTCAGCTGAATTATCCAATTTCATCTTCTTCTGTGCACCTCCTCCATTATTTTATGTCACCTTTTGATAATGTAAGGGGATACAAGCTCCTCTATATCAACAAACGGGTCATCGCCACCCCTAGTCTCCTGCTCATCTGTATTGGTCTCTTGCTGCACTTATTTTTCAGTTTCAGTCACAGTATGAAAGGTGAATTTATTTTCTTTCTTACCTGATGGCTTCCCAGTTTTTGTAGGTTCATAATATTTCTTCGCTCCACTGGTGCCTGCCTTCTCTATATTTTCCCATTTGTGGACAGAGTTAACAAGTTTTTTTGCAACTAGCTTATAATGTGCACAATTTCATCCTCAGTTACCAAGTATGGAATCTTGTACCATACCTCTGCAATATCCTTCCTCATGCAGATATATATATATGGTGAAAATCTACCTTAAAATCAGAAATCTGGTGATATTCTTAAAAAATACTTGGTGATAGCCTTGGCTTATGTCTGATCATTATGCACAGACTCATCTTAAAGCCCACCCAAAATATCTTATTCTCCATTGTCAGCATAGGTTCCTTTGAATTCCATAGCAAGGCATACCTCACAGCCTTAGAGATGTCCAGGTCTATGGCATGGAACTATGACTCATGTGGCTCTTTCCATTACATTAGCGCAATGAAGAGAAATAACCATGCGTAGTGGAATTTATTACCCTCCTCTTGAGCTTCTCTAAAATAATCCAGAAACTATATGCATAAATACCCAACCCAGTTGAATTGGATTGCTTTGCTTCACTGCGTAACCAAATATACTACTGGTGTCGGCACCTCCTCTGCGTGGCACTTTTTCATAATCTTCTCTACTATAATTGTTGAGATTCAACAAGATGATGAGCTTAGTGAAAAGAGTTGCCTTCACTAAGTGGGCACGTAGGCTATTTTTGGCGCAAAGTCTATTTTTAGACTATGTCTATTTTTAGACATGTCGATCATATTCTATGAGTTGGAGGATGCTATTTTTGGATGGTTGGTAAAGTTGGAAAAATATATGGAATTCTATTTTTAGACATATTGGGTAGATTCTATTTTTAGACTTCCAGTCTAAAAATAGATATGTCGAATATTATTAGTTCTTAATAATATTTGGACTCTAAACATTATCTTATTCTCTTGGAGCACTTCAGTTAAGTGCACAGATGTGGAACATCAGCTGATAGAAGGAATTATGCTATTCCTGAGGATTTAATAGAGCTATTGCATGGAGGACTTCAGTTAGAACTCATGTGATAGAGTTTGGTGGAGTTGGAGAAGTAGTTGGTGGAGTTGTATTTAGTTTAACTTAGTTAGACTCAGTTGAGCTAGTTGTATCTAGTCTAACTGAATGATACACTAGTGAGAGTGGATTGAATTAATTAGTTAATTAATTCACAAATAATAACTAATTAATCAATTTAAGAATACATCAGTTAACTACAGTGCATGGTAGTTTCAGTGGAGATCAGTGGAGAGATAGGTGAAAGAGCAAGTGTGACTATCAGTTGTGACTATAGTGATGCATTGATTGCATCCAACACTTAGTGGAGATTCCAATGAGAATTGTGTGAGCAAGGCTAGAGAAATTTGAACTCATTTAGAGCCATTATTTAGTAGGGATTGCTCAGTAGAGGTAGGCTAGCAGGTGGAAAAGATCGGTGCATGGATTTGCAAGATCGGGCATGATTAGTGTGTAGTGATTGTATTGTTTTCAGATCTTGATATGATCAGATTTGTATGAGGATTGTTACATGATATATATGACATATATTATATACAGATATTTGGGGTTTTCAGCTTCAAGCTTCCCCATTAAACAATTGTGTTAATGTGTGTGAATTTTTATTGTTTCATGTGTGCATTGCAATCTTGATTTAATTTTCGTAAATGATCAATGGTGGAATAGATTCTGTATTTTTCATGAAGTTAAAATAGTGTGAGATTAGGAGAGTATTGGATATATAACACATAAGTTATATAATTTATACATGGTATCATAGCAGTTGATCATTGGAGGAGATTGCAATTATTGAAGCGGTTGAGTTTTGTGCTGGTGGAATTCGAATTTGCAGCAGTGTTTTCTTGGTGTCGAAGTTGAGCATTCATTGAAATTTATTTCAATGGATTGCGATTGGAGTATGCCCTTGATGGCAGCTCTAATTACATATCATGGAAGGACAGGATGGAGGTGGTGTTGGATGATAATGGGCTGAAGGAGTTCATCGATAGCGATGTTCCTAAGCTGAGTTCTAGCGATGCAACCGCACTTGATGCATGGCAAAAGAAGGTAGCAAAGTGTCGAAGGATTTTGTTGGAAGGTGTGAAGGACCACATTGTGTCCAAACTTGATGGTAAAGCCACTCCATTATTAATGTGGAAGGCTTTGAAATATTTTTTCCAAAGCAAAAGTGACCAGAGGAAGTTGGCACTTAAAGACAAGCTCAGAAACATAAAAATGGAGAAAGGCGACAATATACCAAAATACCTCATGGAGTTTGTCCACTATAAGGATGAGATGGGAAGTGTGGGGGTTACTGTTGATGAATAAAAATTGGTGAGTTTGACTCTCCTGGGCTTCCGAAGAGTTGGCATAGTTACGAGGACTCTGTCAATGGACGGGAGAAACTGCCATGATGGGAGCGAATTTGGTCAGATCTTGTGTAGGAGGAGATAAGGTGAGGTACCAGGGATGGATCTTCATCGAAGAATGAAGATGAATAAAATTTCGCTTTGGATGCCAAAGCAAGGAAAGGGAAGGGCAAGAAAAATCCTTCTCAGTCCGGTGTGAAAGGCAAGAAGCAAGATTTGTCCAAGGTGAATTGTTTTCATAGTCACCAGCATGGGCATTTCACCATTAATTGTCCATGGAAGAAGAAGAATAATCAGGCTCCTGGATCTGCAACTGGAGAGGCCTTAGCCTCATAGTTTGAGCTGTATTTTTCTTTGATTGCATGCTTGGTTTCAAGTGTGATGGGATCAGTGTGTTTTCTTAACAGTGGTGCATCTTTCCATATGACCGGAGACAAATATTTGTTTAGTGATCTGGATGAAAAGGATCTTGGAGTGCACATCGAGATGGGAAGTGATGGTATGTATAGTGTGACTGGTATCAAGACCATTTCCTTTGAGAGGGATTCTGATAAACCTTTCATCTTGAAGGATGTCATACATGTTCTAGGATTGAAGAAGAATCTGATCTCCATGGCGATGTTGGAAGACAAGGGTTATGATGTTGTTTTCAGTGAGGGAAAAGCCTTCCTTTAGCACAAAAAAACTGGTCAAACCATAAGGATAGGGATTCGAGTTAAGAATATTTATCAATTGTAGGTAGATGGCTACGCAAAAATGGCAGGCAAAGCAGAAGGAGTGATGATTCGGGATGAGGGTGAATTGTGGCACAAGATATTGGGCCATCTTCACCATGGCGCTTTGAAAATTTTGCAGTAGATTTATACTGGGCTTCCCAAAGGTACACTTGCACAGTTAGATCAGTGGAAGGGATGTACTTTGGGAAAATTTGTGAAGACCACTTTTCATGAGAAGGATAGTCGTGCCTCGACGATCCTTGAGAGAATTCACACAGGTGTGTGTGGACCTTTCTTGGTTTCTTCAACAGCAAAGAACATGAATTATGTGATATTTGTTGATGAATTTTCTCGTAAGTGCTGGATATTCTTCATGCAGAAGAAGAGCGAGACATACTCAAAGTTCTGTGAGTTCAAGGCGCTAGTTGAGAAAGAGTCGGGGAAGCAGGTGAAAGCTCTAAGGAGCAATAATGGTGGTGAATACATCTCTGGTGAATTCAAAGACTTCTGTAGAAAATAAGGAATTCAAATAGAACTGATAGCGCCTCATAACCCACATCAGAATGTGGCCACAGAGAGGAAGAACAGAATGATCATGGGTGTTGCACGGGCGATGTTGCATGATCAGGGCCTTCCCATACACTTGTGGGTTGAGGCATGCAACACTGCGGTTTATGTGCAAAACCATTTTCCTCATAGATTACTTGGCATGAGTACACCCAAAGAGGCATTTTCTGGTAAGAAGCCTGATATTTCTCATTTGAAGATTTTTGGCTCACCTGTTTAGATTCATGTGATGAAGGATGCCAGGAAGAAGCTGGAGCCGACCGCAGGGGTTGGGATATTTTCCAGATAGTCGGATTACTGTTGTGCGATGGGATATCAAATTTCATGAGGAGAAAGCCATGAAGTTGTCACTTGAGAGGGAGCTACACTTGCATGTAGAGGAGGAGCTACTTGTTCCTAAATATGATCCTCAAGATGTGGATTAGCCACAAGAGGAGGTTCATGGAGTGGAGGAAACCACTCATGCAGTGCCAAACATCAGAGGGTGGAAGCGCACTACAGAAGCTAAGTGATCGAATCTTGGTGCAGCATAGAATGTAGGAGTTCCTACATCACAGTGCAGACAGAGGCAGTCACCTGACCGATTTACTAGATACATGGCTCTGATGAGCAAGTGTATCGTGACGGAGCCATCCTCTTTCGAGGAAGATATGGAGGATCCCACATGGGTATATGCCATGGTGGAAGAGTATGATTCGATTTTCAGAAACAGTGCATGGGAGACTATCCCAAGGCTGGAAGGGAAATCAGTGGTAGGTTTGAGATGGATCTCTAAAGTGAAGAAAGCTACTGACAGGAGCGTCAAGAAGTATAAGGCAATATTTTTTTCCCGGGGCTTCTCACAGATTGAGGGGATTGAATATGAAGAAACCTTTGCACTTGTCGCAAGTTATTCTTCCATATGGACCATCCTTGCTCTCTCAGTGTAGATGGGTTGGCACATTCATCAGATGGATGTGAAGACTACGTTCCTCAACGAAATCATTGAGGAGGAGGTGTACATTGAGCAGCCTAAAGGATTCAAAATCTTCTGCAGCAAGTCGCATGTGTGCAGGGTCAAAAGAGCGCTATATGGGCTGAAACAAGCACCTCGTGCTTGGTAGCCACAGATTGACAGTTATTTCACCAGACTTGGTTTCTCCAAGAGTGAGGTGCATCCAAACCTATACCAGATTGTGGTGAAGGGTAAGCTTTTGATCATTGTGATTTATGTAGATGATTTAATACTAACAGGTGATGAACTGTGGATACACTCATACAAGGTAGATCTTGCAAAGGAGTATGAGATGAAGGACTTGGGCCTCCTTCATTATTTCTTGGGATTGAAAATTTTGCAACAGAAAGGTGAAATTTTTGTGTCTCAAGGCAAGTATGCCCTGGAGATACTGGAGAATTTTCAAATGCAAAGATGCAAGCCTATCGACACTCCTCTTCCTGGTGGTTGGAGGAAGGAGGATGCTACATCGGCAGAGGTAGTGGATGCCACTGTTTATCGACAATTGGTTGGTTTGCTCATGTATCTAGTCAATACAAGACCGAACATATGCTATGCTGTGAACTAGATTTCGCAAGAAATGGTTAAGCCTACCAAGCTCTTTGGAAGGCAATCAAGCATGTCCTGAGGTATCTCAGGGGCACATCTGGGTATGGATTGTGGTATAGACAGTTGGATGAGGCGCAACTGCATGGCTTCACAGATACAGATTGGGCAGGAAGCCCAATGGACATAAAGAGCACATCTGTAGGGATTTTCAATATCATATCTATAGTAGTTTCTTGGTACAGTAGGAAACAAAGATCCATGGCACTCAGTTCAGTGGAGGCCCAGTACATGGCAACAAGTTTCACTGCATGCGAGGCTATATGGATGAGGAAGATCCTGGTCGGTTTGTTCGGTTCTCATTTAGATTCCACAGTGATTCATTGTGATAATCAGAGTTGCATTAAAATATCAGTTAATCCTGTGTTTCATGATAGATCTAAACATATTTATATCCAATATCATCATATCAGAGATTGTGTGCAGTGGAAGATCATGTTTCTTTCTTACATTCCTATGGAGGATCAGGATGCAAATATTCTGATGAAGGTGCTCACTAGGAGAAAATCCGAATACCATAGAGACAGGATCCGGGTGGCAGATAATCCCTATCTTGTTGAGAAGGAGTGTTGAGATTCAATAAGATGATGAGCTTAGTGAAAAGAGTCACCTTCACTAAGTGGGTCCGCAGGCTATTTTTGGCGCAAAGTCTATTTTTAGACTATGTCTATTTTTAGACATGTCGATCATATTCTATGAGTTGCAGGATGCTATTTGTGGATGGTTGGTCAAGTTGGAAAAAAATATGGACTTATATTTTTAGACATATTTGGCGGAGTCTATTTTTAGACTGCCAGTCTAAAAATAGATATGTCTAATATTATTAAATCTTAATAATATTTGGACTCTAAACATTATCTTATTCTCTTGGAGCACTTCAGTTAAGTGCACAGATGTGGCACAATAGTTGACAGAAGGAATTACGCTATTCCTGAGGGTTTACTAGAGCTATTGCATGGAGGACTTCAGTTAGAACTCATGTGACAGAGTTTGGTGGAGTTGGAGAAGTAGTTGGTGGAGTTGTATTTAGTTTAACTCAGTTAGACTCAGTTGAGCTAGTTGTATCTAGTCTAACTGAATGATACACTAGTGAGAGTGGAGTGAATTAATTATTTAATTAATTAAAAAATAATAACTCATTAATCAATTGAAGAATACACCAGTTAACTACAGTGCATGGCAGTTTCAGTGGAGACTAGTGGAGAGATAGGTGAAAGAGCAAGTGTGACTATCAGTTGTGACTATAGTGATGCATTGATTGCATCCAAACACTCAGTGGAGATTCCAATGAGGATTGCGTGATCAAGGCTGGAGCAATTCAAACTCATTCGAGTCATTCTTCAGTAGGGATTGCACAGTAGAGGCAGGCTAGCATGTGGCAAAGATCGGTGTATGGATTTGCAATATCGGGAATGATTAGTGTGTAGCGATTGTATTGTTTTGAGAGCTTGATATGATCAGCTTTGTATGAGGATTGTTACATGATCTCTATGACATATATTATATACAGATAGTTGGGGTTTTCAACTTCAGGCTTTCTCGTTAAACAATTGTGTTAATGTGTGTGAATTTTTATTGTTTCATGTGTGCATTGCAATGTTGATTTAATTTCCGCAAATGATCAATGGTGGAATAGATTATGTGTTTTGCATGAAGTTAAAATAGTGTGAGATCAGGAGAATCTTGGACATATAACACATAAGTTATATAATTTATACAATAATATGTGCAGAAAAGTGCCCTTATTGATCCTTAATTGAGTTTATAGCATACCCTCGAGATCCTTTTACGAGGGCATAGTATTTCTTCATCTTGTTTTCCACCTTCTTATCTTGGTATTTTCTGACAAATGTGTCGGCATGGTTCAATCCCTAGAACGTAAGTGCAGTTATCCATCAGATTAGCATCTTGTCAATGGGAACTCTTTCACTTAGCTAAAGATAATCATCATGCAGGAGACCCAGCAAGTGTTGCACACAAATGTTATTTATGTTGTTGCATCCAAAATGTACAACATAGAGCATGTTTAGTAGCCTTGCTTATTGACGTCCTACTTCCCACCTAAGTGGCTCTACGCTTGTCACTGTAGTGACTTCGTAATAAAATGATTGTAGGTACTTTCTCAACTCGAACTGGAGGTATTTATGACGATCATTGAAATACCAGTATTCCATGTGTAGTTCTGGCACTTTTGCCAATGGATTTCCCTCAAATGGTACTTCTTTTGGTAGAAATGGCATAAATATCTTAAATTTACTACGTATGGGTCCTTAGTCGGCTTTGCAGCAGTCGAATTCCTCGGTGGTATTTAAGGTGGTAACCTATAGATAGGTTCCACATCCTCTATGCCAATATCTTTGAATACCACGGCCATGAATTCTTGCTTGGATTATTTGACGTCCACTGCCTAGTTCTGCCTATCCTACCTATCCCTAGTCTAGTGTGCCTTGGCAATTTTCTTCCTGGGTGACTGTCTAACTTTAGGCTTCTTTGACTTCTTCCATTGTACTTCTCCTGCAATAAACTATTGCGTAGATGACCTCGACCCTATTACATTCACTAGTGGTGTAGCAGTTATTGTTTTTCCTAGTCCTGCCTTAATTAGTGCCTCTACTAGTGTTTCAAAACTCCAATCCGACATGCAACAGAATGCTCGGTTCTCTCTCAGGCATAAAATTACAAGTATAATTCTCAGAAAGAAAAGTGCCTGAATGTGGAGGGGGATGTAAGATTTATAATAGATCTTAAATTAAAACTTATTGATCCCCTTCAGATTCACCTCATAAATGTGGATTTGGCAGCATATGTGCCCAGATATGCTCATTAAATGAATTTTTCTCAATCCCTATCAACGGAAAAGTCCCTGTCAAATCAATTTTTCTTGCACCACCGGTCATATTCTTTATGAAATTCATTATGACCTCCTTTGTTTCATAGTACTTCCTCCTTCAACGTGGTTTCCTACAACTGTGCCATCTTCTTGCATACCACGTGTCACTTCTTCTTTGATGAAGCTGTCCTTCGAAAAGTAGTTTATAGTCTCGTGCTCTCTTTCAACTCTGTGTAGCACTAAGACTCTTCTCCAACCATGTAGTCAATGAGAAGCCCCAGGGATGGATTCATCCATATATCACTTTAATTTTCTGCCATTGATTTGTCCAGGGAATAATTTACCATTCAAATTCACGAGATAAACTGCACAACCATCAAGATATTCCTGACGAAGTAAGGTCCTAACCATTGCATTTGTAGCTTACCTGGGAACTTCACGAGCTTACCGTCATAAAAAATAACTAAGTCTCCATTATTGAAAGTATTTTTCTTAATATGCCTATCATGCCAGGCCTTTTCCCTCTCTTTCTGCACCTATTGGTGAAATCCAACAATGAAAAAATCTTCTTCTAGTGTGAGCGGTTGTTCCAATATATCCTCCATAATATCGTTTGTTGCAATATCTACAAAAGCTACAATTTTGGGACTAGACATAATATACTCCATTGGAAACACAAATTTTTGTCCACACACCAATCTAAACAGAGTCTGACCCGTCAAATTCTTATAGGTAGTCCTGTATGTCTAAAATACTAGAGGAATTCTCAAATCCCAGTCACCCGTGTTGATGTTGCATACCTTAGTCAGAGTGTCCTCCTAGAATTTGTTAGAAGCTTTGAATTTTCTATTTTCCTAAGGGTGATATGGCATACCCTTCTGGTGATGCATTGAAAACTAATTCTTTAACGCTTCAATAGTGTTGTTCAAGAAATGTGATCCTGTATCACTCATCATAATATTTGGGCAACAAAATCTTGACAAAATGTATTCAAAAATAAACTTCGCAGTCATGTTCGTACTACAACTCTTCACGAGTTGTGTGTCAACCCATCTTGTGAGATAATCTATCATGGTGATGATGTATTGTACATCTATTTTCTTTCATGGTGGATCAATCAATCCCACAAAGTCTATCACCCACTTATCAAATTCCTGCAAGGTGACTCTGGGATGCAGTGCCATTTCATCCCTTCATGACAGTCTTCCTTTCCTCTAACAGCCATCATAAGTGCTGCGATATTCCCTTGAATATTTATTCACCATGGGCCACCATATTCCTTCCCTTAAAATATTCTACGTTGTGGCCTTTATCGTGTAGTGTCCTCTAGCAACTCTGCCAATTGCTTCTACCAAAATGTTGTGTCTTTCATGCTCAAGGATATACCTACAAAATATCCCATATTATATTAATTTTTTCCAATCAAAGAAAAATATACTGCTTTAAATACCAGCTCTTTCTTCTATTGCGTAGTATACTTCGTAGGGGCTACTCCAATGGAGAAAAATAAGATAATTTATGTGAAGTGATCATCTGCAACCCTAATCGAAAAAATCTACACATAGGGAAACCCCTTTTGAATGTTCACAAGTTCCTCCCCCATCTTAATTATGGACATATGATTTGGTCTTACATTCAAATGTCCTGACTTGACCATTACATCAAAATCATATTCCTGGAACAATAATAGCAATCTACATATCTTCCCCCCAACAAAGGCTTGTTCAACAAGTATTTCTGTGGAGAATGATCCCTAAACATCTCGAAGTGGGCTCCTAACAAGTAATGCATGAATTTCTGCATTGCATATACGGTAGCCAATCCTTCGTACTCTGTTGTGGAATAATTCCTTTCTGCATTAGACTGTTTCCTACTCGCAAAAGCTATAGGGTGATCAATATCCCCATCACCTAGTTGTGCTAATACTGAACCCAAAGCTATGTAAGAATCATTAACATGTACATGGAACTCTTTATTATGGTCTGTAAAAACTGTCATTAGTGGAATTACTATCTTCTCCTTCAGCATGTTGAATCTCTTTGGGAATTCATCATCCCAATAGTAAGTAACATCCTTCTTTAGCAGCTTCTCCATCGATGTAGTTATCTGCACATATGCCTTTATAAACTTCCTATAGTAGCATGTATGTCCCAATGTTGTGCGCAGTTATTTTATTTACTTAGGTACTTCCAATTTCACAATTATGACAATCTCCATGGGGTCTACCATCAATACATTTTTACAAAAAACATGCCCTAATAGTATACCAAAAGGTACACAATAGATGCATTTTTAAAGTTTAGCAATATCTGATATGGCCTACATGTGTCAAACATCAGCCTTAAGTTAGAAATATTTTTCTTCAACAGTCTAAAGATTTTCCAATCATCAAAATAAACCTCCAATAACTTGTGTATATACTCAAAAGTTGTGACTACTACTCTAGAGAATATTGTTGGAGTATTGTTCAATCCAATAGGCATGATTTTATAATGAAAAGATCCCCATTCTGATATGGATTTATGTAGGAAAAAAAAATACACATATAACCATAAATACAAAGATGGAGTGGAAATAACACTTCATTTCATTAATATCAAAGAACTGAAATTTGTTTACAGGCAGAATGGAAATAAACTAGCTAGGGCGTTGGTAGCTTATCTCTGAGAAGAGATTTGGTGGCTACAGGCCTATGAACTATGTTACAATGATGCTCGAGGGCCTATTTATTATTGAGAAATAATGGAAAACCCAAAACATTCAAAAACCTAACCCTAAGAGATGAAGCGCCAAAACTATGGGCCCTGTTTGGGTAAATTTGTACATCAACTTCTCGGGGATGTAACTTTGGCATACGATCTCTGTTTTACACGCCCAATACCTTGTTAGAAATATCTATCCGAGGACTACAACTTTTGAGTGAGAAACATTACTTTATAAACCCATGTTTCTCCCGATTTTCCCCAAAACATTGTTTAGGGCCTCAAAACTTCTTTGGAAGTGTAGGACCCAAAAAAATGCTAAAAATAGTAAATTATTCTATAATTAAGGAAACTGAAAACTGAAAGAAAAAATGGTGGGGACCCAAGTGAAATAGGCGGGTGGCCACCAATATCCACCTGGATCATTCGTCCCCATTTAGGAACCAATGGTCCCCATTGCATTGAGTTCCTCCATGAGATGAGGAAAATTTTGCTAAACTTGGTCCCTGGTGAACCACTTTACTTGGTGCAAGAGTTTTCCAGCTTTGAAAACCCGATACAGTTGGATCTTATGCTGGAAAGTGTTCTTAATTTTCATGTCCATGATAAAAATTTTGGTGGCCTATTCCATGCAGTTTGGGCTTAACTCTGTTGGTGTGATTTGTTCTGCAATGCTGGAGGTGTCTAGTAGAGCTAGGAAGTAGGGCTAAAGGCGGTCCACATTGAATACTGGGTGCATACCAAGGAATGGTGGAACACTCAGCTCGAAGTCATTGGTCCCTACAGTGTTGGTGATGGTGTTTGGGCTATATCAGAGAGAGTGAAGCTTGTGGTGAGGTCTAGTGAGGCACTCCTTTTGCAAATGTAGCCACACTTTGTTTCCCACCTGGATTTTGTGTGGCACTAGATGTTGATCATGTCATTTCTTGTACTTATCATTGGCTCTATCTAATATTTCATGAGCCTATTTGTGGATGTGCTAAATGCACTCGATGAAGTTTTTTTCTTTGTCAGCTTCAGACTAGACATGAGCAGGATCGGCCTGACTAACCACAAATGGCATGGCTATGTCAATGGGACATATTGTTTGGAATCCTAGGCCCATCTAAAAGGGGATATGGCCAGTTGAGTTGTGGAAAGCCTGTTTATAAATATTTTGTACATAGGGGAGGCTCTCATCCCATGTGTGTGGATGCTTTTAATTGTACATGCTCAAAATGTGTACAATCATCTTGTTGACGACCTCTATCTGGCCATCAGTTTGGGGATGGAAAGTTGTGGACTTGGTGAGCTTGGTATGCAACATTGACCAAAGGATGGACCAAAATGTGCTAAGGAACCTCTTGTCCTGATCTGAGATGATAGACTATGGGATCCAAAATTGAACCCACACTCATTTAAAGAAGAGTTTACCAATGGCTTTTGCTGTGATATTCTTCTTGCAGTATTCCATAATGACCATCTTCGAGAATCTCTCGATGAACACAAAAACATAGATGTTTCCATGCTTAGTAGAAGGAAGGCCCGACATGTAATCCATGGATACTAATTCCCAAGGTCAACTAGGGGTATGTAGCAGAGTATAGAAGCCTTTCTTCTTGATGGTTGGTTTGGAAATGGCGCAAGAAGTGTAGGATTTGATGTACTTACCGACATCCTGTCAAAGGTTTAGGCAATAGAAATAATTCTACAACACTACAACTATTTTCTCGACCCATAAATGCCCCGCAACTCAACTGTAGTGTGCTTCCCAAATCATCTTGGCACGCTCGCTTGAAGGAACATAAAGGTGTCCCAGGTGACATAGAAGTGCATCTTGTAGGTGAAAATTTGGAATTTTTATACCCTCCAAGAGTGTCTTTCATGTGTGGCCGAATTCTGGATCACTCTTGTAGAGAAGCAGCCAATCAGAAGTCTCGTGCCCACAAAAGTATATAATGGTGGTTAGCACCACGACCGGTGGTCAGTTGAGGCAGTCTGCAACATTATTGGTGTTACCCTTCTTGTACCCGATGTTCAAATGAAACTGTTGCATATCTGTGGACCACTTCTGATGCTGATCATTTTGCAACTTCCCTTGTGTCTGTATGAACTGAAAGGGTCGATGGTCTATGTGGATGACGGTTTCCTTCCCCAAAATGTAATGCTTCCATTTTCAACAAGCCTGCATAATGGAATAAATTTCTTTTTCATAAGTGGGATACTTGCGGATTGTGTCAGACAATGTCTCACTATGATATGCCACTGGATGCCCCTATTGAGTAAGAACTATCCCAATAACATAGTCATAAGCATATGTATCGATCTAAAATTTTTCTTGCAAGTCTGGTAATGTGAGCACGGGGGTAAAGTAGAGGCGATGTTTCCATTCTATGAATGCCTTCTATTGATATTCCAACCAAAAGAATTTTTCTTTTGATCCTCCCTTAGTGACTTGACTTGAGGACTAAGTGATATGAGAGAATCCTAACATGAGCCTGAAGTAGAAATTAGCAAGACCCAGAAAGTTGTGAAGCTCTGTTAGAGTGGCTAGGGTTGGGAAATCCTGAATGACTTGGATCTTGGTTGGATCCACATGCACCCCCCGTTCATCAATAATGTATCCCAGATACTAAACCCAAGTCATTCCAAAAGTTTACTTCTCCAAATTGGCACAAAACTTGTGTTGCCACAGTGTTTGGAGGGAATTTCGGATGTGGTGGAGGTGCTCTTCCCAAGTCTGGCTGAAGATCATAATGTCATCCAAGCACACTACTACAAATTTGGTGAATGGTCACAATATGTCTTCCATCAACCTCATGAAGGCTGCAGGAGCATTCATCAACCCGAAAGGAATTACCATCCATTCAAAAAGGCCTCCTTGGCTTTGAAGGCAGTCTTCCACACATCGAAGGGTTTTATTGGTACCTGGTGATACCAAAATTTCAAGTTGATCTTGTTGAAATATTTCGCTCCTTTGAGTTTGTCTAGAAGGTCATCAATATATGAGATCATGTACCTATTCCATATAGTGATCTTGTTCAGTGCCCAATATTCAATACAAAGTCTTCAACTCCCATCCTTCTTCTGTACCAACACAATAGGGTTCCCACAGGGTGATGAACTCAACCGGATGTGACCTTTCTGTAGTTACTCTTGAATCCGCCTCTTGATTTCATTATTCTCGAGAACATAACACTAATAGATCGGTCCATTGGGTAGTGGCACCCCTGTGGGTGAGGTGCAAATGTCCCCGTACTCCTCCACAACCTTTTCCATTTATTATTTTTTTGTACAGAGGAAACCTATGTGGAGGTCGTGGCCACAGTATTATTCTTCCCTTGGGGGTAGATCATTAGGAAAATAAATTTCCTAATTTTGGAAATGAGCTTACTGCATTTTTTTGCGGTAACCAAAGAGATAGTGGCAGGTGGTTGTACCTCTGGTATTCTGTACAACTTATTGCCAAAAGTAACAATAACAATGTGAGGTCGAGACTCATACATAGCATGTCGCTTCCATAAGTATGGTTGGCCTAATAATACATTACAAACATCAAAAGGAGAAATGTCACATAATACCTCATCCGTGAAGGATTCGATGTTGTAGGGAAGGTGACACTATTGGCTGACGCGAAAAGCCCATCCTTGGTGAAGCCACCTAATGGTGTACAGATGTGGGTGTGTTATGGTCAGAAAGCCCAACTTCTTCATGATTTATTATAAAATGAGGTTCTTTTGGCTCCATCGAAAACAAACTGTAGTGGGGAACCCTTTACCCACATCTGGGAGTGGAAGAGATGCTCCTCCTCCTATGGATCTTCTGGTTCCTCCTAATGGATCTTCATAGTGGGAAATTTGGCATTGGGATTTGCATCAATAATATGCTTCCCTTTGTCATTCCCCTTATTGGGTTATGATTTAGAGTCAGAGCATGCATTTTATTTAGAAGCTCTCATCTTGACAACCAGCGACTACTTTGCTTAACAGTCACTTGTGTTGTGAGTGGAGCTCTTATGGAACTCACACCACTTTCTTGTGTCCTTCTTTGGCTTAGCAACATTTTTCTTTACTTGCGGCTTCAGCATGTTGTCTTAGGCGTCCATGCCTTGGCTTTGTCCTTTTTTCTTTTTTTTGGGGGCACCTTTCCCTTGCTTTTGATTCGCACATCCAAAGTCTCGTTTCTTATGCTTGAATTTTTTCTCAACCTTGGTAGCATACCAATATGCTATACCAAGCAAGGAGATGTCGAGGAACTCCATTTCCTCCTAAATGTATCTATGTAGAAAAATGCGGTACTTCAACAAAAAATATTTATTAGAATATTTGATACGCAACTTTGTGTGCAGGGTATGGTATAGATTCATCAGCTCATGCACATCTTGATCATTTTTTTGTCGCAGTGTAGTTCATTGTATGTACTTGTCCTCATAGCTCGCCATGAGATAGTATTGTTCCTTGAAGGTGTATCAGAAAGAATTCCAAGTGGGTACAGCCAAGAACAAAGATTTTTTTGTCTCTTCCTTGTTCTCACAGTAGGTTTCCCACCAATCCTTGACATGGGGGGTAGCTTTGAGGAGTGCAAAAATAATCTTCTCCCAATCGGAAAAGTCAAGAACCAAGAAATATCCTTATAATACATTCAATCATCTATCTATGGTGTCTGCATATATTGGGCCCTAAAAAATATGAATGAAAAAGTTTACTTGTACCTTAGAGGGAGTTGCACATCCAAAGTGGTTGTTGGATGCAGATGCGTCGCCGGTGGGCAGTTGTTGAATGATCTGGGAAAAGTTGTCCATCATTACGTTCCTTTGCTTTTCGAGGGCCTCCTCAAGCAATATTTTTATAGGATCTCCTGCTCCCTCATCTTTCTTTTCGTCCCCCATGGGTGGCCATCAGGGTTTGCGAGGTTGATCTTGCAAAGGTTCAACCAGATCGAGCCCTAACTCCTTATACCCCGACCTCGTTGGGGACATGCAAACATGGATCAAGAAAGAGCATACCGCTCTGATACCAATGATATAGATTTATAGAGGAATGAAATGAATACACATATAACCATAAATACAAAGAATCAATGTAAATAACACTTCATTTCATTAATATCAAAGAACTGAAATTTTTTTCCAAACAAAATGGAAATAAAATAGCTAGGGCGTTGGTAGCTTATCTTTGAGAAGAGATGTGGTGGCTACATGCCTCCTAACTGTGTTACAATGAGGCTCGAGGGCCTATTTATTATTAAGAAACAATGGAAAACCCAAGACATCTAGAAACCTAACCCTAGGAGAGGAAGTGCCAAAACTATGGGCCCCATTTGGGTAAATTGGTACATCAACTTACCAGGGATGTAACTTTGGCATATGATCTCCGTTTGATGCACTCAATACCTCATTAGAAATATATATCTGAGGAATACAACTTTTGAGTGAGAAACATGCGTCTATGGCCTCATGTTGCTCCCAATTTTACCCAAAAAATGTCGTTTAGGGCCTCAAAATGACTCCGGAATTGTAGGACCCGAAAAACTGCTAAAAATAGTAAACTGTGCTATAATTAAGGAAACTGAAAAACTAAAAGAAACAATGGTGGGCCCCCAAGTGGAATAGGCGGGTGGCCACCAATATCCACTTGGATAAAATTCAGTGGAAAAATTAGTCTTACTCCTGTCTTCTGGTGAAATTATAATATGATGGTACCCCGATCTTACTCAACCTCTTCCGTTGTCACATTATAATATTCTACTACTTTCTCCAACTGTATGTCCCAATCACGAAGTGTCCAGGTTATCACAGTTTTGGTCCTAAAAAACTTTGATATGACTTCTTAAAAATTTGTGTCTATGTACTAACATTCATCTTCGAAACCAAAATTCATTAAAAATACTTCAACCATATCTTCCTAATTCATTTTTCCATGTCGCATTTCGGTTTCAAGATATCAATTCATGGGTACCACATCTAACATTGTGTGAAAAAAGGTATTCACCCATTCTGGTGCTATATCTTCACCCCAGATGGTAGTCCATTGGTATATATGTTCTTTATAGTCATGTTTCCCATCATATTTTCCTTCAAGTCTAGTATTTACTTAGCCAATCTAATCTTCATATATCTGCGATATTCTCTAAAAAATTCTAATGTTTCACTTATGTGTACCCCACCATCTAGCAGGTATATATCTCAGCACAAAATCCAAATCTTGAAACCTTTCTTCTTCAGGTATTGCTTCTTCTAATCTAGCAAGAAAAAACTTAACATCCCTGGTCCCATCATAATAGGGAAAGTCACATACCTCTAATATAGTGTAGTGGAGTGATCTCATAATTTAGTGAAATCGCTTGGTAGATACTTCATGCAGTCAATTCTGCCAATTCAGCATTTCTTCACGAGACTCTGAAACACATGAGCTATAATTTTTCCATCTTATCCTCCCATATACAGTGTGTTTGATCCAATATTATTCCTCCATGGTTATCTTATAGATATTGTGAATATTTGCATCACCATATTCATTACGAACTGGTTTTGTATATCGCGCTCCTTCAGAGGGGTCCAAAGGAACAATGACCATTGTGCCATTCTTCTCAAATACCAAATATCTACTCTTCAGATTGATTATGACATCCATATCATAACCCTAATCGAATCCAAGTAAATCATGATACATATTGTTGTCTTCCACAATCTCAATGAATTCGATGTCTAACGACACACTTACTCCATCAATGTCTATGACAGTTCTATGCAATCGAGCCATAGGAATAATTTTATGCTAATTGGCCATTGTCAGCTGAATCGGTGACCGTCGCAGCTTTGGTCACCCCATTCATTCCCATGTCTGCTTTGGCAACAGATTTTCATTTGATTCTAAATCTAGAATTACTTGATCCATTTCGTAATCTCCTATTTTTGCAGTTAACCACGTTTCCCTGTCGGTTCTCTTCTTATTTTTGTATACTTTATTTACTATGCATTGTTCTGGTTATGGTCCCTCTTTTCTAGCACAATTGTCAATCAACTCTTGCAATCCTTGTACAACTTTTTAATCCCTTAGCAGCTTCATACAGGTCTGCATAAATTGTTTAAGAATGTTCAGATCAATTCCTTTATCATAGTAACCAGCTTGGGTTTATTCTTTTGCGGGATTAGTTGTGTCTGCGTTGTCAATGTTGAAGCTCTCGGGTACATAAAACTCTTATTTTCTTCCATGAAGGTTTATCTTTATCGCTGCACATTGAACCCAGTATTCTTTTCTCTGTCCTTCCTCACCCATGTATCCTCCATACGATTGTTTCCTTCTACTTTTTCTTCTCCTCTAGCTGCACCGCTTCTTGTAACTATGTTGACACTTTGATTTTATTCACACAGTTAAGCTCTCATCATATGCAGGTTTTGAGCAGGCTGCTGATTTCAGATTTTGTGTATTTTAGCCAATAACACAAGACAATATTCTATCTCATGATTGAATACTCTACAATACTTATAAGAGAGGGCAGCGGGATTTTTTCAATCTCTGGAAAAATTTCCAAGCTGACCGTAGTTATAAAATATAATCTAACCTCGACCTCACCCAACACCTCCTCCTCCTCCTCCTCCTCTGCCTTGGTATCCTCCATGCATTGTGGGTGAACCATGATATTCGCGACCTTCATTAGGGGAATTTTGAGGTCTAAAATGGGCCTCCTAAGAAAATAATAAAATAATAGTTAAACCAATAAGATAATATTTATGATTTTACAATTTACTTTTTGCACCAAAATCCACGTGACTATGGTTAAATTCAATTCAAAAGTTGTACCAAAATAAAATTAATAATTTTTTTTTACTGATTTGACCATAAATAAGAATGAGAGTTTCAGGAAAAATTCATTATCATTACAAAACTAATGCATTTGTTCTTTGTACTTAAATAACTTAAAATAAAATATAAATAAAAATTCCTAAATTCTTAATTATAAAATATACTATTAATTAAAATTTATATTATTTAAATTATATAATAACATGTAATTAATACAATATATAAAAATAATATAGTATATTGTTTTAGATATAAATTTTATATTACATATTGAATTGATTTGATTTATAACATAAGAAGAAATAATATATAATATAAAAAGGAATATAATATATATTCTATAACATTTAGATTATTTTTCATAATATTATATATACTAATAATATTAATATAATCATAATGAAATGAATTGAGTTTTATTTAAAAGTAAAGAAAACAAAAAGCATTGACATAAATTTAATTTATATTTATACGTATAATATAAGATTTATATATATCGAAATTTAGTATTTTTTTCCCCCAAACTATGTTGAACTTAATATATCTTTTTTCAACATACAAAACTAATATACCTTTTTTCATCCTCCAAAACTAAAATGTTTTTTCTTTGATTTTAATATGTTTTTATTGTTATTAATATAATAATGATATTATTTATAGATTTGATTTATCCTAACATTACAAGGTTATATTTTTATTTATTTTGATTTCTTATGCATAATATATATTTATAGATATTAACTTATAATTAATTTGATATTGTGATATTAAATAAAATGAGATGAATATATAATTTAAAAATAAATATTTGAAAATATACAAATATAATATTTATTGAAAAGTGTATAAATACATGAAGATTGAGTAGGGATATGCATTGTTTTTTTCAAAATATATGAAATGACAATAATAATATTTTATTCAAAAAATGTGAAATGACATTTATTATGAGTATTTTACTTTATTACTTTAAAAGTACTTATGCCACTACCATGGTTAACTATGAGTTTTATCCACCATTGAGAATGTGACAAGTGAGTACCTTTAACTCAAACAATGCCACCTCAACCATTAGGGATGATGTCATCCCCTAAAATGTGATTGGTTCTCATAAAGTGAATTTTGATTGTAGATTTTCCTTAGGTGGCCCATTTTAAACCTCAAAATTCCCCTAATGGAACTTTCTATTCTATATGCCCTAGGAGTCTACTGCACCATCATATCATAGTTGCGATAATTCTTGTCATCATGTCCCACCGAGCTACATAAATTACAAAAAAAATTCTTTACCATCTACAAATTATTTTGCACCATAAAACAGTATTTTGTGGGGTGTTGGCCTAATATGTTACATAAGTCACACCATACACTTGTTCCTAGGATCAACAAGTTAGGTGGACCATTGATGATGTAATATCTAAATATAGGGAATTGATCATTATAATGGCCTTTTACCTTACATTTTATACACCTAAATTCTGAAGTCATGTCAGGCTACACTTATTTTTCGTTTATTCAAGTATTTCATCTCCGTATGTGAGCTCTATGACTGGGTCTGGATATGTTGAACCCCTATATTGGTATCTGCTACCAGTGAAGCTTCTAGCTTCATTTTAATCTCCAATTATTCAGCTTGGGTTGCGATCTTTTGTTGTGATAATGGTAGTTTGAGATATGGTAATATCCCAACTATAAACCATTATTTTTGTTGCTCATCAAGGATCTGGAAGTTGGTTTGGCTTAGCAGCATCTTGAATCTTTGCTCTACTTCCCACAAAGATTCATTTACCAACTTCTTGATTTATTTTATCTCTGTAATACATTGTGGTTGTGATTTTGGCTTCTTAAATTCTCATTCATCACTTCCTTTGTCTAATCCAATGTGGAATTCTGATTCATCTTGAAGTACTTCATATACCAAGACAGTGCCCTTTCTTGCAGTGAAGTGAAAAGTTGAGCTTTCTTCATATATTCATTAGTGACTTACTGCAAGCTCCATACTACTTCTGCAAAAAAAAAAAATTGCTCGGGATCCTCTGATCCCTGACCGTTAAGAACAAGAATCTTCACTATCTGAGGCATGTTAAACGGGGGAGGTTGAGGTGGAGGTGGAGGAAAAATAGGTGGATGGAGATGAGGTGTGATGGGAGTGGCATGATGGGGAATCCTAGAGGTGCCTTGATGATCTCGAAATTATAATTGCGATGCATTTCTAGGTGTTAAAAGGTTACTTTCTCCTTCTTCATTCTCAAATCCAAACAATGGATTGTACTTAGTCTCAACGTAGTTGTCATGATCTACCCTAAATATTTTACCGCTTCATGTAGATCCAGATTTACGTATCCAAAAAATCAATATTATTGCATGCACAGTACACGCTTCTCACATAACAACATCTTAATCCAAATCTCTAAATAATTTAAGTAGTTAGCTCACATACCTTTGAAAATTTTTCACTAGGCTTTATTGTAGGATACATGTTTCTATGGAAAATTCAGCTATAAATCCTCCCAAGATACTATTGATCCAATAATCAACATCCCTTGATATCTTGTTATCAGTTTCTTTGAGTGGCTTAATCAGATCTAGGTTTCATGCAGTACACTCGTAGTGCTTAAAACATGTCTTATTCTCAGCTAGTGTTGATAACCACTTGTGCAACTTGTTAGCGGATGATGAGAAAAAGATCTTGTGCTATTCTGTGAAAATATATTTCTGCAACAACTTCTCAGTTGACAGGTGCAGGTTTTGGTTTTTTTGTATGGAAATTTCTCACTCTTTTAGAGATACACAATCTTGAATTTATTTTTTGGTCAGATGCCACATCCACATATCCCTTAGTCTTCATATCTTTGTCCCAGAAACAAAACCATTTATTGTCTTGAGGGAGTCTAGACCCAGGTTCAGAGATGGTTGGGCAAACCAACAAAACCCTCTATTACCGGCCCTTTCAGCAATGATCTATTGCACAGACTGAAGTATCACTAGAGGAAATATTAGGAGATTCTAAAATCGGGTTTCTGCATCCAGAGGGAATATGGAGTGTGGTTTTAGGTCTTATCATCTATTAAGGCTTATTTAGAGATTTGTTGAACTAGTATGACAAATATACAGATTTTGTTCATCAAATATAATTGATTAGTGTAATTTACTTGTATGATTGAATTTGTTACTCCTGTAATTTACAGTGTCACATATAGGTAAATTTTCATAATTGTACTTAACTGTCAATATTGAAACTATTTCCAAAGAAAATATGAAAAATAAAATAAAATAGGGTGTAAAGAAATAAAGAAATAAATAAAAAGAGAACAAGAGAAAAAGAAAGAAGAAATAAAACCCCAAAAAGAAGTAATACTGAAAGTGCTACAAATCGAAATGCCACTACTTTTAGACAGACTTGTTCAATCATACAATGTAAACATGATTGGACAATTTTTAATTTTTTTTCTGATATTTTAGAAAAGGAAGATTGGCCAAATAACCTAATCTTGGCCAATCAGAAGATAGGTAGAAATAAATTTGGTTCAATAGTTTAATTTGAACCAATGGGAGAAATAGGGAGATATAGGTTAGGTTAGAGTTTCAAAGAATAAGATGTTTTAGGGTTTGCAAGTCCAAATTCACCCTGTAAGGAAGAAAAAAATGTTAGATTATTAGTCTGGGTAGGTAGAGGTGAAGAACAGAAAGAATGGAGAAAATATGCTATCTTTCTGATAGAATGTAGTTTAATGGTCTCATGTTTCTATGGTTGAAGAAGAAAAAATCAAAGGATAAAGGGTTCTTATCCTAAAGTTTCTTGAAGGGATGTACTCTAAACTTTGGGAATTAAGCTATTTTCAACACATTTTGGCATATTTTATTCCATATTTCATTTTATCCAAAGTCCCTAACACTATATACCCCTTATCCTAATCCCAAAAACATTTTAGTCCCTATCCTAAGTCCTAAACTATGCCTCCCATTGCATACATACCCCGACCCCACCATCACTTCACAAGTCTTATCAACACTAAAAAACCCTCATATCCCTGTCATCTCTGCACACTCCCTATCCATCTAAAGATCCATATAACTTTTCGGCCCCCCCTCAACCTCCAAACATTAACGTCGGGGAGGGGGGGTGTGGTTGGGGGGGTTCAAAATTAATAGTATTCAATACCACTGCTACTGCTATGTGGCATGCTTGGGTCGCTTTGCATCCCCCCACTCCTTACCAATTACCACTAGCCCCGCCCCCCCTCCGAAATCAGTTTCTGCCACGCTTGAAACCAATGCACTCACCCAAAAAAAATTTGACTATTTCTGAGTGTCGTTGCGACACATCACCCCATCCACGTCACCTCCACTCCTGCCAGATAACTGTTGCATGGTGTCGTTGTGCCATGTCGCTGCATACCCATCCCCTCCATCCAATCAAATGCACTCCCACCAAATACTCGTTGAGGATTCAATTGGCTAGTTCATTGTCCAATCGGCTTGCGCCACAGCAACAGTCACCCAATTACACGATAAACACAAAACTCATTATCGGGGGGAAAGGTTTACCTTGATTTTATGATCTAATATTATAGGTTGTTTGATTTCAGAGAAGTTACAACAAATATTGGTGAAGAATAGCATCCACCAATCAACAGAGAATTTATCAGTGCTCTGTAAGATCAAGCATATTCCCTCTTTTATTTTTCCCTTCCCCATTCAGACCTAGAACATGTCCCCCTTCTACATTCCATTCTTCTACCAACCCATTTCTTTTCTACACAGTGAAAAAACTCATTGAGTCATTCACAGAAGATAAAATTCCTCCAAAGCAAGACCAGATGCCATTCAATTTGATGGTATACCCTCAGGTGGACCTAGATCACCTGGCTTTAGCAGAAAAAAATATCAAAATCCATGAGACAGAGTCAGACTCTGACCTATTCGATGTCTACAGCTGGCTCAAGGAAAAATTACTAGATGAGGTGGATGACATCGACCTTTGGGAGACTAAATTGCCTTAATAAATTTTCCCCAAAACCCATAGATTCCTGAAATTCATCAAGAAGTGTCGTGTCTGCTATAACATCAATTAGAGGACTGTAGTGACCCCAACAGGGGAAATCATGTTTACCATCAATGTGCAATCCATCCAGCAGATGATGCAGGCCCCCACCACTAACGGAACCATTCCATTCTCCTAAGAAGCTCTGAGAGAATTATACCTGAAGCTGGACTTTGCCAGTAGAGCCAAGAATTTGGAACTCTTCATGGCCATTGATGCTCCAATGCCTACAAAGAATCCCACATTCCCTGCATCTCCCTTCCCTGGTAGAACCCAGCAGATTATGATTGTTTTGTCCTATTTGCTAGTATATCACACAAACCAATGGGTTGATGAAGCCATGATAGGATTCTTGTCTATCCTTTCAGTAGAATATAAACCCTCAACCATGTTTAAATTTTCCAAATTCTTGGCATATTCCATCCATGACCAACTTTTGAAGTTTCACACAGAGGAGGTGTATAAATACACCTCTATTTTGGTCTACATGTTTTTTTATTTTCAGTCTGGTAGGTTCCAGTTTCAAATGACAAATCTCGATGAAGGTTTTGAGCCTCAATATGTCATCTTTTGGACCACTCTACTATTTAAAGAGAAAAAAAATTTATACATACAAATATTTTGTTGATTTATTTGTGCATCCAGCCATAAACACACTCAACAATGTAGCAGAGCCAAGGGTGAATGAAGAAATGAGGAAAAATGTGCAGCTGGCATATCAAGTAAAGATAGCAGATTGGTACTTGTACCAAAATTATACAGAGATCTGAGTCTAGTGGGTGTGATTTGGCCCCCTACAAACTACCAAAGTTCCTCTCCATGAGGATATTTTCACTGGAGTATATAAGACAAATGATACATGCACATGAGCTCCATTTTGTCTATGAAAAGAAGAAGTCCCAGTTCAAAATCAAGGCACAAATTGGGCCTTTAATTTGTAACAACAAAACAACATGGGAGGAGGTTTATAATATATTTAAGGATATGGGTTTCAACCATACTTTCACTTGGTCTTATGACCCTATAGGGATCATCTCCAAGAAGAGAGTGGAAAACAGATCAACACCTTATGTCCACACACACAGGTCTGAAATTGAGCAATATGGAAATCAAGTAGAATGGGTGACCGACAAACTGCAAGAAGATGAAGAACAGGTGATTTACACCTCAGGCATCCAAACCCCAGGCCCACAAGAAAGGAAGGGTGTAGAAGATAAATAATACAAGGGGAAAGAGCAAGAGAAATAAATATGGAGCAAGAGGCCAAGAGAGGATTAGTCACCTTCGGTGACTGATACCTCTAGCAAAGAATTCAAACTAAAATATAGGAACAGGGCGAGAATTCACATGGATATCGATCAAGGAGGTGAATCAAAATAGCGGATAGTGATTCACATCATAGACACCCCTAGGTCATCTCTAGTAGGTGGTCAAACAATGGCCTCACCTACATCCTCAGCCACAATGTATATTCAGCAATAGGGTCCATAAACATCTACCTATAGGCCTTCCATATAAGGCCTAGAAAATTTAGTTTATGACATATTCAGAGAGATAAAGTAGAGGAATGAGGTGCTAAATACTAACACCTACAACCAATTTTGGAAACATACCTCAAGTTCACAAAGCAAGTTGTTGTTTGCCTTTGATAGTGAAAAGGGGAGAATGCAAATGGAATTTCTGGAAGCCCTAGTTCCACAACCTCAAGGAGTAGAAGACTACAAGAAGACATCATTTGAATTGAGTAACAAAGACATCTAACCTATTGACCAAATGGAACAACACAAGGAAATTGGAGATATGGTGGCCTCTACTTTGACAAGTATTGTCATGTGCTTGTCAAAGCTTCAGGTGTCTTTAGCTAATATTCAATCACAGCTCAAGATGAAGAAAATTTCTGCTATGGCTAAGGACTCAAGAATCAAAGCTTTGGAGGATTTGGTAGTAAATATTGGGTATGACCCAACCAATGTTCAAGCTATGGAGGAGATTTTGAAGAAAAATAATGCTGACATAGCATCCCTCAGTAAACAACTTAAAATGTCAGCAACAGAAAACCCCTTGGAAAAAGGCATTAAATAAAATGAGTCATATAAGGCTAAGTTAATGATGTTAATCATTGAACATTCTACATAGATCAAGAAAATGGAGACATATATGGAGAATGTATTGAAGGAGAAAGAAGAAGCAACCCGAGTAGCATTGATCCCTTTGGAATATGTGCCCATTGCATCAATTCCATATATTTTTCTAGCAATTGATGGGGCCTCAAGTGGGACATATCAGTTGTCTAAGGCCATGGTGAGTATGACCCTCTAGACATAAGAGATCAATAAATTGGAAGCACAGATAGGCATATTGAGAGATCAGAAGGAAAGATCTGAAACTGCCCATGAAATAGCTAAGAAACAGATTGAAAGATTGGAGAAGGCAAAAAGGGATTTCTCAGCCAATAATATTACGGGACAAATGAAGTTGATCATCTAGGGTAGTATCATAGAGTCAGTGGAAGAAATCGGGCATTCCATCCACACCATTTTGAGTAGAAATAATTGATTGACAGGTGTTGAGTGGCTATTGAAAAATCCAATCAGGAGTTGGGAAATATGCCTACAATAGCCCTCAAAATCATAAATTTCCTGAAGTCCAAAACCAGTTATGAGCTTGAGTAACTAGATGTGCATGATAAGAAAAACTCTATACTAGAATTAAAAAGGGTCTTCACTAAGAGGAATTTGGTCAAACAGCTGGAGGAGAAATGTCACGAATTAGATGTGGCTATTAGCGGGTTCTTCAATAGAATTTATCCCTTGAGGTCGAAAGGGTTTCCTTCACTATATATAATTAATAATAAACTATTCCAGAAGGGAGATTACATGATAAAGCTCACAGATAAAACTAAATACACCACAAAATTCTCCAACATCAGAGGAAATGTGACCGGGAAAGTTGTCCAAGAACTCTTGAGTAATAACATATTCATCCAACACAAACTGAAGCATGTTTTGCTCGCCAAGCCCACACTCAGAAAATATACAGAGGTGGATAAAGTTTATATGTATGTCATAGGGACAAGAATTCCAAGTAATAAGGAATGGGCCAAGCTATGCATGTAATAGGATTGAAGGGCACAATGAACTGACAACACAACCACTGATCAACTAAAGGTGCCAACACCACATCATATTTAATGATCCAGAAAAAGCGGTTCGAAAGGTACAACCAGTTGTTAGATCCATTTATTGTTTCCCGTTCATGGCCACCTCAGCCACTTTTGGGCTTACCTTTTAATTCATGAAAATTTGCTAGAGTTAATACCACAAGTGATGCTTGTCAGAAATATTTCGTCTCGGCCATTGCATGGCCACACTTGTCTAATTTTTTCATAGTTGTAATAATGAAAGGTTGCCGAAGTATATAGGGAAATAGATGTATTTTTCAGTTAAATAATGCATGTATTGGAAGTACCAAAGGTTGGAACCTGCATTGTAAGAACCTTTTGTATTGGAGCGCTGTAATTTTTTGAAGTTGGGCATCAATAATAAGAAACCGTTTACAGGATACTTGACTTGTGTTATATGGTGATGTGTTTTCTCTCTGTGTAAATGTTTCCATTGTTTTTCTTGTTGTGCATCATATTTATCTGATTGTAAAGAAGAAATTTTAGATTAAGATTTTCTATTAGAGCAGCTTAATTATGTATGTGTTTACCATCTGAATTTTTTCTTCTAAAGTTTGGTTAGAGAATTCTTAACTGCTCTTTAATCACTACTGAACAATACTATTTCCTCCACCTCATAATTCAAAATGTTGTAAATATCCAATTAGCACAGTTATCTTTCCATTTGATGTTCTTGAAAAATTTGATGCACCAATATAGTATTTCATGACTCCATAGCCCAATGGATTAGTTTCAAGAGATTTTCTCATCCAGCCAACAAAATCAACCAAAACAACCAAATCCCACCATCAATATAAGTAGCCTAACATCAAAATTTATAACATAAAGATAAAATTCAATTACAAATAGAGAGAGCCCTCTCTGAGTCTAGGAAGGCTAGGTCCTGGATTCCAAAGTGGTTTGATGAAACATTGTCCTTTATAGTTTATTCCCGCCAATCTTGTAAATTATAGGGCCACAATAGAATTATATAGGTTTTGTGATTATATGTGCTAGATCAATGTTTTTATCTATAATTGCATCGCAAAGACTTGAATATGGTTTATTATGATTTTTAATGCATGCTAAAGTAGAAAGCACAGTGTGCGAAGTAGTTAAGTAGATTTGTTGAACAATGTTTGTATATTTTTCATATTGGTTTGACAAAGCTCTGAATAAGCCTTAAGAGAGGATAATCCCTAAAGCCACACTCCATAGTCCCTTTAGATGTAGAAACCTAGTTCTATCATCCCCTAATATTTCCTTGGGTGAGACTTTGGTCTGCACAATAGATCTTTTCCAAAAGGGCGAGTAATAGAGGGTTTTGTTGTTTCACAGAGCCATATCTGAACCTGGGTCTAGACCACCTCAACCCAACACTTCCAAAATATTTTTTTTCTTCCTCCCATCCACCCCATTCTATTGTGGGTTATGGTGTAATATCCCCAATTAGTCTTAAGCTAATGGGAATTTTCATTTTTGTTTTATTTTTCTGTTTCATGAATAAAAGTGTAAAGGAGGTTCATAAATCTCCTAAACAATAAATAAATCAATGCCAAATGTGAAAAAGGATAAATCATGGCTATGTAAGTAAGCACCCTTAGGTGTGAAAGGGGCTGAATGTTTTAACTGGGTCAACCATGACCAAATCTATAGCGTTGTCTTGGAGGAGTGGCCATCAATGAGGCACTACGTAATTTTAGATGGAGATGGCTTGTGTGAAAGAAGTTATTTCATTGAGGGTGGTTTAGGGTTTACAAGCTCTTAATATATATAAGGAAGGGGATGGAAGCATGAAAAGGTTGTTGAATGATATTATATTTTTTGATTGTATTGTCTGTTTAGACATACAACTTTCTTTGGTTGTTTAGCCTAGATTTCAAATTTTTTTTAGCATTGGGTGTTCCTGTTTGGGAATCCCACCTCTTTCCTTGAGAGGCCTCTTGTAAGAGTCATGTATTTCATAGTCCACTATCTGGCTTAAGGAAAATCTTCTTCTTCCAACTACAACGCAGATCTTGTTGAGGGTTTGGTTGTCTTTGAAAGCTGCAACAAGTGGAGGCTAGATCTACTTAGATCTAGACCATTCTAGTGCTCCTTTTCAGTGGGGAAGGGTTCTATCCCATTGGTAAGAGAGTATTGAATCATTGGAGCTACATTTTCAGATCTTGGCATGTGGAAAAATACTATCTAAACCCTACAATGCAATATTTCTCCCGGAACTGTGTTGTTTCTGTAGGTGATGTTGCAGGGCGTTTTGGCATACCATCTATAGAGTTGGTTTTCAAGTGTTGGGGATCTTCCCTTCACTTTGGAGATCCATTGGAGGATATCTATACATTGCTCATTTTAGATCTGATCTGCATGTTTCTGAATACTTCTGAATATCTGAATATTTCTGTAGTTATGTATCTTAGATCTCATATCTACTTCATGTACATTGTGTTTTGCTAGAAACCCCAAGGGGGATTGAAAGAGGAGCCTCTATAGTGTATGGATCTGAAATTTCATGCAATTATATGCTATAGATATAAAGTTTAATCTTCAGCTACTATATGCTCAATAAAATAATGTTGTCAAGCCTTTTTTAGTCTATATATGTGATTGCAGCACCTCTTTTTGAGGATTTTCTTCCATTGGAGACTTCTATTTCCTGTTCTACATCTTTTGGGTGTCATTGTACATATTTTTTTCTGTTATAAATGTTAATGAAGGGTCTCCATATTGGCCTCCCGCTATAATATAGATGATCTGCATTATTTTTCTTGCATAAATTTCATATATTGCTGTAGTCCCATTTTGGGATATTACAGTGGTATCAGAGGATCATCTTGGCACAGCCTATGCATTCTAAGAATCCAATATGTCTTCTGAAGAATAATAACCTCTTACTAACAGAGAGAAGAGGTATCTAAAGAGAAGATATAAGAAGTAATTTGATTACAACAATGATAATGAAGACAAGAAAAAGCCTTGGAATCTGGAAGTGAATAAGAACCAAAGGATTTTTCTAAGGTCCTTTTGAGAGCCATGCAAGATCTTGCTAGAGAGATCAAAGTGATGAGATTGGAAAGAATCAAAGAATCCCCTAAAGAACTTCAACTTGGAGAAAGCTTTGGCATATCTCACCACTGGAATGATCAAACAGTTCATTAGCCACAAGTTTCCCAATGCTCTACCATGCCTACCTTTTTGGCTGTGGGAAATAAAGGGTTTCAAGAGCAAGCATCCCTTGAAGACTATTTTGAAGAATATGAGTCTGAAAATCAAACATTCAAAGATCACTTGAGTTTGCAGGAGCTTTTTCACCTTAAGGACAAAAGAAGACCATGGCATCACCATAGGGGTGGTGGATTCATTCAGAATCGTGATCGACATCACTCTATGGGCAGATTCCTTTTACCCAAATTTGATGGGTCATCCAAGTGTTTTTCCAAATCATGGGTAGAAAAAATTGGCATCTACTTCCAGTTGAACAAGGTCCCAGAGATGGAGGCTATCAAGGTTGCAATGCTGCACTTTGAAGGTGAAGCACACAATTGGTGGTTCCATGGCTTGTCTACATTGGGTCATGCCAATGCGACTACTTATTCAGAGTTCACTAGAAGGCTGGTGAAAATATTTGATAGAAGAGATCCATAGGAACCATTCATGAGCCTTGCAATGTTGAAACAATTAGGTAATATAGAGTCTTAGATATCTGAATTTTTAAGATTATCTATTTGACTCTTGATTTGTCTGCAGCAAGAAGGGTCCACATGTTCATTGATGGCTTAGATGAACCTCTTCATGGGTTGGTTAAATCTACCAAGACCACTACCATGCATTATGCTATTGAAAGGGCTAGAGACCTTCAAGATGCCTTGCCAAAAACCAAGGCAAGATTTCAGCACAAGCCCTATTTTCCTTCAAAGGGAAAGGAAGACAAAGTTGCTCCTTCCAAGGAGAGCTCATACAAGAAGCCTCTTAATGAAGAAGTCTGAAGAGATATAAGAAAAATGAAGCTATGCTTCACTTTCCAAGAATCATGGGCACTTAGACATAGAAGTGTTGCTGTAAAAGCACATTACATAGAGTTCTTCTCAGATTTTGAGGAGGAAGAAGAAGACGAACCAAGAAGAGGTAACAACATTGACACTATAGGAGGAGATCCAACACCATCAAGAGATGGGGATGGAGAATTTCCTCCTATTGGAGGGGCTCTTGCATCTTTGAGAGGAGTATCTAAGTAATTTACCTTAATAGTTCAAGGTTCCATCTTGAATCAGAGGGTATTTGTTTTGATTGATAGTGGGGCAACTCACAATTTCATTAATGCCCATCTAGTGCAAAGGAGGGAAATACCCACTGATAATTTTGAGGGATTCTCTGTTTTGGTCCCAGGAGATAGAAAAATTCATTCCATTCATTATTTCCCAACACTTTCAGTCACCATGGAAACTTATACATTGGTTGATCACTTCTTTGTGGTTGACATACTAGACACCAATGTGATTTTGGGTGTTCAATGGTTGATTACATTGGGGAAAGTCACCATTGATTGGGAGGCTTTGAAAATTGACTGGGTGGACAAGAAGAGTGGGGAAACTCAAATGATCAAAGGCATGCATACATATCCCTCACATACCACGTCCACACAAAGAATAAAGATGGATTTGTGCAGTGGTAGCAAGGACCTTACAGTCCCATGTATCGTGCTCATAAGATTGTTGCATGGGACACTCTTATCTAGTGGAAAACCTCCTGGGAGGCCACCTGATTCATTTTTTTTGGGAGATATATCACCACATGATGCTCCAAATTCATATCCAAGATGGATGGGAGCATTGGAAGATAATAATATAGCGCTGGGAGGCTTGGGTAAGCTCAAGGAGGAGGGAGATTTTCTTCTCTTATCATCATCAACCACTCTCATTTCTGATTCTGCGTTGTGGGAGGAGAAGAATGGAAGGAATTTCCTTCCAACATAACCCTTTGGCATGGGAGATTTCAAGGAGGAGATCAGAAACATGAAAGACATTTCTGTTGATACATTATTAGTGCTATCATTGTTGGGCAGTTTAGATCCATATTGGAAATCCCAACTGTTGGTGGATTAATATTCCAAGGATCTTCACACTTGTATGATACTTGACGATCAGCTTCATGAAGAGGGCTATATAGCCCATAAAGGATTAATCTATCATCATGGAAGGTTCTTCTTATCTAGAGCCTCGAAGCTTAAGTAGAGGATGCTACAAAGGGCCTACAAAGAGTTCTGTTTCAGCCACACCTATTCTATGAAGCTCAACAACATCATTTTGAGGAGCTACTATTGGGAGGGATTTGAAGGAGAACTATATCAACATTTTCAAAGATGAATGTACCATGTGGAGATGGAGCAGCAACATAACTCTATGGAAGAGTTAATTCAACCCTCTCTTTCTCTTTTTGGAGGAGAGGATAGATCTATGCACCACTCCATTTGTATGAGGAGGACTATTGGTGAAGAACATGCTCATGTAAAACATGTTTTATTTTCTGATTTTATGCATTATTTCACCATGTTTATGCAGGCCATGACTCCAAGGAGGAGTATTGCATCTTATGAACTTCATTTCCAACCTTGGGCTACAACAATTTATGAATTTGGCCACTCCCTTGATGAACAAAGGGATATTATATTTCATGATGGGTGCATTCCTAAGGCACCAAATATATCTCACACTTTCAGCCATAGTGAGATAACCTAGGTAGCAAGTAAGTGGTGGAGAAACCACTTACCAATTCTATATTTCATGCAGGCAAGAGATGCACTGTGCTGGTTCCACATGTGGGACTATAACCCACCTCCATATGCACAAATTTATGTTTGTATGTATATTGTTTTCCTCCCATACATTAATGATGTACTTGTGCTTTTTATGGGAATGTATGGAGGGAGGATGGGAGCTACATATGTGCCCTATGGGATGGAGGTTCTCCATGCACCTTATGCTACATGTTTCAGGGAGGACATTGGGCAAGCCATGTTTGTTTCAATTGAGCTATTGTCTCCTTATGGGATGCATTATTTACATCTCATGAGAAATTTGGAGGAAAAATTCATGGAGGGCTGGATTGGTGAACACTTAGCTTATGGAGAAAAACTATCATATGAAGATGTCACCAATGGAGGAGGAGAAGAGTTGCAGCACTCACCTTATTAGTGACTTGAGGACAAGAAACATTTGGGATGGGAGGACTATAATATTCCCAATTAGTCTTAAGCTAATGGGAATGTTCATTTTTTTTTTATTTTTCTGTTTCATGAATAAAAGTGTAAAGGAGCTTCATAAAACTCCTAAGTAGTAAATAAATAAATGCCAAATGTGAAAAAGGCTAAATCTTGGCTATGTAAGTAAGCACCCTTAGGTGTGAAAGGGGCTGAATGTTTTGACTGGGTCAACCATGACCAAATCTATAGAGATGCTTTGAAGGAGTTGCCATCAATGAGGCACAACGTAGTTTTAGATGGAGATGGCTTGTGTGAAAGAAGCTACTTCATTGAAGGTGGTTTAGGGTTTACAAGCTCTTAATATATATAAGGAAGGGGATGGTAGCATGAAAAGGTTTTTGAATGATATTATATTTTCTGATTGTATTTTCTGTTTAGACATACAACTTTATTTGGCTGTTTAGATTAGATTGAAAATATTGTTTAACATTGGGTGTTCCTGATCGGGAATCCCACCTCTTTCCTTGAGAGGCCTCTTGGACGAGTCTTGTATTGCATAGTCCACTATCTCGCTTAAGTCAAAGCTTCTTCTTACAACTACAACGCAGATCCTATTGAGGGTTTGGTTGTCCTTGAAAGCTACAGTAAGTGGAGGCCAGATCTACTCAGATCTAGACCATTCTAGTGCTCCTTTTCAGTGGGAAAGGCTTATAACCTATTGGTAAGAGAGCATTGGATCATTAGAGCTACATTTTTAGATCTTTTCATGTGGCCAAATACTATCTAAACCCTATAATGCAGTATTTCTCTCAGAACTGCATTATCTCTGTAGGTGATGTTGCAGGGAGTTTTGGCATACCATCTGTAGAGTTGGTTTTCAAGTGTTGAGGATCTGCCCTTCACTTTGGAGATCCATTGGAGGATATCTATACATTTCTAATTTTAGATTTGATCTGCATGTTTCTGAATACTTCTGAATATATGAATATTTCTGCAGTTCTGTAACTTAGATCTGAGATCTACTTCATGTACATGGTGTTTTTCTAGAGACCCCAAGTGGGATTGAAAGATGAGCCTCTATAGTGTATGGATCTGTTATAGATCTGACATTTCCTGCACTTATATGCTCTAGATCTAAAGTGTAATCTTCAGCTACTGTATGCTCAATAAAATAACACTTTCAAACATTTTTCAGTCTATATATGTGATTGTAGCACCTCTTTTTGAGGATTTTCTTCCATCAGAGATTTCTATTTCCTGTTCTACATCTTATGGGCCTCATTGTACATATATTTTGCTATTATAAATGTTAATGAAGGGTCTCCATATTGGCCTCTTTCTATAATCTATATTATCTGCATTATTTTTCCTGCATAACTTTCATATATTGTTGTAGTCCCATTTTGGGATATTACATATGGGGTGCTTTCAAATATCATTGAATGTCTTCCTTTACACAGATGTTTTTAAATCAATTTGACACATATTAACCACCATTATCACTCTTGAGAACCTTCAATTTCATGCCTGTTTGTTTCTCAACATGTTATTTAAATTCAAAAAATTTGGAGAATGTTTGTTATTTCTTCTATGTAGAGAAAATCGAGCACTTGCGTGAGAAATAATCTACTAATATAACATAATACCTATCCTTGGTCATGGAGGTTGTCTAGAAAGGTCCGCGGACATAAGAGTGGATCCTTTCAAGGATTACATGTGCCCTGCTATCTCGATCATAGAAGGTGGATTTTGTGAACTTCCCCATGGTACACCCTTTGCATGTAGTCTACTTCTCTAGTGATCCATTGGGGAGGATTGTGGTGATCTGTTGCATGATATTAAAATATCCATGGTGAAAATGGATGACTCTTCTATGCCATAATTCACCAACATCTCGGCTCTACACCTTCTCCTCCTTTGTGCTCAAAGTATCATAGTCTACCTCATCCAACCTATAGAATTTCTTCACCCAAACCTTGATCTGCTTCACTTGTCCCGTGGTGATGTGTGTCGGTAATTCCTTTCCTTTACTGGATATCACATTTTAGACACGATATTCCAATATCGCAATAGAAACCAAATTATTCTTTAGACCTGGAAAAAACATCACATCCTTTTGCGTGAGAGGGGAGCCAAACTCCCTCTGAAAAGTAACTGTACCGATTTTGGTCATGCTATACCTCCTTTAATATTTGATTTTGATGTGAATATAGAGGTCCTTCTCCTCCAAGTCATTGAATAAATATTTTTTCCCCATCATATGGAATGAAGCACCGCTATCGAGATTCCAAACACTTCCATCATTGCTTTCCATGTCTGCAATGAGGATAAAATCAAGCTCAAATTGTGAAGCTAGAGCTTCACTTGCCGCTCCTCATGAAGAATTATTTTGTGTTTTCTTGTGTGGGAATTTCGTGGCATAATTCCCAAATTCATGAAAGTGAAAGTACTTAATTTTTGACAAGTCCCATTTCTTTCCCCCTTGACTAGAATCTCCTTTGGATTGGGATTTTTTCCCTTTCCCTTTCTTTTCCTTTCTAGCCGAGGCACAATTATCCTCATCCTCAACCTTGGTTGAGGTCCCATATCTATTTCTCCACCTTATTTCTTCCTGTACTAGATCGTACCATAACCACTCCTAGCTTGGTAGTTTCTCTCTACCATTTACCTAATCTTGATAATTGTGTCAACTCTTGTGAAGGCCCAAAAGAGGTAGAGCTACCAACTATTCTTATAGTATAGTGTTATCACAAAATTGATTCTAATAGGATGCTCATCAAACAACTTAATGTAACACTTTTAAACTACTTTTAACTAAAGATTATCCTCTTCATTTTGAGAGGGATATCTCAAAGGGGAGTTATGATTTTCAATGAAAATTCTATTATATGGCTAACTCTATGAACTATGACTTGATTTTGATTGATTGCAGGTTGAAAAATGAAAGACTTACTACCATTGGGCTATGGTCTCAACATCAGTAAACTCAATGACAATTATTCTTCTTATGGAAACTGAGGCAAATAGAGGTTTCAATAAAAGATGGTACATACACACAATGCAGGAAGAACACAATAGTTTAACCTCTAAAGGAAGTTAGAGAATGTTACCATGAGTGTTGAGTAATTAGAGATAAAACTCACTGCATATGATTAAATATGAAATATATAGAGCATACAACACATTAAACACCTCATTCGAATCCTAGGTCTAGAAGAAAAATATCATTGCATATTACTGAAACTGAAAAAACATTACAGAGTAGAAATTTGGTACAATATTCTCCCTTATGAAACTCTTCAATGACCCTTTCAGCTTCCTCTTCCATCAAATAGTTTAAAAGGATTCCACTAGTATCTTTCCAATACAAATTATTATCTACAATGCAGTATGTTAATGATTTCATCTTCACAAACCTTGTTTTTTATTTAGTCAAATTTGTAGGAGCTCTATGATGTTGCAAGACAAAGATAATATCTTTGTACCATTCAATTTAAATGAACTTCTCTTCAATAGGTATCAAATCTTTATCTTCCTCTAACAACTATGAAATTACCACTATAAGATTCATGTCAAGAAATTCGAAATTAGATTATGCCATCAAAGTTTCTAACCCCTGTCATTTCATCAATTTTGTAGGCATGATTTCTATGTCATACTCCAGCCAAGTAGCTATCCATTTCCCTCTCTTGCCATCAGGACCATCTTGTGTCAAAATGTATTTAACCATAGTGTTAGGCACAAATTCAATGAAATGAGAGTGAAAAATATAAATTATGAAGTCTTTAATAGCTTTGATCAAAGAATATGCTCGTTTTTATAAAATATTATACTTCAGCTCTGAGTTGGCAAGAGTTTTGCTAAAGAATGAAATTGGTTATTTTGTGCCTTGCTGTCCTTTTTCTCTGCATGGTCTTCTTTGCAAACCTGTTCATTCGCTTCCTTGGCTGAAATATGAAACCATCATATTCTACTGCAAAATCCAATTTCTTGACAGTATTACCTTTCTTCAGTTTCCTTCAATCACCTTCAATGTTCTCTTCATTCACTATTAGGGACTCCTCAATATCTATTGCATGAAGGATATCTTCCAGATTTACTTTGGCCAATGTCTGACTCCTTGTTATCCTCTTACTGATTTGTTTGCTAATATTTTTTTTTCTATTTTGCAGGCGTTGGATGAGGGATATCTATTTCTTGCAAAGGTTCTTCTTCAATGTCCATTGGTTCTATAGGAGACTGTCTTCTTTCTTCTTCATCCTCTGCTATTGCAACTAGGGATGTAGTAGTTTTAGGTTTTGATACTTTCTTTGGAGTCACTACATCTATTTCACACCCACTCATAAACATAAAAGAAGTCCAATCTCAGTTTAACGTTTTCAACTCTTCCAACACTAACAGTTTTATCAGACCATGGTGAAATAATGGTGTCTCATTACCTTCTGACTTGACCTGAAATCTATCTGACATCTTTCCCAAAATCCTGTATAAAAAGAAGGGTAGGTTAAGTGATTTCTTACTAAAAAAATGTAGAAGGATTCTGATGTGGTAAGAGTAAACCATGTGGAATCTTCTCTTGCAGTTGAAGTATTTTTGGATCACCAGCAATAGCTTTGCATAATTTTCCTTCATATAACTCCTTGGAATTCCATTTATCATACCAACTCCTTTGTGCTCCTACTTGAGAAACTCCTCACAACCCTGCATTCTGAACTTTGTGCCTTTAAACCATTCTTTTCCACCTCTAAGGATTTTTGTAGCTTGTGATATGCTCTCTGGTGATACTGTGAGATTCAAAATCCAAACCTTTGATTTTTTCCCTGTAAAATTGGTGGAAAAGTATTTTGAAATCTGTGCATGGAAACCCTGCAATTTTTGGCAGAATTGTAGGCAGCCCGTCCTCCTAAAAACTTCCATAGCAGTGGGATCTTCATTTAGCAGTTTCAAATCCATGGGTTGATACCTGACACAATGACCACCCTTGTTTGTTTTCTTCTTCAATGCCATGGATGCTTTATACTCTTCGCTGCCTCGCTTGTTGGTGACGCCTGAAAAACTAAATTTGAATAACAACCTGCTTGGTGTGATGAAGCAACTATTCAAGAATCGACAGTGGGATACTTCACATGAAAGGATTACACTAGTAATATGAAAAACAGAGGTTTGGGGTAAATTTTAAAAAGGTTATTTGACAACTCTGATTTTGGTGATAGCACATGTGACCATAACAGATAATAATTACTACAAATACGGCTATGCATTTTTGAAAATAAACATAACGAACTCAAATGACCTTACCCTTTACTTATCTTATCAAAAGTTGATGCCTCACACCGCTTGTTACCTTTTGCTAAAAAACCCAGGTTCATAGAGAAAACAGTTTAGCTACTGACAGATTTGCTACAGAACTGTTAGGAAGCTTTGTAGCAAAATCTGTTGATTTCGTTTATAATTCGCTACGAAATTATTAAAAACTGACAGGTGTGAAATTTTATGATTAAAATGTATGGGAATGAAAACTATATGATGTGAGGTTGATTTGACTAAAATGACATGGCTAGAGGTGAACTTTAAACTTAAGGTGGAAAACATCAAATTCAAAAACAGTTCATACATTTCATAAAAATGACTTATGAAACCACATCAACCTTGGTGAATGACATGCATGACCGTATCAATGAAAGTGTTAAAACTAATGAGTGATAATAGATTTTAACACCGAACCCTCCAAGTTCATCATGAAACTATGTAAACTTGCTCAAGTATTGCGGAATTGTTTCATTCTTTTGCATTTGAATACATCAAATATTGTCTTTGAGTGCCAACTTCCCATGGTCACTTTTTTTATCAAACAAATATGTTAGTGTTTTCCACATCACGAATGGACTTTATTTCCCATGTATATTCGAGAAAATATGCTCTCGAACTCCCTCTAATATGATCCTCCTCGCTTTAGCCACATCCTTTTTCCATTGTGAAAGATATTGGGCTTCATATGTTGGGGGTTTTACTACATATGTCTTGATGTATTATAGCAGCCCTTTGTCATCCAATGCATCTTCCATGCCACAAAATTTTTGGTGCCTTCCAAAGCATAGTCAAGCTTGAGTCCATTGAAATCCATCTTCTCAGTCTCAGAGAAAAATTGCAACACTGACATTGAATTTCGAACCTCCTTTAATGACAAATTCAAATTCTCTTCTCTACTATGAATCTAGCTCTGATATCACGTATAATTTTAATTGTAGATTAAAAAACTCTCATGTAATGTACTAAAAAATAAGACTCAAATCTACTCTACCAATCCGCAGAAATAAATTCACGATCGAGAACACAAACCAATAACATGCATAAGTATTCAACACACATACACAAAGATATATCTAGGGGGAATAAAATACTCAAAACGCCTTACTATGTATATTTCATTAATCAAAGAATGTGGATGAATACAATATGCTCTCCTCAACCATGAGCTCAACCTGTACAAGTATTTTCTATCGTCTGCCTTGTTGGTGTCCCGTGTTTTGATAGTTTGGAAAATCAAAAGACAAGGCAAAATCAGAACCAATCTTTAGAGATCCAGGATCTAGTCCTCCTATTCTCAGAGAGGGATCTCTCAAATTATTTGTTTTTAGCAAATATTTATCTTGTGTGTTTTGGATATTGGTTTTTAGACTAGTTATTAAGTGCAGGTGTTTGTTTGTTTGTTTGGTTGAATTGATACAGCAGAATATGAAAGGCCTAGGAAAGGTAGGTAGAAAGAGGAAATATTAGCTTCATTGGGAAATGGAGTCAAAAATAGGTCATGACAAACATTATCAATGGATATGAGATATCAAAGGGCAAATCTAACTTGGCTGCAGGATCCTTTGGTTTTGGAATGAGATGGACATCAATGATTTGGAAAGAGAAGTTTAATTCTCAACAAAGGGAACTTGAAAACATAATTTGAACAATAAAGAGTTATTTTTATAGACAAGGCTAACCATGAATTCTACAAATCACACTTTTATGCAAATGATGACTTCAAAACAACTTTTTAAAATGAAATCTAATATTCGGGGAACACCCTATTTCCTCAAAGATTTTATTTCAAATGACTTTAGAAAACATAAAATATTCACTGATAATTACGGTCATAGAAGAGGGAACACCTAAATATGTCTATGATCGCAACTATAAAGACCTTTAAGCCAACTGTTCAAGCGAGGACAAGGGGAAAGATCAGAACATACCTCCTTGGCTCACTGTAAACAAAGAAACTTCAAAGGAAGACTTCAATAACAGCCTTTAAGTGGCAGCAGACAAGAAGGGAAAACCATAAATCATGCTGAAACCAATTACTCGAAATATTAAGGAAATAAACAAGCTTGAAGACTAAAGAGAGAGATTAAAGACTCTAAAATAATTTAGCAGAAGAAAACATAAAACAGTGAAGGACGAACAGGTCTAAGGTGCTTCCAAGAGTCATTTCTTAGCCTAAAACTTTCATCCTACTATAGTAAGAAATTATGGAACAAAATGAAAACAGGAGAAAACATTAAACAATTCAGAATACTTCACCAACAGCCAAGCTCATGGATCCAATGATAGATCCTTCTCAAAAACAAGCATGCAACAACATCATCAGGGCTTCCAAGACTTCAATTTATTCTTCAACTTCAACAGACTATGTATTATTTCAGAGAGTTTCAGTATTACAACTAGTGATCAACCAACCAACCAACCAACCAAGGATTTATCATTTTCTATAGAAGTATTTATAGAAGAATGAGGAGGTGGGATCTGATAAAATATCTCCTAGGTCAATTAATACAGACTAATGACTTCTCGGCCTTTGAGGGGCTCAATTGAGGAGCGTACGAATATTCTCACTGTATTAATTGATTTACATTTAAGATTTAAGCTTGGTCAGAGCTTTTGTTTACTTTTAAGGCTCTGTGTCATGTTTGCAGTAACTCTGCTGATATTTTTCATTAAATTTATTTAGTAGAATTAACTATTCGACTGCGCTACGGCTAATATCTTCTTTCTGATCAATAACTTCGGCCTCTATTTAATTCTTGTGGCTATATGTGGCACTGTGGTAGCTCAGAGGAATCAATTTTCCTCTGATGTGGCAGTGGAGGCTTTCTATCTGATAGATATTTTTGATTTTCCTTTAATCCTGTTTTAATTTGGAGGTTTAGGCTTTTGATAATAAATCTTAGCCATAAACCACCCAAAATGGTCTTCGATCTTCTACTCTACTGTGTTCTATCTTCGACACTGATACTCTTTTTAATTATTTTATTGTATGTGTCTTGTTGATGTGCAGTGCTACATAGGGCTCACCAGGCATCAATGCCCATGAAGCATCAATGAGACGTGGAGTTTGAACCTTGTGAATGGTTTCCTTCGATGAATGAAAGGCATGAGAATCATCATTCCCAGCCTTCGACTTTTTCTTTTAGTAAAATGAAAAAACCATTAATCACCTGCAAAACACAAAATAATTCATAAATCCTGCATTTGCTTGGGTAAACTGCTTAGAAGGTTGTGAGGAGGAGCGTGGCCATTGGATGGCATCATCCAACAGTTGAGATTAATTAAGAGAAGGTTAAAAGGAGATCAGAGGAAGAAAAAAGTCAGAACCATTGATTGCGCAGAGATCAATGGTGGGGATCACGTGTTTAAAAACCTTTGGTGAAGGTGGAGGGTGATGGTGTATGGCCAGATTAGATCTGGGCCATTGGATTGGAAAGATGAAATGCTAGGATTGAATTTGGGGGTTCAATGGAAATGATACAACGGAAAAAGATGGTTCAATGAGGGTCGTTGATCTGCAGAGATCAACGGTCGGGATTGGTCGCAAAAACATTATGAGTGGGGTGCATGTTTTTAACCAAAGGCGTGAAATGCGATCTGGACCATCCGATCTGGACATGTGGATGGTCCAGATGTAATCGGAACTTCTCAATCAGCGGGGTGATGGAAATAGAGGGCATCGAAGCGATTGAGCGCTGGCTGTTGATCTGAGGATCAGATCAATGGTGGGGGGTGAATCGGAGAAACGTTTCGATAGGTGGGGAAACAATAATGAACTCGATAAGAATTATGATGCGATGTAGCACAGATCATTGATCGGTTTCAGATCAATGGTAGATATTTCTCTAAACCATGGTCTGGCGGAAAACCCTTATAATACATAAAATTCAATTTTTAACGGAAAAAACAAAGGTTTCATGGTACGGGCGGAATACATGTATGAAATGGGTGGCACCCGATTGCGGGGCCACTGAGTGTATGGAATATGATGGGCTAGAGGCTTATGCATATGAGGGCTAATCGGAATCGGAGGTCAGGCTTGGGCTTTTCAATCTAACCATTCGGAATCCTCTGATGTGATTAAGCACCTTGGGATTTTAACCTTTGGTCTCGAGCATGAGTTATATGAATGAAGTGGAGGGCACAGAGTTTAATGTAATGGGCTAATCACATCGGAATTTTTGATGCGGTCTTTCAATCTACCCATTTTCATTATAATAATCATACTCGGCGCTTTTTAGACCAAAACTTTGGGTAAGTGGGTTTTTGGATTTACAAAGGAAAAAATAAATTGGAGATGGATTATTTCAACGCTTTATGTGCCGGGTGCGGGCAAAAGGGTTTATGAGATAATAATGTGATCAGAGGGTAAAATCGCAGGGCTTAATCGCATCGGATATTTTCGGCATGGCACAAAGACTTATGTGTTTTGAACTTTTTCGATGCGATAAGCACCTCATGGGCTTAGCGCCTGGTTCTAGCCCCCAGGCATATAATGGGTAAGTGTTTTAGGACTTAGCCCAAGGGGGCTTAATTCTGCAATAGTAAAAGTATTTTTCATGAAAATTTTCAAGTTTTCAGTGGATTTGGGGGGTTTCGGTAGAGTTTTAAAAAGGAATTTTAAACTCTGTAAAGGGGATTTTATGAAGAGAAAATGGGAGAAAAGAAGAATAGGGGAAGTTTATGAGGAAAAGAGGAGGCAAAATGGAGGTTAGTTTTATGGTGGAGGGAAAGGAAAAATGGCCTTTGCAGCAGTCTTTTCTTTATGAAATCAGCAGAATTTCTGAGTTAAAAATTGAAACAGTAGTGAATATTGAAGACAAGGGCATGAGGCCTTAAAGAGTATTCATGAGATAACATTTTAAGCAATAAGACTTGTTTCTTAAAGGCTCCTAAAATGATTTAGCCAACATTTGACATGAAATTTTTTATAGCTGACTAACAGTGGCTCCACATGGAGATGATGCCTTCTTGAAGGTATCAAGAATTTCAGACTTGCATTCTCTGGGGGTTGATCAATGCCTTATCCATTGGGCTTCTTTATTCATTTTTAAATGGTATTATTTTGCTCTAAAAGTATTTAGCAATCATAAAAAATAAGTGGACTTTCATCAATACTAGCTTCTACCTACCCAAACCTACTGATCTAACATTTTTTCTTCTTTAGAGTGCACTTGGATTGACAAACTCTCTTACAACATTTTATTCTTTTGAAAGCAGGAAACTAATTTATTTCTATCCTTATTTCTCCATGAACTCAGATTAAACAATTGAGTTCATATACTTCTCTACCTAATCTACTAATCTGTTAGGATTGAACAGTCTAACAGATTTTTATTCTCTAATTTCTAAAACAGAAATTTAAGAACAGTCAAGTCAAGATTAAGCTATTTGACTTGATGTGGTCTATGGCATAAAAAAAAGCTGCACATAGACATTTATTTTGGAGAAAATTTAAAACAAAATGGAAGGCTTAAGATCTGAAAGTTCAAAGCACTTCCTTTATCTTTTTTCAACTCTATTTTTACTTTTGTTTGAGCTGTTCTTTGTTTGTCCTATGGTTCCGATTTTGAGCTGATTAGAACTAGTTTTACCTCTGTTTGACTCAGAAATTAACAGATTTGAGTCATCTCTCTTTGGAAACTTAGGTTCAGTTTTTAAGCATGCTTGAACCTTTAATTTATAGCCTAATCTACCTACTGATAATCCAAGATTAAACAGTTTGGAAAATTGAATTCACTAATCTTATCAGCAGTAAATTTAAAACTTAATTAGTCAAGATTAGGCTATTTGACTAATTAGAAGTGTGTTTTCAGGAGTGGCATTTAAGCTTGCACACTTTCACATTTTGCTTCTCTTTTGGTATGGGGCTGTACCTTTACTGTTTTTAAAATTTTCCCTCTTTTCATTCTTTTACTATTTTTGTATTTTTATTTTATAACTTTGAATGCAACGTTCAGACTATGATATTTACAATGAAAAGCTAAAATTCTTTGAAACTCATGATTCTTGGTAGAAGTATTGCTTTAGCATCCTACGATTGATAGGACCTCCATACAGATCTTCTCCATTCAATTTTTTCAAGAAGAATGCATTGTGACCCCTCTCAGCATGAAAAATATAGGGACCTTTCCACAAGTTCTCAAACTTGCCATGTTTTCCCTTCTCTTCTCTCCTTGAATCCCATTTAAGAAAAACATTTCCAACCTGGAAATTGTTTGCCTTAGTCCTCTTATCAAATAGTTTCTTTACATTTTCTTGGACTAACTGCATTCTTTCATAGACTTCTTCTCTGGTCTGTTGTAAATGTATGGTTTGATTGATTCTCCTCTGAATATCATTCTCTTTGATCTGCACTTCTTGAAGGAGTTTCATGACTGGAACTCCTAATGAGGTGGGAAAAATTGCATCCATGCCATAGACCAGCTGATAGGGGGAAATATTTATTGACTTCTTTATAGTTAACCTATCAGACCATAAGGCATGAACCAACTTATTGTGCCATGATTTTTGATTCTGTTGCAACATTTTTTTGATGATTTTGATGAGGCTCTTGTTGGAAGACTCAGCTAATCCATTTCCCTGGGGATAGTAAGCAGTAGAATGGCCCAAGGTTATGTGGTATTTGTAACAGAAATAAACCATCTTCTTAGATTTAAAAGCAGTAGCATTATCTGTTATGATTTTTCTGGGACAACCAAATATGGATATGATATTTGTTTCAAAAAACTTGATAATGATAGAGTCATTATCATTTCTAGAGGGTATAGCCTCTATCCACTTGGTAAAGAAGTTAGTGGCCATGAGGATCCACTTATGTTGAGCTGAGGAGGATGGTTAAATTTCTCCAATGAAGTCTAAACCCCATTGTTGAAAAGGTGCCTCAACTCTGATAGGATGTAAGGGTAAGGGAAGAAGTTTTCTTTTGCCATCAAAAATTTGACACTTATGGAAAGACATGACCAAATTTTGAGTATATGGGAAAAGGGTAGGCCAATAGTAACCAGATCTAAGAATTTTGTTTGCTGTGGCCTTCCAGTACAGGTGTCCTCCACATTCTCTATCATGCAATTCATGCATGATTTTCCCTGCATTATCTTCAAGTAAACATTTAAGTAAAATTCCAACAACATTTTTCCAATATAATACCCCATCCAAGATGCAATAACTCAAAGCTTTTTGTTTCAAAAATCTATCTTTAGTTTTAGACAAAGAAGGAGGGGCATTTAAATATAAAATCACATAAATAATGTCAGCATACCAAGGAGAATTTAGAAATGTCTCCTTAATGAAAGGAGTAGTAGATTCTATTATTTCTTCCAACACATCTACCATATTCATATCTAGCACTTGGAAGTTAGACTCAGCCATAAGTTTTGCTAATCCTTGCCCTTTAACTAGTTTATTGGGCCTGATTTCTAATTCATACTCAAGAATAGTCACAATCCATTTTCCCCTTTTACCATCAGGGTCTTGACTTAGAATGTCCTTGACAACAGTATGTGGAACAAAAGAAATTATGTGAGAGTGTAAAATATAGACTCTAAAGTCCTTTAAATCTTTCACTAATGCTAAGGCTTGCTTCTCCATGATGCTATATTTGAGAGGAGCATCTCTTAAGGCCCTACTAAAGAAGGATATTGGTTTTTCTTGCCCCAAGTCATTCTTTTGAAGTAAAAATACAACTATTGTATGCTCAGATGCAAAAGAAAAGATGTAAAAGTCTTTGGTAAAATCTGGACTAATCAGGACTGGTGTTTGAGTAAGAGCTTGTTTGACCAGTTTGAATGATTATTTAGCTGGTAAAGTCCATTTTACACTGACATCTTTCTTAAGCATGTTTGTAATTTTTTTTAATAGCTCAACAAGATTAGGGATAAACCTCCTCATAAAATTAATCTTTTCGATGAAAGATTGCAACTCTTTGAGGCTTCTCGGATGACTGATTTTTAATATGCCATCTATCCTTGTAGGGTCTATTTTTATTCCCTCTTCCGAAATTATATGGCCAGGAATTTTACCTTCTTGGAGACCAAAGAGTGTCTTCTTGGGATTCAATGACAAGCCAAATTTCCTACACTTCTCAAAAACTTTTCTCAGGTGAATCAAATGTTCCTCATCAGTTTTTGAGAAAACGGTTATGTCATCAAGGTAAATGATTATGAAATATCCAATATCTTCATAAAAGGCTATGTCAATGGCCCTTTGGAAGGTGACCCCTACATTCATTAATCCGAAAGGCATTTTGACATACATGAAGGTGCCCCAAGGTGTGGTAAAAGCAATTTTAATTTGATCACTTGGGAGCACTAACACCTGGTTGTAACCTGAGAACCCATCTAAGAGGGATATCCTTTTTGACCCAACTACGCTCTGAAGTATATGGTCCATCTTGGGTAAGGGGTAGTTGTCTTTTAAAGAGGCTCTATTTAAATTTTTGAAGTCAATAAAGAGCCTGATTTCCCCTGTTTTCTTTCTAACAGAAACTAAGTTTGATACCCATTCTGAAAATCTAATTGGCACTATAATGCCAGCATCATGCATCTTTTCAATCTCGGTTTTAACTAAAGGTAATAAAATTGGATTTATTCTCCTTATTTTTTGTTTAAAAGGCTTTTGATTTTCCTTCAAAGGGATTTTATGCTGGATGATGCTGGTATCATACAATTTTAGGTCATTGTATCCCCAAGCAAAAACATCTTTAAACTCTTTGAACAACTCTATGTATTGAAATTTTATGTGAGCCGGGAGAGTGCTGGACAGTTTAATCATCTTGGGTTCTGCTAAAATACCTATTTTATGCTCTTCTACATTCGTTTCTACAGGCTCCATTCTCGGTTCTTTTGCTACATCGTTAAAATCAAAAAGGTGTTCTAAAGGTGTGAGACCTCTTAGAATTTTATCATTTTTGCATTGTAAAACTTCCAAGTCTTCTTGGTCTGCGTTGTCAATTATATCTGCTTCAAAAGGATTCTCATAATGATTTATATCAGCAGTATATGTCATTTCAACTTCTGGGATTTGTTCAATATACAAACAGTTTTCTTTATGGCTGGTTTCTGATATTGGTATGTCGAAATCGTTTTCTGATTTTAAGAAATCATCTATGTGTTTGTCAGAGTCAAACACTTGCCAGTGATCTTTGTTATCATGCATAGTAGGCTTGTGTTTTACCTTTATGCTGAGTTGTTCATTTATCTCAGGTATTTGGCAATTGCTAGTACTGAAAGCGAGTTCATTTGCTAGATGATTTAGTGCTCTTGGAATGAAAATAAGTTCATACTTTTCAAAGGTTTTCAATAGATCAAGGGAAGCATTCCGATATTCCCTAAGCCTTGGATTTCTAGCTGAGTATTCTCCTCTGATTTGTCTTATGATAATTTCAGAATCTCCTAAGATCGATATCCTTTAGGCTTCTAACTGTTTAAGCAATTGTAAGCCTAGGAGAAGGGCTTCATACTCAGCGATATTGTTGGTGCATGGGAAATCTAATTTATATAAAAAACTTTGATTCATATTTTGAATCCAAACACCTGCCCCTACACTCGTTTTATTACAGGATCCATCGAAGTTTATTGTCCAAAGTACATTTGCTTCATTTCCATTTTCTTGTTGCTGTTGATTGTCAATGTTTTGAATTTGATTCGAGGGAAGATTTGATTGTTCTGGTGAATTGATTGGGTATATGTTTTCTAATCTTGTTGAGTGATTTCATCTTCATTACATAAGATAAAGGAATCTAAACTTGATTGAATAGAATATATTGGAGAGTTGTTTGGTTTGTCTACGCTGCTCACCATGTACTTCATGTGAGATTCCCTGTATAGTCTTCTGTTTTGGTTAAAAACAGGAATGGTGGCATAAGACATGTCCATTTAAAGGCTTCCCTGAACTTTGGCTCCCCATGATCTTGATTAGAGCATGCCATACTTAGGGGGGATTTCAGCTACAACTATGTCCATCACTAGACTCTTAGTAGGAATTTGAGCTAAATTAACACATAAATATTTGATTAAACCCAAACATTTGACTCTGCTTGAGTCAAAGGAATACAAATATTTGTATGGTTTAGTAATTTCTAAGCCTAAGCTTTCCATCACTACCTTGGGCATTATATTGTGTGAAGCTCCAGAATCTAACATGGCATTATGTAAGATTTTCTCATGTATGTTCAAACTAACATAGAAGGGAGGGACAACCCCTTCTTGGTATTTTCCTTCAACCTCTGGACCAAACAATAACTCAGGTTTGTCATCTGTCAAGTTTAAGGTGTCAGTATCACTTCCTAGGTTCAAAGCTTTCAAAACTTGGTTTTTGTACTCTTCTTGGGTTACTAGTTCAGATAGGGGAATGGTAATTTTTATATTGGAAATCTCTCCCTCAAGGCTGAAAGGGACAATTGACTTGTTCATATTTAAATCTGTCTTTTCAATTGAATTCCTTTCAACAATTTTGATTTGTTAAACCTTGTTTGGACTGGTAATTGGGACAGTTTTATTAGGACCACTAGCTGAAGTGCTAGGGGTACTTTTTTCAACATCTTACTGGACACTTTTTTCTTTGTTTATGTCTAGTTTCTTGGCCAAAATGTTGGTTTTCTCTGTTGTCTTCTTGGAATGAGTTTCTGTGTTTTTCTTGATAGCAGTATTAGTGTTCTTATCCTTTGAATTATCTATGTTCCCCTTGCTCCTAAGATCGTATTCATTAGGGGAATTTTGAGGTCTAAAATGGGCCTCCTAAGGAAATTATAAAATAATAGTGGAAAAAATCAAATAAGATTTGATGACATCGTCAAATTTTAGAGGGAAAAATGAAAAAACTACTTTTTCAACTCATATTTTCAATTTATCTCCCAAAGTGTTTACTCAAATTTCGAGCGGGAGTACTCGTTGGATGCGAAATTTAATTCCCCATCCAAGGAGTACCCATTTTGCATACTTTCGATGGGTCCTACTACACGAAAAATGAGAAATACATAAAAAAACGTGATTACAGTCAAGTTTTTATGTATTTCTCATTTTTCGTGTAGTAGAGTTCATCGAAAGTATGAAACATGGGTACTCCTTGGATGAGGAATTAAATTTTGCATCCAACGAGTACTCCCGCTTGAAATTTGAGTAAAAATTTTGGGAGATAAGTTGAAAATACGAGTTGAAAAAGTAGTTTTATTATTTTATTATTTTTTAATATTTTTACCCTTTTATTTAAAAAATGGTAAATCATCCCCCATGGTTGACATCATCACCTTGAATCCTATTGGTTGTTATAAAGTTTATTTTTGTTGTACATTTTTCTTAGGAGGCCCATTTTAGACCTCAAAATTCCCCTAATGGTTTGTGCACCTCCATGATTGCATTTTCAAACCCCAATCTATAGTCATCAGAATCTTCATAGGTGTTTGTATTCTGATCACAAGAGGAAAAACCTTGTTCTTCTTCAGTGAGGAAAACATCATCTCCACTATCTAATCCAATCAATTTTACATGAGATCCTCCCAACCTTTTCAACTCCCTATCTTCCTCATATTGATCTACATAGTTCTGTTGGAAGGGAGGTCTAATCTGTTGGTCACTTTATTTTTTCTTATCTTGATTTTTTTCTCTTCTATAATTCTGATTTCTATTTCTATTTTGGTTATTTTGAGGTTCTCTTGGTGGCACTCTCTCATTAAAATTGATATTTTCAAGCATCCTCTCCATCACCTTCACTAGGTTGTCAATTTTTGTGTCAGAAGTTGAGGTTGAGGGTAGTAGGTCATCTTTATATGTTACCCTCTTCTCTAATCTCAACCTATTTATTTTCTCAATTATGTTTGCTTCTACGCTCACAGCTCCTTGCTACATGTCTTCTAACATTAAGTAGTCCCTCTCCCTTAACTGATAAGTCATTTCAGCTTCAAGGCCTTCGGGATACCTTACCAAGGCCATGCCTTGAGGAGGATTCATGTGAGGTGGAAGAGCATTGTAAATGCTATTGAACCTAGTGGACTAGTCATGAACACTCTCTCCTTGATTTCTCTTGAGACTGCTATACTCTGCTAGCATTTGGAGAGGGTTCTTTTTGAGTTCCCATTTGTTGATGAATGTTTGATGCAAGGCAGGGAGGTCATTTATGTTGTTGGGAGGTAGGTTTTTAAACCATTTCTTTACATCTACTCCGAAACTTTGGGCAAAGATCCTCATCTTCACAGTTTCTTCTTCTATCTCCATGTAATCGAATGCATCCTCCATCCTATCTACATGATGTTGAGCTGTTTTAGACTCTTTCCTGGTGAACTGAGGGATTTTGGATTGGTAATCATTTGGTAAGGGAAGTAGAGGTTGTGGTAACACTAATGGGGCATACCATGTTGCCATGGCTGGAAATAAGGGTGGATTTACAGTAGTGAAAGTGGGCTGAACATGAGTGTTTTGCACAATGGTAGTATGGATTGGAGTGGAGAAAACACTTGGGCCAACAAATTGATTTTGAGAAGATTTGTTATGGAAAAGGCTAAAGTGATGAAGAAGCTGGGAGTCAGGAGGAGTGGAAGGTGAGGCTTCTCTACTGAAGCTTTGTTGCAAATATGAAATTTCAAGATCAGTTTGGTTTAAATCACCTTGAGATCTAGTTCTAAATATGTTCTTTGTATGATGTAAATCAAAGTGTGAATCCTCTAAGACAAAAAGGTTTTTAGGGACAAATTTTGTTCTTAAGAGGCTCCTATTAGCAACTGATTCTCCAGATGTAGAAGTCTGCCACAGAATTCTCTCTAGATTGTCAATGATTAAAGGAGGATTTGGGTCTGGATGGGATCTAGTGTTGATCCTATGTGAAGCCAGACTGCTTTTCAAAAATGAGAGAGGTCAAAGTTTTAAGGACTATTTTTTGGGAGTTTTTCCTCTCAGGATGTCTTATTTAGTATGGGACTAGGCTTCTAAATCTCTTCAAGGCTAGTTAACACAGTCTTAAAGAAAACAAGGAACCTAGATGAGTAATAGGCCTATTGGGGCTAGTGGAGTCACCAAGTGGAAACTATTTATCTTGTATGAAGGTAAAAAATGAAATGGTTCCACCACCATGTTTATTTATGAAGCCAAAATGAAATGTTTTTGGGTTTTTTTGAGTTTATTTCGGTCTTATAGGTTAATAGAGTGCTCTAAGTCTGATTTTTCACTTAGCTAAGGTGTTCAAACAAATAGATTTTACTCTTATGGCTTGGTAACTAGTTCCTTCAAGGTTTGATAAGGTCTTATGAGAATCCTAAGGGTCATTTAGTTTGTCACTGATTCAATAAAGTTATATCATGATTACCATTTGTTAGGTAGTGCTTGAAGAAGGATACTTATGTTATACTAGACAGGGAGTGTTATGTTTTAAATATTTTACTCAGGGTCCCACCATGATCGCCATTATGTTGGTGTCCCGCGTTTTGATAGTTTGGAAAATCAAAAGACAAGGCAACATCAGAACCAATCTTTAGAGTTCCATGATCTAGTCCTCCTGTTCTCAGAGAGGGATCTCTCAAATTACTTGTTTTTAGCAAAGATTTATCTTGTGTGTTTTAGATATTGGTTTTTAGACTAGTTATTAAGTGCGGGTGTTTGTTTGTTTGTTTGGCTGAATTGATACAGAAGAATATGAAAGGTCTAGGAAAGGTAGGTAGAAAGAAGAATTATTAGCTTCATTGGGAAATGGAGTCAAAAAGAGGTCATGAAAAACATTATCAATGGATATGGGATATCAAAGGGCAAATCTAACTTGGCCACATGATCTTTTGGTTTTGGAATGAGATGGACATCAATGATTTGGAAAGAGAAGTTTAATTCTCAACAAAGGGAACTTGAAAACATAATTTGAACAATAAAGAGTTATTTGATAGACAGGGTTAACCATGAATTCTACAAATCACATTTTAAGGAAATGATGACTTCAAAACAAATTTTTAAAATGAAATCTAAGATTCGGGGAGCACCCTATTTCCTTAAAGATTTTATCTCAAATGACTTTAGAAAACATAAAATATTCACTGATAATTAGAGTCATAGAAGAGGGAACACCTAAATACATCTATGATCACAACTATAAATACCCTTAAGCCAACTGTTCAAGTGAGGACAAGGGGAAAGATCAGAACAGACATCCTTGGCTCCCTGTAAACAAAGAAAATTCAAAGGGATACTTCAATAAAAGCCTTTCAGTGGTAGCAGACAAGCAGGGAAAACCATAAATCATGATGAAACCAATTACTCTAACTATTAAGGAAATAAACAAGCTTGAAGACTAAAGAGAGAGATTAAAGACTCTAAAATACTTCAGCAGAAGAAAACATAAAACAGTGAAGGATGAACAGGTCTAAGGTGCTTCCAGGAGTCATTTCTTACCCTAAAAATTTCATCCTACTGTAGTAAGAAATTATGGAACAAAATGAAAATAGGAGAAAACATTAAACAGTTCAAAATACTTCACCAACAACCAAGCCCAAGGATCCAATGATAGAGCCTTCTCAAAAACAAGCATGGAACAACATCATCAGGGCTTCCAAGACTTTAATTTATTCTTCAACTTCAACAGACTATGTATTATTTCAGAGAGTTTCAGTATTACAACTAGTGATCAACCAACCAACCAACCAACCAACGATTTCTCATTTTCTACAGAAGTATTTATAGAAGAATGAGGAGGTGGGATCTGATAAAAGATATCATAGGTCAATTAATATAGACTAATGACTTCTCGGCCTTTGAGGGGCTCAATGGAGGAGCGTACATATATTCTCACTGTATTAATTGATTTGCATTTAAGATTTAAGCTTGGTGGGAGATTTTCTTGACTTTTAAGGCTTTGAGTCATGTTTGTAGTAACTTTGCTGATATTTTTTCATTAAATTTCTTTAGCAGAATTAACTATTCGGTTGCGTTGAGGCTAATATCTTCTTTCTGATCAATAACTTTGGCCTCTATTGAATGCTTGTGGCTATATGTGGCACTGTGGTAGCTGAGAGGAATCAATTTGCCTCTGATGTGGCAGTGGAGGCTTTCTGTCTGATAGATCTTTCTGATTTTCCTTTAATCCTGTTTTAATTTGGAGGTTTAGGATTTTGATAATCAATCTTAGCCGTAAACCACCCAAAATGGTCTTCGATCTTCTTCTTTGCTGTGTTTTGTCTTTGACACTGATACTATTTTTAATTATTTTATTATCTGTGTCTTGTTGATGTGGAGTGCTGCGCAGGGCTAACCAAGCATCAATGCCCATGAAGCATCAACGAGACGTGGAGTTTGAACCCTGCAAATGGTTTCCTTCGATGAATCAAAGGCACGGGAATTTTCATTCCCGGCCTTCGGCTTTTTCTTTTAGTAAAATGAAAAAACCATTAATCACCTGCAAAACACAAACTAATTAAGAAATCCTGCATTTGCTTGGGTAAACTACTTAGAAGGCTGTGGGGAGGAGCGTGGCCGTTGGATGGCATCATCCAATGGTTGAGATTAATTAAGAGAAGGTTAAGAGGAGATCAAAGGAAGAAATAAGTCGGAACCATTGATTGTGTAGAGATCAACGGTGGGGATCATGCATTTAAAAACCTTGGGCGAAGATGGAGGGCGACGGTGTATGGCTAGATTAGATATGGGCCGTTGGATTAGAAATATGAACGGCTAGGATTGAATCTGGGGGTTCAATGGAAATGATACAATGGTGGAAGATGGGTCAATGAGGGTCGTTGATCTGCAGACATCAATGGTCAGGATTGGTTGAAAAAAAATTATGAGCGGGGCGCATGTTTTTAACCAAAGGTGTGAAATGCGATTTGGACCATCTGATCCGGACACGTGGACGGTCTAGATGTAATCAGAACTTCTCAATCGGTAGGGTGATGGACATGGAGGGCGTCGAAGAGATTGAGCGCTGGTCGCTGATCTGAGGATCAGATCAATGGTGGGGGGTGAATCGGAGAAATGTTTCGATCGGAGGGGAAACAATAATGAACCCAATAAGAATTACGATGCGATGTAGCACAGATCGTTGATCGGTTTCAGATCAACGGTAGATATTTCTCTAAACCATGGTCCGGCGGAAAACCCTTATAATACATAAAAATCAATTTTTAACGTTAAAAACAAAGGTTTCATGGTACGGGTGGAATATATATATTAAATGGGTGGTGCTCGATTGCGAGGCCGCTAGGTGTATGGAATATGATGGGCTCGAGGCTTATGCATATGAGGGATAATCGGAATCGGAGGTCGGGCTCGGGCTTTTCAATCTAACCATTCGTAATCCTCCAATGTGATTAAGCGCCTTGGGACTTTAACCTTTGGTCTCGGGCATGAGTTATATGAATCAAGTGGAGGGTGCGGAGTTTAATATAACGGGCTAATCGCATCGAAAATTTTGATGCGGTCTTTCAATCTACCCATTTTCATTATAATAATCATACTCGGTGCTTTTTAGACCAAAACTTTGGGTAAGTGGGTTTTTTGATTTACAAAGGAAAAAATGAATCGGAGATGGATTATTTCAACACTTTGAGTCCCAGGTGTGGGAAAAAGGTTTTATGAGATAATAATGTGATAGGAGGGTAAAAGCGCAGGGCTTAATTGCATCGGATCTTTTCGGCATGGCACAAAGACTTCTGCATTTTGAAATTTTTCGATGCGATAGGCACCTCATGGGCTTAGCGTCTAGTTCGAGCCCCTGGGCATATAACGGGGAAGTGGTTTAGGACTTAGCCCAAGGGGGCTTAAGTCTGCAATAGTAAAAGTATTTTTCATGAAAATTTTCAAGTTTTTCAATGGATTTGGGGGGTTTCAGCAGAGTTTTAAAAAGGAGTTTTAAACACTGTAAGGGGGATTTTATGAAGGGAAAATGGGAGAAAAGAAGAACAGGGGAAGTTTATGAGGGAAAGAGGAGGCAAAATGGAGGTTAGTTTTGTGGTGGAGGGAAAGGAAAAATGGCCTTTGCTACAGTCTTTTCTTTATGAAATCAACAAAATTTCTGAGTTAAAAATTGAAACATTAGTGAATATTGAAGACAAGGGCATGAGGCATTCAAGAGTATTCAAGAGATAACATTTTAAGCAATAAGAATTGTTTCTTGAAGGCTCCTAAGATGATTTAGCCAACATTTGACATGACAAATTTTATAGCTGACGAACATGCTTGACTAGTTGGCTTTGGACAACACTTAGCCAATTTCGAAAGCTTCCAACCTTCTATTTCCTTGCATTTTTCCTTGAGGAATTAGGCCCCTATTAATTAGGAAATTCTTGAATGAGATTTTTTAAATTCCTTTAGGCCTTCCTTCGACTGCATGCATGACCTGTACAACTTGGAATATTCTACAACTGATAGTACACTGCCCTTTAACTCCAATCTCAACTAGGTAACTCAAATTTCATGCATGGATGAGTTAATTTATGTTGATTGATTAGTTAAATCATTAAACACTGAATATGCACCCCACTGCTAGACCTCCCAATAGTTCCTCCAAGATTTGGAACTATTTTAACTGACCTTAACTCAATTTCATTGAATTAAATTGTTACAATTGAAATTAACTCAACCTAGGAACCTAAAATTTAGGAATTATTGTACACAGATCAAATCCACCCTCCAACTCAAATTAACTAATATAACTGAGTGATAATAACTCATTTAACTCATTCGAGTTCTCTACTGATGAATAATTTCTATTTTCTCCTAATTTTATTAAGGAAAAAATTAAATTAGGAATTTCTTGTTGCATTTTCAACACAGCTATGCCTCCTTCAACATCATGTCGACCAACTCTGTCAGTCCCATAATCTGGACCATGCATACCATGTTAACTTCTTTGCAGATATATTTCATAATAAATGACACAAAATGGATCGACATGACTCTCTCAGGCATAACCAACACAATCTAAAGGCTCGTGTGGACGATTTCAACACTCATATAGCACACATGGAATCCCATATTCATGATGCACTCCATAGGACAACGACTAGAGAAAATGAGTTAGATCTTCATGTTGTATAAAACACACTTGAATGAAAGTATGTTTTGTCAAGATTTTTGGAAACTTTTGTGCTTGGTGGGAAGTGAACCACAAGAAATCAATTTTTTTGAAGTTGTCATATTTATTCTATATGTATCTAGTGGCAAACAACTTTGTCTAGAGTGAGGCCATTTTTTCTTATTTAAAAAACTCCTCATGATGCAATCCTATTATGACTTAATAGAAAATTGTTGACTTACAAGAAAAAATATATAGATAGAGAAGTTATATGCTTAACGGTTCAAATTAGTATTATTATTTTTTATTATAAATAATTTTTGAGAATGTGTGGGCTTGTTTCTCTCATTTGTAAAGGGAAAAAGACTCTTCCATTTTTTAACTAGTGTTCATCAAATAAAAAATAAAATAAAAATTCCATATAGCTTGCATTAGGGTTATGTCTTGAGTCTCTTCATACCATTTTAGCTGCATGCAACTTCCCTTTGAGTAAGTTTAACAACCATAAAATTAATGTTTAATAAAATCATTTTGAGGTTTTTACTTTTCACTAGTAGCACATCAACAATATCTTGGGCTAAGGTCTTTTAATAGGGGAGTGATGTTAACTCTCCATGACATCATTCTTCCATTGTCGAAAACTCTCATTCTTCCAAACATCTTATTTGTTTGGACAAATAAAAAATCCTTGCTTGAGCTCCCCTTCATTTCGCCTGAGTCATTTGGGAAGTCCTAGAAATTGAAAAGAATCCTAATAACTTCAACTGTGATGATGGGTATCAACTTATTCATTCTTGGAAACCCATGGTCCACTTCCTTTCCATGAAGTTCCCTCTCTCTAATGTCGATTCTAACCCATCTTGACCTTGTGACCTCCCTCCTTCGTCCTCTTTTCTCCTTTTTCTAACCTTTTCTTTTTCATCCTTTCCTCTCCCCTCGTTTCTTCACCTTTCATAATTATTATCCCACACCCCCCATATAATTTTCATTTTTTCTATTTTCAAAAAATCCTCTTTTAACAAATTAAAAATTAAAAATGTGATTTTCTCTATCTTTCCCCCTTTCATTTTTAATTTTGAATTTATTATACCCATTCTTCAATTAGTATTTAATTATTTAATACAACTATTTAACTCATTTTTTTTAATTTTCCGCCATTTTCATATTAATTTAAATTAGTATTTAAATTTAATATAACTTAAATTCTAATGTAAGACATTATTTCCTTTTATTTTCAAATCTCTAGCTTGACTTAATAAATTTACCCAATTCAATTAAAAATATTATAATCCTCTCTTCCTCTCACCCCCTTCTTTTAATATTATCTTACCTAATTTTCTATAATTAAGTTGAATAAAAAAAATTGAATCTTTATCCTAAATAAATTTTGTATTAATATTAATAAAATAATTTATATAAACTTTAATATAATATTTCCATTTTTTAGCGGTTAATTCGAATTAATTATAATTTTTAATTCATTAAATTATTTTAATAATAATTCTTCAATTTATTTATTTATTTATTTTTATTTTTAATATTTTAATTTCTCCCTAACAGCTAGTATTGAATTCTACCTACTTTGTCAAATTTTAATGGCTATAATTTCTCTTATTTATTATTTCTACATCTGCACTCTTCCTATCTTACACTTAGCTTCTTGCTCCTGAAGATGGGTGGAGTGTTCACCCGAAACATCGGCCTCTTCAATCATATTACACAGGATTTCAAAAGTTCTAATCTACATAGTGTAAGAGAAGCTGGATTAGCCTCATCGCATATGACTTATTCCTACCTATGGTTAGGATCCACTACACTATAAATTATAGAGTTTCTACAAATATACAATGGAAATTATCCATTTCTTCTTGGAATTAGATGGTTTCAAGTGTTCATCCAATCATATTACACATGATTCCAAAAGTTCTAATCTACATTATGTTCACACCTTAATTCTCTTACACTTTTAGTAAAGCAAGCTATAAATGAAATATCATACTTGAAATATGGATGAATCTAAGTCCAAAAAAGAAAGAAATATGTATATTTCCATTTCCATATATCAAAGCGCCTATATTTTGTGCAAATATGTTCTTAAAACACATTATGTACAAAAAATCCAACCCAATATGTTATACGATGAATTCCAATAAAAAATTGTTTTTAATTTTTTTATGATGTTAGTTCCTTTCATAAGTTTTTAAGAAGAATATAGAAAAAATAGGACCTAGTGGGATGAATTTTTAGATCACTCAATCATAAAATAAAATTAAAAGCAATCAGTCATGCCCATGAAATGAGATTAAGTTGACCAAATAAACCTTTATTCCAAAGCTAAAAGTATAAAGTTTGGAAAATTTGCAATTTAAAATCATTCAAAGTGATGAAATTTTTTTTGCACCCTCTCTCACCAAGTCCAAGGAGGAAATCAAATTAACAAGGTGAGATTGACCTCTAACTCATTGAATGTTGTTCTCTAGAGAATTCACTCAAATGAAAAAGAATGGAAGAAAACACTAGATAACCAGTAGATAACTCAAGAAAATAATGATCCCAGATAAACTATGAAGTTCTTATAGAATTAAGCTAGATTTTCAATAGAAAGCCCTTGAATATGATGAAATAGATATAATAATATAAATAGGGAAGAAAATATATAAGTCCATGAAACTTAGAAATTAGGGCACTCAAATGTTTAAGAACTAGTTAAGTGAAAAAAAGACACCACAAGTAATGCCCCTTTCCTACAAATACCTACATGATAAGTTAGCATCCAATAAACGAAACGTCCCAAGTGAGGCACTCATCTCTTACTAATAATAGAAGGTGTGCATGGGTCCAACACTTGATATTAGCGACCTCCACTACACCACTTGAACATTGATTTTTTCTTGACGAGGGAGCTCATGCAAGGCACTCTAGACTCATGGTGTGACTTGATAATAAAGAGTTCCTATTTGAAAAGCAGGCAACCTCTTCTACTAGGTAACCCACTTTTCAATATTAATAATTCTATAAAAACGAGTCTAAAAACAACTCAATGTAAAGTAAAAGTGCAAAGGAATCCACTAAGGTAGGGAACACTTCTCCATGCATGAGACAAGTATACTAGAATATACAAAATAAAAATGCATGCACATCGAGGTTCCTTGCTAGAAAAAGATAGCATGGGAATAATCTCTTATCCACAAAACTCAATTTCAATAAAGTCGAGTCTGTTTCACTTAAGTGAAACTAACTATAATAAATTCCTTTAACCTAGTCCTTAAGCAAGGTGAACATTCAGATGATCTCATTCAATTATATGTGGAAACCACGCTAGATGATAGCCACTAAATTAGGACATAGATAATTGTAAAATTACAAATCCTGAAAATAAGAGGAATGGTGTCAAAAGGGAAACATGGAAATAGTGCATGTTTCACTTCATGTAAATGTTTCTTCTATAATTAGAAAAAATTGTAATGTTAACATAACAAACAAAGTGCCTTACCTTTCGATTTTACACCCACTCACCATAAAAAATAGAAACAAATAGGTAAAATAAAAGATCCAAATCAAGATTTTTAAATTCCCCCTCTAACTGTCCTCAACCTCCCATGCATCTGCTAAAATAGGAATGTTAATCCAATGCATTGGGAAAACTAGCTCAATGTAACAACCTTGGTGAAAATTCCATGTAATAAAAGTTAATAAAGGAAAAATAATAACCATGTTTATGGTACACTTATTCCAAGTTGAATGTTGGGTAATTACATCGTAGTAAGGGTGTTAATTTGTTTTATTATTGCTAAGGAAATTGGAAAAATAAATGACAAAGTCTTTCGAAATGAAAAATGGATTTTTTGGCAATTTATTTATGAAAATAATGGAAATTAGGAGAAAAGGAAGGTGAAAGGTCACAGGTTGCATGTGAAGAGGAAAAATAATGGAAAGTGAAGAAAATAGAGGCCACATTGATAAAAAATATTTTGAAGATCAGTTGGTACCTTTTGTCAATTCAGTTTTGGAGCTCTCTCTCTATTTTATCTCTCTCAGAATATTCAATATTTAGAGTTTTCTTGGAGAAATTTAGCATTGGATCAAGAAAGGAAAAGAAGGAAAAGAGGAAGGGGAGATCAAGCAAGTAAGAGCAGGATCAAGAAGCTACAACAGGTTTACTTGCAGGTATCCATTTTTATGTGTAAACTCCTTACTATATTTGACATGCATGGTTGTGCATGTGTGTTCTTGGTTCTCTTGCGGAGCATTGGGATGGGTTTTTCCAGGTGTGACCGTGTTCTTCAACATTTCCTTGCGATTTTCAGATTGAAATGGTGTTATGGGGTTCTCATGTTTTGGTTGAGTTAGATTTAGCGATGGATTTGAAATTGGTTAGGTGGATATCTGAATGAAAAAAACACATGGACTAATGATCACTAAACTGGACTATGGATTGCAGTAAATCAACCAGCCTAGTAACCCCTGAATTGGATTGTGGGTTGCAGTAAAGACATGTATTGTGTTCCTCGGTGGGCATAGGAATCCTCGACTGGTGAATAGTAGGATATATGGTAAAGCCTAGAGGTTTTTTCCCTTGATCAAGCCTAGGAACCCTTGTCGGTGAATGATGAGATATCCAGTAAAGGTTGGAGGGTGGTATCTCAATCATGGCCTAGTGATCCCTGTGTCGGACTATGGGTTGCGGTAAATCCTAGAGACTAGGATGAAATATAGTTCCTCACTATGTAAGGGGAGAAATCATATGTAATCCATGCTTATTTGGTTCTTTTTAGTGGGTTATGAGTCCCACATTCATGCTTGGAATATGGCACGGTGGTGATTTGCTGAAGAGATATTTGGATCTACCAATCTATGGTTGGGAGGAAAGTTGTAGTCCCATACCGGGTTGGGGTTTTCATTCATTAATAAGACTTCATTTCATTGGTATTTTATGTATAAATGTATTGGTTCATATGTGAAATTTATGGTTGTTGTATCCTCATTATTTCTATTTTTTATGTGATAATTATGAATATTTTTAACTGCAATGAAAATGTATGGTTCTCATCATGTTTTGATTCTAAAATGAATGATAAATGAATGTATGACCTAATATGTGATAATGCAACTAATGGGATAAGACATCAATTATTCTTAGTGATTCTTAGATAAGTATAATACCCTTATGCTTTGATTTGTTATTGTGATTTGTAGAATGCATATTTGTGACATGTTTGATTAAATGTATGTCATGGCTAGTAGGGTTCCAGTCATGTATTTTTACAGGAATTTCCATTTATATCATTGCTTCTATGTTAATTTTATTTTCTGTAAATTCCATGAGATTTTGGTTAGTGACTGAGTCCTAACCTTAAATATTGCATTACTTGCATAAAATTGGCATAAAAAGGCTACAGTGGCACTCACACAGGTTCATGGGAGCGACTGGGGCTCTTAGTCACATGAAGGAATTGGCAATGGAGCGACTAGGGGTTTAGTTATTTGAAATCATCAGTTCCCTCATGTGTTGGTCACTTGGAAGTGTGGTTAGCTCATAAAGGTTTTTTAGGATGTGTAGAAGGTCATATTGGTTGAGTTGTGTTGGTTACACTTCCTTAATTGTACATGGGGAGTTGAATCAAATCATAGTAGCCTCACCCTGGTTTCTAGTCCAAAAAGGAGCATTCTGGGCAGTAGAAGGTCGGTGTCTATATGGATCCATTCCACCTAAAGTACCAAATGGTTAAATCTATGCTTTGTTAAATCCTGCCTGCAATGACAATTCAAAGTAATCATTAAAGTTAAGGGTAAGGGTAAAGATGGAAGGAGATATGAGCACGGGCTTCTGAGAAGAGACGATAGGGTCGAACCTCTGCAGTTCCTGATCACGGCTCTGCAAGCCTGCCAACCATTCCGGAACGTGACAGACAGATCCCTCAACGCCAATCTGAACTGATTCGACACATGCATAACTCAGGGGGGGTTCGACCCCCCCTAACTCCACGCCCTTCATATTCGGCAGCATACCCTCAGACACCTTCAATAATCCATCTAGCTCCAGATCTGCGGAACAAAGCAACGATTCAGCGCCCAAAGGATCTGCGTCCGAAGGGAAAACTCCAGGACAACGCCGCGAGCAAACTCAGTCCACATGCAAGCCCATATAAAAAAAATACCCAAACTAATCATTGATGACCCTTGGATCGAGGAATACAGGGACCATATGAGCAAGCAGGCCCTGATCTGTAGATTCATGGGGGTTCGACTTCATGAAAAGGCCCTATGATGGTGGATCAACCAAAAATGGAAACCTAAAGGGGACTACGATCTTCAGTTGGGATCGAGAGGCTTTTTCACAGTAATTTTCGCTCACAAGGATGACAGAGACCGCGTCTTCGAAGGTGGTCCGTACTTCTACAACTCTGCAGGATTATACATAACGTATTGGAGGCCAAACTTTGCACCAGAGCAGGAGGATTTCAAGAAAGTTCCAGTATGGATCCGCCTGCACTCTCTACCGGTGGATTACTAGAACAAACGCATCTTGGAGGCCATTGGAAACCAGTTGGGAGTCTTCATCAAAGCCTCAAATCTCACTATACATGGTAAGTACATAGCCTACGCTAGACTCTGTGTTTACATGGACATCTCAGGGCCCCTCCCAGATCATATGGAACTGATCCATAAAGAAGTGCAATGGAAGCAAACCATAGACTATGAAAATATCCCTTTCAGATGCCGCACATGCAGACAGCATGGCCATCTAAGTCACAGCTGCACTACAAATAAACCACAGCCTCAGGCCCAACAGGAACAAGAGGCTACTCCAATGCCTGGCTTCACCATAGTCTCAAGAAAGAGCAGAGGAAAGAAAGGAAAAAAGCCTCCAAAACCCCCCACCAATACCAACCCTACCAATAAAGCCTCCACACAGCAAAATAGCTTTGAAGTTCTGAGCAATCTTGATTCACCGGAGCACCATAAAGTCTCACAGGCCCCCATTGCACAGGATCCATCGTTATCCAATCAACCTATGACGACGATCAATGCTCCAAGAATAACCTCTCTTTCTTTTCAAGCCCAGGCACTGCAACAAAACCCAAATCTCGCTTCCAACCAGACTACTACCAGCCACACCTCAATGCAAACCCCTCAATGCACAGAACCGCAACCAGATCAGCCCTCCACTACCACCTCAAGCAATCCTCTGGAGGAGATTTTGGGAGATCTTGATCTCCAAAAGGTCAATGAGCAATGGTCCAAACTGGGCGTTGATGCCATTCCCCAGGAACACTTGGAGAAGATAGAAATGGCATACTTACAGTTGGAATACATCAACCAAAATACAGCCAAAAGGAAATGGGGAAATAGCAACCAAACAGGCATTCAAGCCAACCTGGATCTGGATCAATACAAACCACAAGAACCAGGCAGAAAACGAGGACGCAAATCCACCAGACAACAAATACAAGAGCTAGGCAGAAGTCTAATCAATGAAGGAAAAATCAAGGCCTTGGTCCTATCTGCTCCAAAAAAATCTCAATGAAAATCACAACCTGGAACATCAGGGGGCTTAACGGCACCAGCAAAAGAAGAATCATGAAAAACCGCATATTCTCGCAGAACCCAGACATTTTCCTTCTGCAAGAATCCAAATGCTCTCCCAAGGGCATAGAAACGCTCAAAAAACTCGTTTCCAATAGTCATCAATGTATAAGCATAGATGCCCTTGGGCAATCAGGAGGGTTATTAACATTCTGGAACAAAAACAAATTCTTCCTGCAGAATGCTCTCTCCACCAGGAACCCATTATCGGTCATCCTCAACATGCTTGATTCAAGCCAATCGATATGCATCACCAATGTGTATGGGCCTCAAAGAATCTAGGAAAAGCTGAAGATGCTGAAGGACCTAGACGAAGTCAGACAACACCATGGGGCAACTCACTGGATTGCAGGCGGAGACTACAATATGATCACCACTCTAGTGGAGAAAAAGGGAGGCTTACGAAAATTGGATAAGGACTCGAAGGCATTTAACACCTTTATTGTTGAATCCAGACTTACTGACATCCCTACAGTCAATGGTTTGCATACCTGGAATAATAAGCAAGGAGGAAACAGGCAGATAGCATCAAGGCTCGATCGGTTCCTCTTATCAGAATCCATTCTGCTGCAAAACATCGACATGGAGGCCAACCTTCTGCCTATAGGAGGCTCGGATCACTGGCCTGTGCAGATCCACTTCACCAATTTAGAAAAGCCCCACAACAGACCTTTCAGATTCAAGGCCTTTTGATAGAACACCCAACTTTCATGCAAAACATAAAAAGCTGGTGGACTCAAACCACCATAAGCAGCGACAACATCATGTATATCTTCCAGCAAAAGCTCAAAACCATCAAATCCAACCTCAAACGATGGAACAAAAACACCTTTGGAGACATCTTTCAAGCCAAAAAAGAACTCGAGGAAAAAATGACGTTGCTACAACAAACAATGATCACAGAAGGGCATGATGAGGAAAGGAAAGCTCAAGAAAAAAATCTACAAAGACAATGGGAAGAACGACTAAAGCAGGAAGAGATGCTGTGGAGACAGAAATCGAGGGTGCAGTGGCTAAAGCAAGGAGAATGCAACACCAGTTTCTTCCATAAGTCCACTATCTAGCACAGAGCCTGCAATCGAATCCTCTCTCTCAAAAAAGCTGATGACGATAAGGTGTTCTCCAGGGAGCACATTGGGGATGAAATCAACTCTTATTTCACCTCTCTTCTCAGCGAACCTAGCCTAAACAAAACCCAAGCCATCAATGCAATCACTGATGCCATTCCCAGCCTTGTTACTCAGGAGCAAAACTCCCTCCTTCTAAAGGATTTTACCGAGCAGGAGATTGAAGAGACAATCTTCACCATGGCCACAAACAAGGCTCCCGGATCGGACGGATTTACAATTGAATTTTTTAAAGCCTGCTGATCCATTATTAAAGAAGACCTCCTCATCTTGGTAAGGAACTTTCACAGAACCAAAAAAGTGATACCAGCCATCAATGCCACTTTCCTCACCTTAATTCCCAAATCTGCCCAGGCTGACTCCCTGGACAAGTTTCGCCCCATCGCCCTATGCAATGTCCTCTATAAAATCCTTTCCAAATTGATGGCTAATAGACTCAAACCCGTCCTCCCTTCAATTATTTCTCAGGAGCAAACCGGCTATGTAGAAGGCAGGCAGATCACGGACAGCATTATCCTCACCCAGGAAGTGCTGCACTCTCTCAAAACGAACAAGACTCCAGGCATGCTTATCTAGCTTGACCTGTCAAAGGCCTTTGACAGAATCAGCTGGAAATATATGAGAGCAATCCTCCAGGCTTTCGGATTTAGTCAGCAATGGATAAATTGGACAATGGAACTGGTCTCAGGTGCTTTCTTCTCCATCCTAATGAACGGAGGACCCCTTCAACCCTTCACACCATCCAGAGGTATACGGCAAGGAGATCCCTTGTCTCATTTCCTCTTCATCATAATGGCATAAGGGCTGGGCAGATCTTTAACCAAGGCAAGAAGGCAGAATCAACTCAAAGGCATCAAACCGGCACACCAAGGACCCACAGTAACGCATCAGCAAATTGTAGACGATACAATGCTCATGGGTGCCCCCACAGTGCAGGAAGCTCGAACCATCAGCCAAGTGTTAAAGACTTTCTCGGAGGCCTCAGGTATGGAAATTAATCTTACCAAATCAAAAAAAAATTTCTTCAACACATCCATTCCTGTGCAAAGAAATCTTAGCAGAATTATGAAGATCCAAAAGACCTCCCTTCCAACCAAATATCTTGGCATACCACTATCGGAATATGCCTACAAATCTGCCAACTGGGAAGCCCTCCTCAACAAAATGAAAGCTCGGCTAAGAAGCTGGACATACCGAGCCTTAAACATGGCCAGCAGACTGATCTTAGTCAAATCAGTCCTGCAAACCATGCCAGCATACATGTTCTCAGCACTTGCAGCACTTAAGGCGGTGTACAAATCCATCCGAAGCATTCAGCGATCCTTCCTCTTGAATGGAGTCTCGAAGCAATCCAAATGGGCCCTCATCAAATGGACAGACATCTGCAAACCAAAAAGGGAGGGAGGTTTGGGCCTAAGAGACCCAGAAATATTAAGCAAGGTCATAGCAGTAAAAATCTGGTGGAGATGGGTAGAAAATCCTAACTCCCTGTGGGGAACCTGGTGGAAAGCGAAATATACAACTCAAGTCAGGGACAGAGACCTCATTCGGCTGACCGGCACCAAGCAAGGATCCCCCATCTGGAACAAGGCCTGGGAGAATAGACATATCGTGTAGCAGCACAGCTTCTGGGAAGTGCATCAAGGAAAAACTACCCTCTTTTGGGAAGATGCTTGGCAGCAGCTTCCACCCTTGGAACACCCAGACTGGAATATTCTTAAAAGAGCTATGCAGGAGGCCGGCAAGGTTACGGTAGCAGACTACTAGCAACCTGCAAGCGAGGCCACCACCTGGCAAAAGTGGCTATCCAGAGAAAAATGGCAAGCTCAAGCAGGCCTGATGAACGTAGACCATCTTTTACAAGACCTGGACAAAAAAAGAATCCTTAAATCCAACAAAGAGGACATCCTAAGATGGGGAAGAAACCCCAAAGGAACGTTCAACCTCAAAGAAGCATATCAGATCTTGGTGGCCTCTTTGGATCCGCAACCAGACCACAGTTGGCAAACCCTTTGGAACAAAGGAACATGGCCAAAAATCACACTTTTCTCCTGGCTGGTCATGCACAACAAGGCACTCACATGGGACAATCTTCAAAAACGAGGCTTCATAGGCCCTTCACGATGCATACTCTGTGAGGATGGTCCAGAAACTCTCAATCACATACTCAATGCCTGTCTAATGGCCTTCTCTCTATGGGATGACATGGCTATGATCTTCAGACAATCTAACAGAAACAGAGACTCCATTCAACTCTCACTAAGCCAGTGGAGAACTTCCATGTCCTCCAATCCCTTGGTCAACAGTGCCTAGAACTTAATACCAGGAGCAATAGCCTGGATCCTTTGGAAAGAACGAAACACACGAGTCTTCAAAAACTGTGCACTGGCAGTAAGCATGTTGAAAGGAAAAGTGAGACAGCTCATCAAAGAAATGGTCAATGCCATGGGCACTTTGCAAAAAGAGGGCAACACTTCACCGAATGATGATAGAATCATTCAAATCCTAAATCTTCAAACCCAGATCAACCCTGCTGGTAAAAACTGCGTCTCCAAAGGAATAACGCAGGACAATTGGACTCTGCCCCCTTCAAACACATTCAAACTCAATTTCGACGGGGCTTCAAGAAAGAACCCGGGAATCGCTGGCTATGGGGGCGCAGTAAGGGATCACACAGGCACAATTCATCTCGTCTATCATGGCAACATCGGAGTGAACACCAACAACGCTGCAGAACTAATCGCTCTCATTGAGGGTCTCACTCTAGCAAGCCGATACAGATTTCTACCACTGATAGTGGAAGGCGACTCGGAGATCATAATCAAGATGATAAAGAAACTCTAGATGGGAACGCAGGTACATAAAGTAACCCCCAGATGGAGACTATCGGCAACACTGCAGGATCTCCAAAATCATCTCTGCAACTTGCAAGGGATCACATTCCAAGTAGTTCGCAGAAAGGCAAATAAGATAGCTGATGTCTTAGCAAATGCAGGGATCAATTCCCAGATGGTAGGATTCCACAGCCTCTGGCACGATCTAGCAGAAGGAGAGCTCAAAGAAAACTACAAAAAGATCCAGCAAATAGATCTGCACACTTAGGCCTCGGCAGCAAGGCACACTATGGTTTCAAACACAGGAAGGAATGTCAAACCACGGTAGAAGCGCCACTGAAAAGAGAAGATCTGCGCCAACAGGCTTTTGCAATCAAGATTGGAGACACATCCCTGCACACCCAAAAGACGCATCAACAAACTGAATGCTCATACACTTCAAGCATGACATTCTCAGGAACTTCAGGCAGCAATCTTCCCACCTCGCAGCATTCTGCGCACCTCGCAGCAAGCTGCCCACCACACACGCAGGATCACCTCACGGGCTCCACGAACACTTTCATTAGACATCGCACTGTATATGCAGCCGGCACATGCCCTGAATGTAATGTAAACAAAAGGTTACCCAGTCAACGCAGGCAGGCCGCTCTGACCCTTACGGACCATTGTATTTTTATTCACAATCATTAATATAACTGCTTAATTTTACAAAAAAAAAATCATAGTAGCCTCTTGTCACATGTTTATCTTAGTTGGTCAGTTAGCTTGGGTAAATGTGGGAGGAGGGTGTAATAGAGTGGTATCAAATAATGGTTTACTCCTTGGATTCAATGGGAAGTGTGTTTTTCATGCATTCATGTTGGTTGCATATGTGTTCTTATGTTTGTGGTCTATGTACTTGTTGTGTATGCATGGTTATGGTTGGAGTGGTCTCCCCATGTGAAATTTAATTTCATTGTTGATGGATGTGTTTACCATGAGTTTATGTTGGTTATGCATTGGATATGGATGTTAGTGTTTGTATGTATGTATATGCATGTAATTCATACATATGTTTTTATGCATGCATTGTGTCTAGTTGGTGTTATGGTTGTGGCATCATGCATGGTAACTGGAAAATGGTTGGAATGATGATTATATGTTGATTTGATTATGTTTATACACACACACACAAACACACAGATATATATATATGCATTGTGCTAATCTGGTCAGTCTTGCAGATGAGATATCCTCCCTGAATTATACTGAGGTATGTTGGCTTATTTATGATTTGGTTTAGATGACATAGTATGGCTTGCAAGAAGAGATCAAGATGACTAGAAATATTTTATACTACAAATATTCTCCCCATGGGAAATATTCTGACTTAGCAGACACATTGAGGATTTTGAAGGAAGAAATAAGGAGTTTCAAAGCAGATAATGAAAAAATCATGTAGGCATAGGAGAAATAAGCCGAAGTCAATGCAGTGATTCTTTAGAGTGTGTCAGAATTGAAAATATAGGTACCACTATGGATCAGCTATGCAAAAGAGGATGGGACTAATGGGGCATTTGGTAGTAGATATCATGGTGTGCACATTTTATATATGGATGACATGATCAAAGATGGTATATTATTGGATATTATGGATAGGAGAGCTAATGGACACATATTATTCTAATTATGGTTTAGATAGAAAATATGATCGTCATCATTATCACCCTTACAAGAGGAGTGAAAAGTGATACTTTCCAGATTATTTTAAGAAAGCGAAGCCACCTTTTTTATGGATATTTGAAGAAGTCGTAGGATGTTGAGGCTTGGTTACTTGGCATGAACAAGTTCTTTGAACTACATGAGTACACATAGAATATGAAGGTTAGAATAGCTATCTTCACCCTTAAAGGAAAAGGGTTTTTTTGGTGGGAAGATGTAAAATGGGTCATAGACATCAAGAAAGGGGAGTTGAGTTGGAATGAATGAAAAATACTCTTCAGAAATAACTACTTTTCATAAAGCTACTGTGACAATAAATACAATGAATTTATGAGCTTAAAATGGGATCAATGACAGATGAGGAATATACAACCAAGTTCTTGGAGCTATTAAGGTATTTATTGTATATTAAAGATGAAAAGGTTAAATTTCAGACATTTTTCAGTGGATTTCCATTATAATTTAAATATCATATTGAGTATAATGAGCCTCAGTCATTTAAGGAAGTTATTGGGAAGCAGAAGCCCTGTTATGAGCATTCAAAGTGTAAGAATGAATCTCTGCAAGGATGAAAAGGGAAAGATAAAGGTAAATGGAAGCTGAAAAGACAACTACCTTAGAATACAAAAGAGAAATATAATGTTGCATCGTAAAATCAGTTCAATGCAACTATATAGGGACATGGGTCACAATGGTAGAATAGAGGCGATGGTACAAGACGATTGGAGTATTGGACATGTTGTAAGGAGCATATTAGAAAGGATTTCCTTTAGAATCGGCATGGTAGGCCTCATATATATAGTGCACGTGAAGCATATATTGTTGCGTATGTTGGGAAGAGCATTCATCTTATCTATGCAGTGTTGGATAACAGGTAGACTGATCTTTAGACATATATCATTGAGATGGATGGTAAGATTTGTGATCACGTTGTTTGTATCTTTATTGAACTTGGATCCAATAATAGTTATGTTAACCTTGACTTGGTGGATAAGTGTGGTTGGAATAAATATGTGCATGCAAAATATTAGTTAGCGTAGTTGCCTACAAGTACCAAGAAGAGAATTCATCATTGGGTAGGAGCTTGTGAATTTTCGTTAAATGGTATGCCTACTTCAACACATATGAATTTATTATTGTTGGGGTCATAAGGTATGATTTTGGGTATGGAGTGGCTATATATTCATAGAACCAAAGTGGATTGTTATGACAAATCTATTGAGTGCTTGGATGAAAATGGAGAACAAACAATATTACAAGGCAAGAAGAAATCAACATCAATTAGGATGGTGACATATATGCAAGAAAATCACAGTTGTAGAAAAGGGTGTGTGTTATTTGTAGTGCATATTTATAGTGATAAAGGTAAGGAGGATGAGAATGAAAAGATATTGAGTAGGTACCTAATATTACATCAGTTTCAGGATTTGTTTTCAGTAGAAATCTCAAAGTTTTTTCCACAAATAGAAGTGGACTTCTCCGTTGAGTTGGTACAACTGGTAACACCAGCATCAAAGGAACCATGCTAGATGAGCAATCTAGAGTTAGTAGAGATGAAGTTGCAGTTGAAGGAAATGCTTGACAAGGGATACATTAGGCCTAGTGTATCACCGTGGAGTGCACTGATATTTTTTGTGAAGAAGAAGGATGGTACTCTCAAGTTGTGAATTTATTATAAGCAGTTGAACAAGGTGACCATCAAGACAAAGTATCTGTTGTGGAGGATTGATGACTTATTTGACCACTTGAAGGGAGCATCCATGTTCTAAAATATTTATTTTAAATATGGATATCATCAGGTACGCATAAGGGAAAACGATATTTATAAGACAACTTTTCAAACCAGGTATGGGAATTATGAGTTTGTTGTAGTTCCATTTGGTTTGACTAATGCTCCAACTACGTTTATGTGCTTCATGAATAATGTGTTTCATCCATATCTGGAAATTTTTGTTATTGTATTCATTGATGCCATCTGGATATATTCTAATAATGAGGAAGAACATGCTAAAGATTTAGTAGAAGTGTTGAGTTTTCTAAGAGAGCATAAGTTGTATGCTAAGCTTAGTAAATGTAGTTTATTTTAGACAGAGGTACATTACTTGGGGCATGTGGTCTCCAAAGAACGCATAGCAATGGATCCATAGAAGATAAGGGTCATCATGGAGTGGGGAGCTCTAATAAATGTGGATGACGTAAAAACATTCATGGGGCCAACAGGTTATTATAGGAGGTTCATCATGAACTTCTCCCAGATTTTATATCATGTTATGTCACTAGAAATGAAAGGTAAGAAATTCGAATGGATAGAGGAATGTGTAGCAAGTTTTGAATAGTTGAAGCAGCTGTTGACAAATGCTCTAGTTCTAAATATTGTAGATGCAGATAAATAATTTTTGGTAAGCACAAATTATTTCAAAAGAGGACAAGGTGGAGTTCTTGTGTAGGAGGGATATGTAGTATTCTATGATTCATGAAATTTGAATGAACACGAGAAAAATTATCCATCACATTATATTGAGTTAGTAGTTATCATTCATTCATTGAATATATGGACGCACTATCTTCTTGGCAGGAGGTTTGTACTGATGAGTGATCAAAGTGGGTTGAGATATTTTTTTGACCGATAGAAATTGAATGTGCAAGATAGATGGTTCACTAAGATCAGTGAGTTTGGCTTTGAGTTTATTGAAATCAAGGGTAAAAAAAGACAAGGTTTCAAATTGTATTAATAGGAAGATACATGGGAATCATATAGAAGCTATGAGTTCTTATGGGACGAACTTACAGGATTGTATCTTACAAGTAGGTCAACACGATGGTAGGTATAGAGAGCATAGGCAAATGCTACAACAGAGTATTAGTACAAGTATAGGTAGTGGTACAGGTACAGGTGCAGGTTCAAGTACAAATACAAGAAAAGGTAGTAGTACAGGTACATGTGCAATTACAAGTGCATGGGATGTGGAATATCATCTATCAGTAGATGGCTAGATCATATTTAGGGACAAAATAAATGTGCTAGAGATTAGTTAGCTGAAGAATATTATCTTGAGGTGGTTTCATGCAAAACCATATTTAGGTCACCTAGGATACCAAAATACATTGACAACAGTGAATAAGTTCTACTATTGACTAAATTTGAAGAAGGGTGTGGTAGATTTTGTGGCTAGATGTTTGGACTGTCATTAGGTAAAGGTAGAGTATAAAAATCTAGGTTGGTTTCTAAATCCAATTTCGATTCTAGAGTGGAAATGGGAGGTCATTTCCATGGATTTCATTACATGTTTGTTGAGGGCATATAGACAACATGATTCCATCATGGTTTTTGTGGATACGTTGACTAAGGTAGCACAATTCATTCCAGTGAAGACTACTTATTCAGCTAGTGATGTGGCACAGGTGTTCATCATAGATGTGGTTAGATTGCATGTGTTCCAAAGAATATTGTGTCAGACAAGGATGCAAAGTTCACTTACAAGGTTTGGAAGGAGTTGTTTGCAGGTTTAGGTACATAGTTGGCCTTCAGTACAACTTATCATCTGCAGAAAAATGGACAGACGGAGAGGGTAAACAAGATATTGGATGACATGTTGAGGATGCGCATGATGTATCAACAGAGGAGATGGGAGGATTACCTTCCATTGGTTGAATTTTCCTACAAAAATGATTACTAGGAATAACTTAGGATGAGTCTGTTTGAGGCATTGTATTGGAAAAGTTTTAATACTCCTGTTAGTTTGAGTGATCCAGTTAGTAGGGTATTGATAGTCCTGGACATGTTAATGGAAATTTAATAGGAAATGCAGGTAATCAAGAAGAATATAAAGGAAAATTAGGAAAATAGGAAAAATTATGCATATCAGAACAAGTGTTTTAAGGAGTTTCAAGTTTGCGAATAAGTGTACTTGCGCATCAAGCCAAATAATAGCTCCTTGTGGATAGGATCATGCGCAAATCTAGAACATCATTTTTGTGGACCTTTAAGGATTATTGACAGGATTGGGTGAGTAGCTTATCAAATTGAACTTCCTCCTATAGTGAATTTCCATGATATTTTCCATGTTTCATTGCTTAATAAGTATGTTAAAAATGTTGAAAATGTGATTGACTGGTCTGTACTACAAGTGGAGGCAAATGGATAATTCTAGCCAAAAACTTGGTGTATATTGTAGAGAAAGGTGCTCATGCTCTGTAACCGATAAATAGAGCATGTTAAAGTGTATTGGAAGAAATTTAGGCCCGATGAATCTACATGGGATATGGAAGATCAGATGCGGGATATGTATCCTTCTCTATTCACTGGTTGAGAGAAGTTCCTTGATATATGCATTTGGTGTATGTTTTGGTATATGATCTGGTATGATGTTTTGGTATATGTACATATGTATATGGATGCAAATACCTCCATGATTTGTGTTATAAATCTCCAATAAGCGGGCATGGGTGTCAAGTCATTATGGTTTTTATGTTATTATGTTGTCATGTTGGTTTTCTTATTAGTAGGGTGATCATAGTAAATATTGCAACAAGATAAGTTATAAAGCTCCATGGGCGGTATGTTTTTCTTTCAATAGTCTTGTTGGTTATGGGTGTAATTGAACACTAAGGATCATGTTCCCCCAAGGGGGGGGGGGGGGGGGTTCTGTAACAACCCTGGTGAAAATTCCATGTAATAAAAGTTAATAAAGGAAAAATAAAATCCATTGTTATGGGACACTTATTCCAAGATAAATGTTGGGAAAAAGCATCATAGTGAGGGTGTTAATTTGGTTTATTATGGCCAAGGAAATTGGCAAAGCAAATGACAAATAATTTGGAAATGAAAAATGGAATTTTTGGCAATTTATTTATGAAAATAATGGAAATTAGGAGAAAAGTAAGGTGAAAGGTCATAGGTTTCATGTGAGGAGGAAAATGAAGAAAAAATAATGGAAAATGAGGTAAACTAGAGGCCACATTGACAAAAAGGCTTATGAGGATCAGTCAATGCCTTTTGTCAGTTCAATGTTGGAATTATCTCTCTATTATATCTCTCTCTCACACTCTTGGACACTTAGATTTTTCTTGGAGCGCTTCAACATTGGATCGAGAAAGGAAAAGAAGGAAAATAGGAAGAAAAGATAAATCAGGGAAGAGTAGGATCAAGCAGCTATAATGGGTTTTCTTTTAGGTATCAATTTACATGTGTAAATTCCTTGCTAGTTTTGGCATGCATGTTTATGCATGTGTGTTCTTGGTTCTTTTATTTTTATTGGCATGGTTTTTGTTAGGTGTGACAATGTTCTTTAGCCTTGCCTTTCCATTTCTAGATATCCATGGCGTGACTGGGTTCTCATGTTTTGGTTCAGCTAGATTTATTGATCGATTCAAAACTAAGTAAGCTGGATCTTTGAATGAAAAATCACATGTCCTAGTGATCCCTTAATTAGATTGTGTATTGCGGTAAATCCACTAGCCTAGTAACCCTTGAACCGGCTTGTAGGTTACGATAAAGCGAGGTATTATGTTCCTTATTCGGCCTAGGAATCCTCAACCGGTGAATGGCAAGATATATGGTAAATCCAAGATGTGTTTTCCCTTGATCAAGCCTAGGAATCCTTGCTGTTGAATGGTCGGATACATGGTAAATCTTGGAGGGTGGTATCATGATCATCTCCTAGTGATCCCTAGATCATGTTGTGGATTCCGGTAAATCCTAGAGACTAGGAGAGAGTAAAATTCCTCACAGTGTAATTTCTTAAAATTATGTAACTATGATCAAATTCCACTTTTGAAGGCTCATATGATGGGCATAATGATTGCATTGAATTCCTATTTTTGTTGAGGACCAAAATCGACCTAAATATCACCTCATTTTGAAAATCCAAAGTTTGTTTTTTAGTTTATGAACCCACTCATGTACATTGGATTAGGTCGTCCCTACATACATGTGCATATTGGATCAAGATGGCCCTAAAGAAAATTGGACCCATTGGAAGGATATAAATACAAGTTTCCTCTACCCAATTTATACAAAATTATGAGACACACTTCTATATTTTTTTTGGCTCACACAGGTCTGAGGCTCATCCGGGGAGGTTTAGGTTCACTCTAAGGTGAAACTGTAGATGTGAAGTTTGCATCTTTGATTTAGTGTTTTGGTCCCAATTCATAAGCACAACATAGGAATATTTTGACCCATGTATCTCCCACATAGGCTCATGAGTGTGAATCGAGCCTTCCAATTCCACGGATAACACTCTTTGTATGTGATAAAGAGATTAGGGTTTTTGTAGTCCTGTCTCAACCTTAATTGTATGCTTGGCAGCCTTAAGGGAGCGACTAGGATGTTATGGTTGAACAGATGACTTCTCTTCCATGCGACTCAGGACTAAAATATGAAATTTCATTATTCTAAAGGTTCCACTCAGTGACTACAGGGTTTGGCACTTGACTTTATAAAATTTTTGTTCAGTACATATTTCAGCATCATATTTGTGAGTATAAACATTGTTGGGTTCATTTCATAGATTTTGTAGCTTTTTTGTTGGTTAGTTGTATAAATGAAGATATGGATCATTTGAATCTCTTTTGCTGAATCATTTGATGACAATATAGGAAAAATAATTTTCAAGTGTTTTATCCATAGTGGGTTTTCCCATATTGCTGTCTCTATGTGTGCATGATTTTCTTGATTTCTATATAAAATGGTATGTTGTGATGAGCATGATGAAATTATGGAAAACAGGTTGACACACTTGTTGATTTTGTAAAGTTCTATTAAATGACCCAACTTGATCCTATTGATCATGATCAACATGGAAATCATGATGATAAAAGTATAGCTATGATGTTGAAATTTTAGATCCTTCATTACCCATTGTTATGTTTTGATGTGATTAGTAACTATGGCATATGGTAAAACTGAATTCCCTAACATGATGGATTAACTTAATAAAAGTGATATTGTGTTCATGATATTTAAAGTATGATGTCACACTTATCAGTTGCCCCTATAATGTGACTCTAACCCTTGATGAAATATTGATGTCATGATTTGATGATGTAGTAGCTGATGTTAGAATGTTATGACCATGATGGGTATATGTTTGAATTTATGACCTAATGGATCTATTAATGCATGAAAGTATTATGGACAAGTTCATGACTTGAATGAAGATGACTGAAGTGGATTCACATGTAGAGGGAGAATCACTCCATAAGATCCCTTATCCTATTACCATTTTAATTATGTGATCTATGAGAATGGATAGACATATATCTGACATTGATGATTTGTAGCACAATCCTGATTTGAGGAAAGAGAAATTTCCCTTTCTCTAAACGTCAATCGCACGGAAGAAATCCTATAGGTTCGACTATAACCTTCCAGTCACATGAAAGTAAGCTTAAGGGTGTGACCGAGGCACTGAAATAAGTTCTAGGCTGATATGGCCTCAGTTGATCACATAATATCCTGAAGAGTGTGACTCTAATCTCCCAACTACACAAAGGAAGGCCTATGGGTGCAACTATTCTTGCAAGGCACAAAAATGATGTTTTGTGCATGAAATTAGTGGTGAGCCCTGTTATTGCACCAAGAATGTTGCAACTCCCAGTGGCTTCTCTAATTTACTTTATCAACCTGGGGTTCATACAAACTTGGAGGTGACAGTTCTATATATACAATAGATGCATTCTGCTCATGTCATCCTCTTCTAAGCTCTATGAAAGGGTGTTATTTCTAGGGTTTCTGAATGAAATCTATCACACTTCTAAATTTAGACCTAGGGTTACAAATGATTCAAATTCATTACTCTGTCAGCAATCAAAGAACTATTCTACAACAAGAAAGTACATGTAACTACTCTGCAATGCAAGAAATATGCAAATTAAGCTATGGTAAGAAATGAAAGAAAACTAGGCATCTTTCATGAATTAAATTGTTGAATTGAAATTGCATAAATAAGACTAACCTAATCACACATTTTTGGGCCAAATGGCTAAACATACTTTTTCTACTTCATGTTTTAACTATCATGCTTTTATTCATGAATCTAATCATGACCTAACTATGCTTGTAAATGCATTGTTTTGTAGCTAAGAGGAGACAGTGCAAAGGTGGTATAGGAAGGGCTTGAACTCATAGGTGAAATGTTGAAGGTGTATGGGTGGTTTTGGAAGGTTTGGATGAGGTGGATAGTGGTTTTTGGGCTTAAGGAAGGGCCCACTGGTGTTGTTGTAAGTGCTACTATAGGTTTCCTGTAGTGCTCCAGGAAAGTCCTGAATTGCTACAAGAAACTTTCTGATGGAAATCTGAGGCCAAAAATGGTGGAAAAAAACATAGGGAAGGTGAAGTGAAGTTATTTTTGGATTAGTGGAAGGTAGAAAACCCCTTGGACAAGCTCAAAACCTCTTTAGAAGCATTTATGGCACCTCTAGGGTTTGCTCACACTATGAAGATAAAAAATATGAAAACAGGGCTGATGGCGATTTGATGAACAAAAGGCTAATGAAAGGTGATAAATGAAGTTGAAGGTGTTGGTGATGTCTTCCTTTGCTATGCTACTTGAAGCTATAAGAAAACTACATGTTCATGCAAAAAATATTGACAAATTCATGATGAAAGAAATGGAAAATATGAGTTGAATTTGGAAATAAAACCTACTTTAGCCTACAAACATAAATATAACTCAACATTCTAAACATTTTCATGACGCTATAGGAAACTAACTACTCTTTCCAAGAAATCATAAACTAAAGAGAAAATTTGGCCTGTGGAGAAGGTATACCCTCCTCAAGCTCCAATGGAAGAGATGATAGAGGGAGGCTTGACACACATCATTCTCAGTTTATAGACTATTCTACCAACATGTAAGAAATCTTAACCTACAACAAATACAAATGGAAGAGAACTAAAAAGAATGAATTAAAATGTAAGTGAACTAGCTAAAAACTCAAAAGAAAACTAGCTACAATGACATAAAAGTAAATATTGAATACACAAGAGAGACTAAGGCCAATGGATTGGGCCCTAACCCACAAGCCTAGCCCTCTGAAACTAGATCAGTGAAGTAAAATTTGGATACTCATCTTATTGCAGAAAATAGTCTCATTACATAATCATAAAAGTCTCAAAAACCTATTAGAAGAGCTAAGAGTCTATTATCTTCCTTCAAAGTTCTAATCCTAATGAGCCCTTGCTCGGCCCTATTTAACATATAGTGTAGCTACTAGCATCTCACTAAAAATTAGGTGATGTGTTTGCTTTGACTGCAAGTGAAGTGTAGCTTTGGTGCACTTTATCTCGAGTTTTCTTGGCTGCGTTTGATTTCGAGTTGTTGGATGGAATCTCGAGGATCCCTTCGCTACCTTTGGGAGTTAAGGAGGTGAAAAATCCCCCTATAATAATTCCTTGTTGTCTACTCCGATATTTAATGGAAAAATATTCATAAAAAATGCAATATCTTCGTGATTTTCTTGCATTTAACCCATGTTAGGCATTTGAAGTATGAAAATCCTTAATCACCATCTACACTAGAAACATAAGACCATAATATAATTAAATGTGAGAAAAAGATAATAAGGAAAAAAGGTGACAATTAACCCCTCCAAATATACCTAATGATAGAGATCATAAATTACATGTTCTCTTGAAGGATGTCAATTCTATAGATGTGGTGTAGATAACAAAAAGCTATTTGAGTAAGAATGTTTGATTGTCTACTATAATATGAACATAAATACTAAAATTGTGTTTGTAGGTGACCGAGACATACATACAGATATATCATTATGATTGAAGGTTGCACTACAATAGTTTGACATGATTTGGATGATTGGTATAGATGAGCAGTGTTTGGATTTTTGACATGATGATTGACAATGAATGGAACTTTGACACGATGATTCTGATATGTTTTGTACTATAGATGTCTCTACGATAGAAAATTTGGATTTTAACTAATGAGTTGATTTGAAGATTGTTTATTTTCCTTGATGTCAGCGCTATGTGAGCATAGTGACCTTTAGTGACTACCATTGGTATTCAATAATGGTTTTGTATTGGCCTTCTTGTTCCTATCATAATGGTTGAATAATTGATAGTTATGACTCAGTATGAAGATGGAATCTGCATGAATTATCTTTTTTGTATGCATTTGCGTCTAGAACGTATGGCTTGATGAAGTTTTGGATTGATATTGCATGGTTGATGACAACCTTTCGACATGATAATACATGAAATCATGACTTGATGAGGTCTCTACCTTTCACCCAGTCGAAAGAATTGACACTGAGATATTAATGATTTTGATATTAGTGTTGATCTGGCTTCTAAAAGTTGATGAGCTGATTTAGCTAATTTGATTGCACAGTATTGATTAATGGAAGACTGAGCATCATGGTTTTGTAAAGTGTTATTTTTGGAGAGAGAATTGCATGAAACAAGCTCCTCTATCCCGATATGTTCATATTTGTTAGTTATCTGATGAAGTTAGGATGATGTGTTGATCCAAACCTATACTTCAGAAGTGTTCCGAGGTATCACTTTGATTTTGATTTTGGATTCATATTCTGATGGTATACTATTGACAATAAATGATCCTATGATGACCAAAGTAAGAGGGATATGGCTTATGAATCACAAAATGATGAATCAATTTATGAAGTTGGGAAAAGATAATCTCTATTGTGAAGCAATATTGAAAAGTGGAAATGTAAATCCTTGGAAACTCCGATAGAATTTCAAGAAGTTGAACTTAACTTGGCGTTGATGTTATGTTTTGAACATCTGTCCATATATATATATATATATATATATATATATATATATATACGATGTGAATAAAACTTGATTTGATTGAGGAGATTCACACACTTTAAGTTTCCTCCAAGCACCCTTCAAGATATCTGCATAAGATGATCAATTCTCGATTGAAGATATTATTTATATGATGTGTGAGTACATGAATGTATTATTATCACTGGAAAATTGGACAAGCAAAGATGACATTATTTAATGTCAGGCAGAAGGATTTATAGGGATGAGAGACAATAGAGAATATGAAGTATTTAAAAATATCTAAGGTCAAAAAGGAAAAATCAAATTGCGCATAGAAAAAACCAGTGAAATGCGCCTTTGCGCAAATAATTCTTCGATAAGCGCACCTTTGTGCGGCTTTTCCTTAAAAAGCCACATGGTACTGAGAGTGGCAGAAGTCACTTTCTGGGACCACAAGGCACACTCTAGGACATTGATCCCACACTTGAGGCTGCCTAAGGACAACTTCCCAAGCCTCCTTAGGACCTCAAGGGAGCACACAATGGAATAAATGTGGCACACAATGGAATCACCCTCCTCTCTTGGGTCACCATCCACAATGTACCAAGAGAGGGAAGGAGGATTTGAATTCTCCTATAAAAGGCCAACAAGAGATGAAAAATAGGAGAGCACATTTTTATGTTGACCATAATTTCCCCAATCAATACCAGCAGTGTGTGATCGGGAGCAGAGATAGAGGGGATTCAGTTTTTGGCCATCCAAAAACTCTAGTCCACCATAGTAGAGAGAGGGATACTTTGTGCCAAGGAAACTCAGAAGTAAAGACATCCTTGCATTGGGACTTGGAGCTCCATAGTTCCAAGGGCCCCTTGGCAAGTGGGTTAAATTTTCATCCTCATTTCCTACCAGCACTTAATAAGAGGGGACGTAAGTGATCCAGTTTGGATTATTGAAGTTGTTTGACTCTATTTAGAGCTTTTTTTTTTTTAATTTAGTTTTATTTTAGTTTTTATGTTTGAATATGCATGTTATTTCTCTATCTAGTATGTTTATGTTTTAGCATGTTCCACTAACTTGCTTGAATCCATCTATTTTCTGCCTATGACCAATAACTTAAGATGGAAAAACCACCCCACTTAAGCAAGTGTGATTTGGTACATTCATGCACCAAACACACAAACACAAGATTGGCGACTCCACTAACGTCTATTTCCAAGTTTATGTGGTTGTACCTTTTTGCAGAGACCTCCGCCTTTGTTGTGGAGTTGGGCTGGAATTGCCCCCTTTTTCTCCTTCATTGCCTGGTTCATCCCTAGTGATAGGCTAAAGATGAAGACCTCCAAAAATTACTTTGCAAAAAAATTTCATGCCTTTCTTACAGAAAAACGCGCCTCAGTGCGCGCGTTCAGAGGTGACCTGCGCACATAAATCGTGCCTCTTTCAGCCTTTTGCGCGTGGAAACCAGAAGTAGAACTTTTCCTACTATTTCCATCTTTTTCTAGCTTGTAAAGGTGATTAGAAGCCCATAATACATATTCCATCACTGGTTGAGGTGCCCCGCAACTTGCTAAAGCTCACTCTTAGCTACTTTTAGTAGTTTAGGTGTTAGTTTTATTTCAAGTTGATTTTTGCAAAGTTAACACATAGTTTAAGTAGGAGGCAAATTAACTTGCATTATGAAATAATTTATGTTTTGTGAATTTCGGTACCAAAAAACCTAGATAATTAGCCGAAGTAAGTGGCCCAAGTCCACGCATGCTTAGCTAGTTCTCTTTCTTTTTTCTAGTGTAAAAGTCATTAGTTTAGTTCAATTTTTGCACTATAATTTCAGGACCAGGATTGAATTGTCGGTAGAAGAGTAATTAATCTCTGCTGCCTTTGCACCCTCAGGTGATCCTAGGAAAGCATATCAACACCCTCTATTGACATTTCACCATCTCCCTATAGTTGATCACACATATTAACTAGGAAAAATTGAAAGTGGCCCATATCCGCGCATGTTTTTCTTTTGAGCAAGGAACAATAAAATATAGTTTAAATAGGGGATTTTGAAAAGGATCATCACATATCCACATGTTCAAATTATGTTCTTGTTTACCTTTTTTCACACACATCCACACCTTAAGTGAATTAAAGACACCTAAACTAACTTAACAAAACTCACTAAATTCTCCCCACAGGGGCCACAAAAGAATTTATAGTCTATGTTAGGACCAAGGGAGTAGGCATCCAATAAGCTGCCTTGGTCATTATTCATATTGAAACATAGAATTTGATTGTGTAGGGAAATTTCAAATCCACCTATTAGCTCACGGAAAAGAAAACCCGAGCGTGGCAGAGAATCGATTCAAAGGGGGTTAGGCTTAGGTGCAGTGCGTGCGGTGCCAATTGGGGCTACCTAAATCGAAGGATAATTGGTACTATTAGCTGAAATACCAAGAAGCCCAAGACTCAAACAGTCACGTGGGATGGTAGTACTTAGTGGCCAAAATTGTGGCATCCTTTCCCTATAGGTGATGGTGCAGGTAAGCATTAGATACTCTACTCTTACCTTGGTGGATTTTCTTCAGTTGACTGGGGGCATCACTAGTTCGTTCGGGATGTTGTGCTAGAATTTGCAAGATATATTCTCAAGGCATATTTACATTTGAGCGTGTGAGGACAATTAGGTATTCTAGGATTTGAGTATCATACACAAACAAAAAAAACCATATTTTTTTATTGATTAATCACATAGGATTAATCTAAAGGGAAAATTATTTTATTTTTGCTTTGTTTTATGTATGTGATCATAATTTTTCTTTGATTATAATCTCTATTCTCTCAAATATTTCCAAAACCATACTCGGTCGACACCAGAATGGACCCAATGGGACCTCGTTGATCTTAACATCTTTTGGACCTCCCCCCATTACCGGGAGGGGTTCCAGGTCTTTTACCATTTAGGCATCAAAGATGGAACATTGCCACCCTTATTGGTTCATCCTTTATAAGGGAATATTTAGTCAGGAAGCCTAGTCGGTCTCCCTACGCCAAACCGGTGAACACCCCAACAGGGTCACCACACACCACTCCTCCCACAACCCCTAGCGGGTAGAGGAGTACTACCAATTTGGGAAGCCAGTTGAAAAAAAAACAGGGTACGTCATAGAAAAACTCTATTTCTAACCAGAACATTGTGTTTTCACAAGTCTCAATGGCTACAACCTCACAGTCACCTTTTCTAGCTTCGTTAAATCTATCGGATTTAACCAAGTTGACAAACGACCCCATTGCACACAACCCCATATGACCTCCCATGCCCACGAATCTCCCTTCGAAAATTCCAAAGTTTGAAGGAAAGAAAGTGGAAGACCTAGGAAATCATGTTATGACTTTCCACCTGTGGTGTTCGTCGAACAACATTGTTGACGATACTATTCGACTAAGACTGTTTCAACACACTCTAACCAGAGTAGTAGTGAAATTGTATGTGGAGAAACCCTCTGCTACACATGGAACCTTTAGCACCCTTTCTATTTCGTTCCTTACCTATTTTTAGTTACCCATCTACCATGATTCTGGATTGGAGTTACTAACCCACTTTAGGCAAACCCCCGCCATCCATATCTCGGAACGTCTCCACGAATGGTGGCGACATCGTAGTTTGTGCAAAGAGAAACTCAAAAATTGAATTATATTAGACCTATTCCTAAAAACTCTCACCACAGATATTTTGAATGATGTGGCGCAACAAAATCCCATATCCAAAGAGGATGCCACTAGTAAGTCCCAAAAACTCGAGCTGATATACACACATTTAGGGTATATTTACAATATCCTATCGAACACCCCACATTTGCAAACTTACAAAGAATTACCAAGTGCGTTGAACTCTACAGATGGTTTAATTGGGTCACTGACCCAAAATTACCTAAGCAGTAGCGTTCAATACCCCAGTTACATGTATGATTCTACCCAAAACATACCACAACCTGGCTACCAAAGTCATCACATGCCTCCGCAAAATTTGACCAGTAGGGAATCATCGGATCACCATCATCATGGAGGACCCTATCCTCTAGGTCAGGGGACCCAATACACATATATACATGCTGACAGAAGAGCTCCCCCTCAAAATCCATTTACAAACCAGGGACCGCATTATGCTCAGTCCCCAGCACAAGACCCTCCCATGTAGAATAATGCATAGGGGAAATTCATGCAACCCTCCCAAAACCAACTGCACCAACCATATAACCAGGATAATCCAAATTATCCTTCTAACGCGGTTAAAAAAAAGGAAGAAAAAAGCCTAAAGGAAACCCTAGATAGGGGGGAAACAATCAACAATTCCATCTACGATCTCAGGCTGGAGGAAACTCCAACTGAAATAAAAAACAGGAGCCAAGAAACTCCCAGAGGCATAAAAAATTCCATTTCATCAGAAAAACCACTCTTGTTCGGTCTGTGGCGAGTACGGCCATTACACTCACCACTGTCTCGACCTCCCTAAGCTGAAGAAGTTGCAAAGTAACTGTGGACAAGGGGGATCCTCCCAGTAGACAGCAGTCATGTAGGAACCTTTCCCCCATCAAGGGATAGTTAGCATGCAACAAAAAACTCCCGAGGATTTCATAAAAATAGCCACGAAATATACATGACTGGCGAAGAAATTTTTTTCAGACACGCAATCAAAATTACAACACCCCACTAGACACCAATGCGTCAGGGGCTAGTACTAGTGCACCAAAAATACCTTTGACCATATCAAATATGACTATTGAACCTTTGCCAAATATGGCTAAGGGACCAACTAGGTGAGCAATAAACTATTCCAAAGTATCCCACAACTATAGGATTGTGGATGATCTAGCTCAATCTACCGTTGTTATGTCAGCTTTGGAGGGGTTACAATCATGCCCAAAGTAGCGGAAAGTCTTACTTTCCGCATTAGGCACCATTGACCTTGCTGATTCGCACCTAATGGCCTTTGATTTAGATAAAGTCACCCCTAGGCTTCCTTCAATGGTCGCCTTCTACATACCAGTGTCGGTCCAAAACATTACCATTCACTAATGTGTCATTGAAGAAGGTGCATCCACATGCATCATGTCAAAGAAAGTTTGGCAGAAGTTAGGCTTTCTCGAACTAAAACCATAAGACATCATGCTTAGAGCATACGATGGTCACCCTTAAGCCCCCATTGGTCTCTACCAAAACGTCTCAGTATGTTTATCCGGAAAGACGGTCCTTATAGACATTGAAGTCTTGGATGCCCAATTGGACTACAATATACTCCTTGGTCAGATTTATATGTACGCCATGTCAGCCATTGCCTCCTCCGTCTTTTGAACTATGATGTTCCCCCATGAGGACCACATTATTACTGTCGACCAGTTGAAACATGGCGAAAATCAACCCCTAAAAAATACCGATGTCATCTTACCCTATGTAGACACATCTTCTAACATGCTTACATGGTACCAAGAATATGGTCCCGACCTGTTTAAACCATCATCCATCCTAGGGTCATTCCTAAGATATCCCCCCGTTATATCTGAGTCATCACTTGATGTCACAGGGGCTCCAGTGTGCATGATGTCCACATCAAGCACCGAAGCTAGTCAAGACACAAAGACGAGAAGTAATGTCACCAAGTCCTCAACCATGATAGCCTCTCTAGCCTACGACACCTCGCAAACTCCTTTCCTCTTTCCCTCAGCTAGTTTTGTGTCACAACAGGTCATGGCCATAGTGGTCCTACCAAACTAATACTAGTTTGGTACCTAATCCCACCCACTCCAATGGGAATTACGCACATCACCTCTATAGGGTTAATCCCCATCAATCCTAAAATGACCTCAGCCATTCAAATATTGTTGCAAATATTATACCTACAAAGGAAACCCCCATTGCAGAACTGATGATTACAACTAAGAAAATCAAGAGAAGAAGAAACAAGGTGGAGACTCCCACCACACAATGAGAATCACCATGTTGCACCATATGTGACATAGTAGGTCACCCTACCCACATCTACCCAGAAATGGATGAATTGAAGTCATTCCTTAGCTCTGAGGTAGATATCGCGACACCACATTCCCATAAAAAGGAGCCTACCACCAAAAGTCAAGGCAAAGCATTGTGTACCAATCACGCATGCACTATCTGTAGCAATTGTGGACACTATACCCATAATTTCCCAGAAATCCTGTGATATATGGATGCCTTACATGCCATCGAGTGATCCTACCCAGTGGATCCCTCCACCCAATCATCTGGAGATGAACCTCGCACCATCCTTTACCTGCAAGAGGAGTGACAGTCGCCTGAAAGACTCCTGCTTATATTTCCCCCTCCTCTCATATGTTGCACCTTGTGCAATGAACGTGGTCACTTCATTGAAGAACGTGCAACCCTAAAAATCATCCATAGATGGTATCTTATAGAGCACATTTACTATGTTATTTTACGGGTAGCACAATTCACATGTCCTTTATGTTTCAACAACCACATTTTAGAAAATTGCCACTATATCCCCCGATTCCTCTTAGCACTGGCTAGTTTGTGCTCAACCATAGTCCGCCTCTCCCAAGAAGATGGCTCAGACTCAGAATCTATGAACAACTTGATAACCCAAGAATATGTGATAAGCAGATCCACCCTATTCCTATTAACTGAAAAGTGACCAATCAGGGAACCCTTAGTTACCCACAAGTGCTCTTTGCAGAGAATACGAACATGTGCATTATGTAAAATTCCCAATCATGTGGTCGCTACTTGCTCTGACTTAGAAGTGCTATGCTGCTGGTACCTAATCACGCCACAAAATATGCATGATGGGCACCCCATATCTATGCTATTTTTCCTAGTATGTTAGGTAAATCACCATGAACAGCGATGTACTTCTATTCTGCAATTTTGTCCTCTAATCGATATGATATATACATTGGAGAAGAAACAAGACTTCTCCTTAAATAGTATAGAAAGTATATCATCCCCAGGCCATGAAACCCACACCCACAACGACGTAAGGGGAAAACTAAGATGGCGCACCAACCAAGCATGATCCAAGTTCAATCTAGGATAACATGTGGACTATGTGACTTGATTTTCCATTGGGTAAATTAGTGCAAAGAACTAAAGCACCTCACAAATAGTTTTCGCACAGTCTCTCCTCTCTCGTAGAAACTTCCCTCTAACCAAGAGAAAATAATGCATACTTATTTCCAGATTTGTTTACACTTCCATCATACAATTAAATGTGAGCATATCCCCAAGCTAAGAGCGGCAAGAGCAGCGTTAAGTCTACACTCCCCAAAAGAGCTAGACACAACCAAGCCAAAGACACAGAAATTGAAGCAAAAAACCTCATCTTCTGCAACAGATCCTTTCCAAGCGTCCACATCCAGAACAAAGAGTAGCGTTGATTCCCACGCAATATACTTAGTTCGCACAGTAGTACCATGCACCATTTTCATTGGCCATAATCATGAACCAGAGGCATGCCCGCTAATGGAAACATTCAAGCACCTTTGTACCACGCACAATTTCCATCGACAAGAAATTGACCATCTTAATAGGGGACCCAACCTTGCACTTATGAAAGCTCCCATCATGGAGATTCTCCTCCCACCAAACACCGACAGAACGATACACCATATATGATTTGTATCATCATATATCATAACTATGACTGAAACCTCCCCCGCGTCCCAGGGTTTCAACCGTGTTCTTGTCGTAAAAAACCAGGGTACCCTTTTCTTTTGCATTAATTTCCATAAGATCCTGAATTTACATGTTGCCATCGAACTCCTTGATGATACCCAGCCTCTAGAACAATGTCTGGTACAACTAGAGCTCGTCGACAAAAGTCAACTATAGTCGCTGCACCACAATGAGGCCCAAAAGAAACAGGTAAAAGCATCATTCGACTGCCACATCAACCCTTGCTCATTCACTGAGGGAGAACTAGTCCTCCGCTACGATGTCGACAAAGAAGCCCTAGCGCCAGGAAAGTTTGAAACCTTGTGGAAAGGACCCTACATCATAAAAAATTTCCTCCTTAAGGGGGCATGCATCTTGACTGAACCGAATGGGACATGCCTTAGCAACCCCTTCAACAGCCTTTACGTCAAGAAATTATACCCATAAGGGCCAAGGAGGCCCTACCCTAGAGTCAATTTACACAAACCCAACACTGTAAATTTTTTACCAAAAGAATTTTTACAAAAAGTGCTCGAGTGCCAAAATGGATTACCAACCCGACCCTTACTTCAGATTTGCTGATGGAGCATCAAGATGGTATCAAAGTTTAATAGCAACCTCATGGGTTATCTATCACCCTGATTGATCACCACTCTACACCAATGGTGTGTGCATCGGTTCAACAACAAAAAATAAGGAAAAATATGATGTCGTTATCGGACTTATATGAGGGCATACGGCATATGCATATATACCTTCATTCCCAGTTAGTAGTGTTGCAGTTAAACCAAAAATTTGAGACAAGAGACCCACATCTATTTAGAAAATACTTGCATGCAAAAAGATTAAGCAAACAATTTGACTACATTACATTTACACATGTACCAAGGAGTCAAAACCAAACAGCTGATCGCATAACTAACAATATTCTAAACTGGAATACATCTCAGATAAACCATCATACATAAAAAACAAGAACATATTAAACATAGATATTCATCAACATAAAATAATCCATAAGTAGAAATAGGGGGCACACCATGTAGAGCCGCAAAAAATCCTCTCACATATATATACCAAAAATGTATGTGTGTGAGTACAAAAAATAGTGTCTCAGACCCACCAGTCAGCCCAAAAGATACACATATAAGTTGTCAAAAATAGGGGAAACATCATCATAATGGGTGCTTTCCTCATGTACAAAAAATACTCTAGCGTTATGCTCCCCCAAGTGGGGCACCTGGACCCACTGTCGCTCTCGGTACCACTGCTAGAGCCACCGTTAATACGGAGACCAGCACCCGACATAAAACTGACCAATAGCCCCTCTCCTTGGCCATCAACGTCTCCAACCATACATCCTCGAGGTCATCCAAAAAGCCTCAAGTAGGTATCCCCTGGGTCAAGTGTTCCACTCGATCCTAGGCATCCTCTAGAGCTACCACCCACTCGGTCGGCTCAATAACATGAGCCTCTATCGCATCAGCATGAGCTCACTCAGGAGCATTCTTGGTGGCAGCTGAGATGCTACCCTCCCCTAAAGGGCCAACCTCACCACCTGGTGCTCTACCTAGAGGATGGGCAGGAGCTCCTCCCTTCCCCCCAAGAGCTCCTCGTGGTCACTGAATTGGCTGGGGCCCAACCAACTAAGCCACCAGACGACCGACCTCGCCAACATCAAGAGTAACCAAAACTATGACAGTGTCATCAAAATACACATATAAACATAAATACTCAAATAAATGCAGAAAACACAAAGACATACCTAGACAGGTGAATTATGGATAAATCATGCTTCCCTAGGCAGCTGCTAGTCTAGAACAATAGGTGAAAGACTATACGACTATTTTTCCTAACTTAGAACAGATACACAGAGAGGATTGGAGGCTTACTTGTTCAGTCGCTTCCAAATGGCTCCTTTTGTCACTTCCGTTGCAGCTTCAAATTCAAGTGGTTTGTGAGTTGAATGGTTCCTGCAATAAAGAACACTTAAACAGCATAAGATGCAATAATATAGATATCTATTCAATCTAGTTAGGTAAATTAGTAAAGCATAAACCATATACATCAACTAAGATCTTGCAATATGGAAAATCAAAGATAATACAAATGCATATAGGGAAAAATAAGCAGTACTCTTTATTGATGATAGAAGGAGAGGTTACCACCTAGTGACTGATTTGAAGTGACCTTCAAGCAACGTTCCCAAACCTCATCACAGTATAAATCTCTCTAGCAGCAGCTTCACAAATCTAGCTCTCAATTGAAAATTCTCCAGCATTTCTCTACTCAAATTCTTCCTCTTCACGCACTCAAATCTATGCTCAATTTACAGTTTAACTATAGGTTGTTTTGTAATCAATAACTTTCAAAAAATAGGAAAGAAATGTTTCCAGTCATGTAGATGTCAAATGGACACTTGGATCTGAAGCTTGACACATGTGAACTCTTCTAGAAGGCACTAGCCAAGTGGAGATTCCGGAACAATGAGAATTTTGATCCCAATGTGACCAATGCACCTGTGAATGTCTGGAAGTGCTTTGTAGAGCAGCCTTGCATGGGGCTACCTGCATATGCAACACACTTAGGCCCCTTAAAGTTTGCATTGGTGAGCTCTCATATGCTATATAATAAGCTTAAAACCATGGAAACCTTTGCTCGATGAAAGTCTTGCTTGATTTGTCTTATTTCTTGTCTTAGGGCATGTAGAAACTGAAATGATAGGGAATTATAGAACCTTGATCATTGGTCCTAGAGATGACACCCAGTTAACCAAGTCATTGGGAATGGTGCCCAAATTGACCTATAACAATTTCCCCCTAAAGCATGAGACCCAAATAATAAGAACATTTGATTGAGATGCTTTACACTATGACGAGTCTGGAAACAAAGCAGAGTGGTCACCTACATCAATATTACAATACATTACATCATGATATATCCTCTTTTGATCATAGTTGTTGAGGGTAAGCATTCCCATATTTAGCACATAAAACAATCAAATAACATGTACATAATTTAGAAATTCGTCTTCATTGGGATGTTTCCCAGATGTAGACATGCCTACAGATATAGGCCCATGTTTGGATGAAAATATGTATGTAAGGTCACCATACAGATGATGTATACAACAATCTTGAAATTGCAGTCTGGATGGATGAAACTAGATCCAGGGTCTTCTTTTCTCGTTCACTTGATCATTCGGGTACAATTCTAGCCATGCAAATATATGATTTGTAGTCGAACATGGAAAGACATTATTTGATTATCAACCAATGATGTGAGATGTTAACAAACACGAGAGAAACACCATTAATTTCAATGGCCCTCAAGGTACTACAGTACATTTCGTAAGGCGTGAATATATGATTTTATGTCAAACGCCAAACAAAAGCTTTCAGCCAAAGGTTCGGAAGCGAGGATCTTGTCGATGTTGTAACAAGCCTCATGGTACTGGAATCTGATGTTTCTAAGTGAAATTCTTGGATATTTATTTCTCATCGAAAGGAAGTCACCTTATTGCAAAACAAGAGTTACTGATTTCAGAGACAAGGGTATGACTTGATATAGAAATTTTCAGGGATGATGGTCATGAAAATGAAGGTTTATGAGTATTGAAGATGGATAAGTTTTTAATCACTAGATGACTTCTCTTGAACATATCGGCGACACTGTGATGAGTTGGCAACATTTACCCAAGACCAAAGTGAAGGTATGATGAACCATAGGTGTGAATGAACCATCAAGATGATTACCCAAACCAAACATTCATGGACATGGAGTGAAAGAAGTGTCATGTTCAAGAGCGACTTGCTACCAAAAAGAAACTTTGCTTACTTTTCCCAAATTTTCCCTGGTCATTTATCGACCAGTACCTCTTTATTTTTTAACAAGCTTGAGGAGGATAACATTTGCTTGATCTATAATTCAACCCTTCGGGTGAATAAAGTATCGCTACTTAATAATTTAACGAGTCTACTGATGAATGAAACTCGATTCTTTCCATGATCGATAAGCCCGTCGCTATTTTATGTTTTAACGAGCTTAAGGACAATGATAGCCTTGTCATTTTTCATATTTAGAGAGTCTGAAAAAAATGCGAAAGATAACTCCATAAAATTTTTCGTAAATTTGTCACTCAGATCTGAAAAAGTGTAAAATAATATCTGAGAGAACCTCTTTGGTCATGTTTAACCAAGGTATTCCTTTTCTGTAAATAATCTATCTCAATCCAGAAAAGGGTTAAACTTATACTGAGTAGATATCAATTCATTTACTTTAACGAGCTCGAAAAGACAGGTGCCCAACAATCTTTTCACATTATCGGAGTCTGAAAAGAGCTGAAAGAAGACTCCATGGGTTCCTTTTTCGCTGTTATCGAAGCTCGAAAAAGAGATAAAAGTGTGCTTCAAATCCTTTTTTTTTAACAAAGCTCGAAAAATAAGGAGAAAAGGTATGCTTTGTGCTCAAGTAAATTTTTAATAAATCTACACGACTAATCTATTCATCAGTTGTATTTCCTGTTCAAAACAACATCAAATGGATTAAAAATACATGTTTCATGATAAAAACATAATAAAACTATATTCATAGAAATAAATTTAACTTGCAAACAATTAAATGACTATAAAAAGTAGTTTCACTATTCATTTTTACCATTCCATAGTTAGCATTTTGACTTTGGAGCTCTGAACCTGATTTTTTCCCCGAACTTCAGTCATTGATTGCGATCGTTTCTGTGGACGGATTCCATTGCCGTTTGATCTAGGTTAGTGCCTTAAACCTCCTCTTCCTTTTGGTATTCATTTCATTTCCATTCTTTGCAAATTTTTAGGGTTTTGAGGCCCCTAGGGTAAATTCTGCCCAAAATGAGGGCAACACGCCCCTGAATGTTGAAACCTGCATTGCATAGTAGGTACAGTGAAGGGTACCTACATGTGCAATGCACTGTCTCAGCGCAGGGAGTGTGTTGGGCATAGTTCAAGTTTTTGATTTTCATGTTGTGTCCAAATTTTTCCTAGTTTCTTGTAATGATTGGAATCTAATGGATCTTATGGTTGTATTTCAGGTTTCCATCAAATTATAATGACGATTACATGGAGGGAAAGAGAACATGAAGAACAAGTTATGATTTCCTTGAATGATCCGAGTACTGTAAGAGCCTAAAGAGATTTTGGACTGCTTAAGTACTTTAAATTGTCAGGAATGAGGCAACAAATAGAACCCTTGGAGTTCTTAGTTCGAGCATGGGATCTGATGATAGAGGCATTTCACATTAAGAACAAAGTGGTTCCCATAACAGTTGAGGAAGTATATTTTCTCACAGGTTTTTCGCGGAGAGGTTTGCCCATTTCTCTCACAGGGTCTACCATTGGAGGGGAGACAATGAGGGATTATGTTATGCAGTATTTCTATCCAGGGGCAGAACCTAGAAAATATAGAAAAATAAACATCCCGGATGTCAGGAATTTTCCTTTGAGAACCATCCTTTTCACGATCACTAAACTTGTTGGCACCGTTACAGTACATGTAGAAAATAGATCGTATATGCAGTATGCACTAGAATGCTTAGAGCCAATAGTCTTCAACTGGTCTGAAGCTGTTCTATCTCAAATAAAGGAACAACTAAATAACGAAAAGGGAGGAAGGAAGAAAATTTTCATTTATGGTTCAACCCTTATCTCCTTCGCTTTGGAATGGATTCCACTGATGCAACCACAACATGTAACATTGGATATATCTAGTCCTAGAAATCCTTGAATGCAGAGATGGGTAGAACTCATCGGTCGACATGCAGACCAATCGACTGTTGTGTTCTCTACTGCATTCTTCGCTTGGTTCCGGAAACATATCATTGCCATCAATGAGTATGCATATACAGGCGTTGACTTCCAAGGAGATCCAGATCTAGTATTACCAGAAGGCGCTCAATGGGGTGCAATAGGTAAGAATGATTTGATCATGTTTTTTTATTTTTCTAAGGTTTATACAATTTTTTTGTGTTTTTATTTCTTTCCAAGACTAAACTAAATGTTTGATGTAATGCAGATATTGGTCGTGTTCAACTAGAAGAGGAACCAGATCACGAAGCAGATGCACTAGCAGAGAGGGCCGTTAGGAGAGTAGTCCTTCAGGACCTTGATATGGCTGAGACTCTAGTTGAGCTTCAGCAGCACATAGAGGTGTTGACCTTCGAGATTTCGATTGTTGGATCGAAGAGCTTCCAATGCAACTGTAGCGACACACTATTAGGGTTCCTAATCGTTGGATGCGGTTGCTCTGTAGGATTTCTAGATCTATAGCATGTCAACTGAGCACCACAATTTTACTTGGGAAATTTTGCATACATTTTGAGGTCAGATGACCAAAGTGTCTTGGGCACAAATTTTGTAAAAACCTATAACTATCTATCCATGTGATTTCATAGTTTTTCCTATGTTTAATGTGTAATCCTATTAAATGATGTGAATGTTTTCTTTACCTATATCACAAATATCTGTCTAAAACTTGATTAGCTAATGAATCAGTTAAAGTGTTCAAATTTCTGGAAATGTGTTGATATTGAATGAAATCAAAATGTCTTTCCAAAAGTCGAACTCTTAGGAACAATCTAAGAAGTGTTGGATTTCTAACAGTATAAATAATAGTAATTTTTAATACCACAAGTTGTGAGTCTAACCTTATGATTATGCGGTTAATACCAAATGAAATGGCATCAAAGAGAAGTTCGATCAACGTGCTATACTCAACAATATTGCTTGTCGATCTACGAATACAAATCCCTTGAAAACTCACTAACTCACCATTCGGAGCGAAAATGGACCACGCTGCAGAGGATAGATTCTTCATACTACGACTAAGACCATTAGCATACCCAACAAATGGTTTGGAAGATTCAGTCATATGTGATGAAATGTAAAGCGGATTAATTTTTTCAAGAAAACCCTAAAAACAAATTACGATAGTGGATGCAAATCAACAACATATAAACAATATAATACAAAAAATTACTACGCTCATGATTAAGCATAGTAACATTTCAAATACAACCCATTTCTAGGTTGTGCCAATGGAATTCCATCGTAATCAACTAACTCGTAGGCACCTTTTTCAAGAACTCTTTTGACAATATAGGGGCCATGCCATAATGGTTCGAATTTCCCTCTACCTATTACATCAGCTTCTTGATCATAAAGAAGGACCAAGTCACCCTCTGAGTAGATGCGAGGCTGGAAATTTTTTTTGTATTGCGCCTTTATACATCTCTTATGTGCTTTGTTGGCCAATTGGGCTTCATGATGCATTTCATCTAGACGAATGAGGTTAAGGAGATGCGCTTCTTCTTCTGAGGTGTAAGGTAACAAATCTATCGTGAGTTTTAACTATGATATTTCACATTGGATTGGTAAGATAGCTTCCAGACCATACACCAATTGAATAGGAGTAAATCCTGTTGCGTTTCTCACCGAGTTTTGATGCACCCACAAAGCGGAGTACATGATCAAGTGCAAGTTCCTTTTATAGACTCCTATCATTCGTTGAAGCATTCGTTTAATAATTTTGTTAATAGCCTCAACTTGTCCATTTGATTGTGTATAATAAGGAGTAGAATTATCATGTGAAAATCCTAACTTGATAGTCAATTTAGACATCATATAGTTGAAAAAATTCTTCCAATGATCCGTAACTATAGCCTGTGGGACCCCAAACCATGCAATAACGTGGTTGAAGAAAAGAAATGCAGTTGTTTGTCCCGTTTGTCCCTTGTTGTTGAATGTAGGCATCGCTTCGGCCCATTTGGTAAAATAGTCAACTACGGAAATAATATAACCATGCCCCTCGGACGAAGGAGGGTTACAGGTCATGAAGTCAATACCCCATTTCATAAGTAGTCCAACGGAGACAATAGGATGCATTGGCGTTAGCAGTTTGCGGATTTTTTGATAAAAAATCTAGCATGCATGACAACTTCTGACTGCGAGGATGAAGTCTCGAAAAATAGTAGGCCAAAAGTAACCAGCATGGATTATCTTCTACGCAGTAGCATATCCAGATAAGTGTCCACCACAAGCCCCAACATGACAATAATTTAACATTTTTTCGGCCTCCCCATGAGTGAGGCACCTCCTTAAAATGGTATCGACACCACGAAAATAAAGTTTATCACCGATGATCAGATAATCTTTGGTTTGGTATTGAATACGTCGCTGATCAGAGAGAGAGGGATTAGGTCAAAAATTTTGGGTTTGGAGATAAATGATGAAATCCCCATACCAAGGATCAGATGATCCGATCAGAAACAGAGACTCATCTGGAATAAATGGTTTTGACGTAGTAGCATTACTATCAAATGGAAGGTCACAGAGAAGCTCAACCAAAACTAAAGACTTCTTTGACTTGGATTTGATGAATTCCAAATCAAATTCCTATAAAATGACAATCCATTTTGAATATTTTCCCCCAGCAATTGACGTGATAAGATTTAATTCATGGGTTTGCAATCTGAAACTATTGTTATTTTTTGGAGCAGGATATAATGGCGAAATATTTGGACAACTTGAACAGCTGCCAAGGCAAGATTTTCTATGTAGCAGTACTTAAATTCTGTATCATTGAGATTATGACTCAAATAATAGATCAGATGTTCAATTCCATCTTCTACATGGACCAAAACCATAGTAATGGTCGTTTCAGTCGTGGCGATATATAGGAAATAATCATTTTGATAATTAGGAGGGTACATTAATGACACTCGGACAATATGTTCCTTGACATCATCAAAATAAGCTTTCATAACTTGGTCCCAATGGAATGGAATCCCCTTTTTCAATAGTCAAGTAAATCCGTTAGCCATTTCGGCGTAGTTTGGAATGAACCTTCTCAGGAAGTTAGCCTTTCCTTGAAATTTCTGTATCTGAACTAAGTTTGATGGTGCAGGAAAATCAAGAATGGCCTTTACCTTTAGTGGGTCTATTCAAATTCCTTCTTTTGAGACTACAAATCAGAGAAATCGACCAGAACCAACACAAAACTCACATTTATGTGAATTGAGGCATATCTTGTACTATCGACAGTGTAAAAAAATGGCTCTCAAATGCATCGAGTGATTAGTCTGATTTTGTGAATGCACTGGTAAATCATCTAGATATGGTTGAAAAATGTGCTTGATGTCATTGAAAGCATAATCCATTACTCTCTGAAAATTTTCCCTAGCGTTCTTTAAACCAAACTGAAGTTTCCTATATGCGAATGTGCCCCAAGGATAGATGAATGCTATCTTATGTTGGTCATCTGGGTGGATATTGATTTGATTGTAGCCGAAAAATCCATCCATGAACGAAATATTTTGCATCCAGCACAATCGTCAATAATCTAGTCGATAAAGGGAGTAGGATAGTTTTCTTTTGGACAAGCATGATTAACATCCCGATAATCGATGCACACTCTAATGGTTCCTTTTTTATTCATAATAGGAACAATATTAGAAACCCACTTAGTTAGTAGAACAGGGTAAATGAAACCAGCATGCAAAAGTTTTTCAACTTCTGCTTTGATGGCAGCGGCTTTCTTTGGATGAACAGGATGAAGCTGTTGGTACACCAGTTTGACATCAGGATACATAGTAATAGTGTGTTCAACTACACTAGTATCTATGCTTAGAATTTCCTCATAATACCAAGTGAATACGTCACGAAATTCATGAAAAAGAGAGCGATATGAATCAAGTTTTGATGGAGAACAAGATACACCAACATGAATATTTTCTACAACACTAGGTTTGGTCGAAATATCGATAGAAATCGTTTCTTCAATATTTGATAAATTTCGCTTAGAGTCAATTGCATTAATCAGTAAATAATTCGAAAATAAAGTTTTGATGGATGGGTGATATAGTTCACTGAGATTTCTTTATTCATAATCAAGAATATGGGAACGATGATGATAATCTTCCCATGGTTCACCTTCTGACATCATAGCTTCTAAATTTTTGAGGAAAATGGATCAGATGGAGTACCAAAATCTAATGAATGATCAACCTAAACACTCGTCGATGTTGAATTTGGATTTTCTACCCAAGCCAAATAGATTGATTTCTATACCAGCTCAATAGGGCTGGGTGGTAAGACTTCATCCAACGTAGAAATATAAGAATCACCCGTACTCTCCCTTAAGCCAGATAGAGTGGAAGAGATCATGTAGTAGGTCTCTATGCTTGCAATTTATGCCCATGTCGCAGGCGAAAATAATGAAAAGGTTCCCATAAGAGTGGAATCCTTTAAGAGTCCTACACCAATGTTATGGATTTCTAGTTGGGGTAAGTGAACAAACGAAACACTTCCAGTTACCTGCGAAGAGGAGGAAAAAAATGATAATTGATTAATGACTATGATTTTACCTTTATGTGGAAAGGCAATCATTCTAAAGTATGTAGAAATGATGGCAGTCATTGCATATACCCATGGTCTTCCGAGTAAAATATTATAGTCAAGGGGTCTATCAACAACCTTGACATCAATACTTACTAATTTTCCCCCTAATTCAACATGCAAGTTATTGATAATACCACAAGGTTTATATGTTCTTCCATCAAAAGCCTTCAATGTCATTGATGATTGCGATAATAACGGTGAACGAAGTGACTTCCAACAGTTTAGAGACATAATACACATAGATTCTCCCTCATCAATAATAGTGCGATGAACAAGGTGATTGAGAACATTTACTTGTATGGAGAATTCCAATTTTGCTGGTAATTGTGGCACATAGCCCGTATGATTAAAGACGAAAAGATTAGAATTAGTTGGATCAATTCCACCAATGGCCGACAATAAAGCCTACTTTTGGGAGGGACAATTTTTTAATACCTCAAGAGTAGACATAGCTGAAGGGGATTGATCCAAATCTTCAACTATATTATAATTTTGTGTAGCTCTTACTTGAGGATTATATGTCGATTTATGAATTACTCCCTTTTGTGGCTTAATTGTCAATTCAGGAATAATAGTAGGTGGTACTGATTTAGTAGATGGATTCGTTGTCGAGGTAGTAGGTTGATCAGTGGCTGGATTACCATAGTATTTATTCCGCATCGACACCAAAATACCTTGTGAAGGTTTTGTGGTGGATAAAATTAACACTTGGGAACTAGGAGCTGGATCCGTAGCAACCAAATTAATGTCCGGATTTGGAAATGGGTCTGTCAACACAGCTGGTGCATGAGAAGTCTTGATGATTTTTGAGACTTCAGCACAATGAGGACAATCCCTAACAAAGTGTTCCTCGTTATAGATTATGCATGGATAACAAGGTTTCCATGGTCCAGACAGTTGATTAGTTGATCTTTCTTGTGGGTTAGAAGTTTTCTTTTTCTTTGATTTCCCCTTTTTTCTTACCTCTTGGTTGCTTGTCACTTTTGCCTTTGTCAAATGACATGGCATTAATTTCGTAAGTAGGAGTAGGATCGGATGCAGTAGCATGTTTTGTGTTTGCAGTGCCTATCAAGCCGTCTCTGGCATGAGAGTATTTTATTTGAGGAGGAACATTGAAATTAGATCGTGGCGCATTATGAATTTTTTCGTGTGCCAGACTGAGTGTAAATCAAGTCTAACTATTGGGCACGAGTGATAAATTTCTCTTCTATGATGACGCCACCTTTACCCATATCCTCAATTATAGATGGTAACAGGGACTTAATGAACCATTCAGGAAGGAGATGATCAAGAACAAATGTCTTAACCATTCATCGACGGTGACGTCACTCATGAATATGATCGGAAATGTGAGTAGAATTATTCTATTTAAAGTTGGTCAAGATTTTTGTTCCAGTTTCCTATCTGATCGGTAACTAGAAATGGGTTAAAAATACAGTAGCTAAAGCAGTGAAATTGTCAAAAGAAGCTCTAGGTAATTCAATGTACCATTTAGCAGCTGGACCTGTGAGCATACGCTGGAAAAGACGTAGTCGAACAGAATCATCATTTAGGGAATTTGATGAACACCATAAACGATAAGTCATGACATGAGTTGATGGATCTTCTCCAGTGTTTCCATTGAATTTAGGAATATCAGAGGGTAATTTATGAGGTATCACCAGCCACCAAGGAGCATAATTTATAGGATCATTGCTTAACCGATTTAAATCTGGTAATTTTAAGGTTGCAAAAAAAGGAAACTGTCGATTAAGGTCAGGTTGAGCTTAGCCAGGGTAAGACAGAATTACTTGGACAACAGGTCTTTGAGCACCAGCATACGAAATTTGTTGTTGGTAACCCAAATAGGGGTTGTTTTGCATAGAAAACTCTTGAGAATTCTGTTGACCAAAACCTGGATATGATACTTGTTGAAATGAAGTTTGAGGCATTTGCACTTGTGGCTGCCAAGAGGTCTGTCCACCAATGCTATAACACAAATTAGTATAACTTGGATTCGGTTGATATGTATAACCAGGTTGCTTTTGTGACATCCCATAAAATGGTATACTAGCTTGTGAATAAATGATTCGTGATACAGGTTGTTGTAAATTAACCAAAGGATTTTGAGCGTGTGGACCCAAAATTTGATGATATTGAGCCGAAGAACCTACCTGATAAGGTTGATGTACAATATTTTGATTTTATAACAGGGGTATAGATGTAATGAAGTAGGTGTATCAAGTTGATACAAGTGTACAACCGTTTGTGGTTGGATAGGCAGAGTGGGCTACCATTGACAAACATTCATGTCAACATTAGTTTGACCAAAAAGTTACTGAGCACTGTCATATTAGGTGACCAAAGGTTGCCCCCCAGCATAAGGAGGATAATAAGATGTGTTGGGTATGTGTTATATTATTTCCACGATTAGCCCCACACGTTGTATGTTGATCGAGCACGTGGCGGGTCACAGTGACAGTCCCCCATAGATTAGAGTCGACCGGCGCCCGGCCAAGAGTGGTTTTGTGCGGACCCACTCATAGGCGAATCCGCCCATGGTTTTGTGCATGGTTTTGCACATGGTTTTGGGGTTCGATGGTTTTCGGCCCCTGGTATTTTGTAGATCCGGTCAAGGGAACTACGGTTATGTTCTAATCCAGGGTTAATGGATTGGGGTTTATGTATGCTTCGGCATGTATATATGTGTTGTAACACTAAAAGGAATATAATGAAAAATCAAGCTGGTCGTCCCGATTTGGGATCCAGGGGAAAATCTCTGTGTTTATCTGTTTTATGTTTTATGCTCTTTCTATTGTTTATTTTCTGTTATAAGAATCGTGTGTAGATATTTCTGTTCAGGGTTAAAACCTACATTTGGTATCAGAGCTGTTTCGGCTTCAAGGGGACGCCTTTGTTGTTGAGGGTTTTTTGCTCGGGCCTGTGGTAGACCCTGTTCAGTGGGACATCTGCGGGATCGATTCTTGTGGTGAAAGAAGATGGCGAGCGGCGGAAAGATAGAGATCGAGAAATTTAATGGTCAGATTTTTGAGTTGTGGAAGCTCAAGATGGAGGATCTGCTGGTGGATAAAGATCAGTGGATCGCGGTAGATCTAGGTACTAAACCAATGGCAATGTCAGATGAAGACTGGAAGAAACTGGATCAGAAGGCTAAGAGCACAATACGGTTGTGTGTCTCAGATTCAGTATTGTTGAATGTATCTGGGGAAGCTACGGCGAAGACCTTGTGGGAAAAACTTGGGACTTTGTACCAATCTAAGTCTCTGGTGAATAAGTTGTTCCTGCGGAAAAAGCTGTATAACCTGAGGATGAAGGATGGAGACTTGGTGACAGAGCATCTAAATGCCTTCAATACTGTGGTAAGTCAGCTGTCATATGTTGATATTAAAATCTCGGATGAAGATAAGTGCATCAGTTTTTTGTGTTCTTTACCAGACTCGTGGGACAGTCTGGTTATTGTAATAGGTAGCAATACAACTACCTTGAATTTTGATGACATTGTCTCAGCCTTGCTGTCGGAGGAAATGAGACGGAGAAATATGGAGGGTCAGAATGGAGATGCCTTGTCTGTACGAGGAAGGTCCCAGAACAGAAACAAGAATAAGGTTTCGAGTGGGAGATCTAAATCTAGAGGGAGATCTAAATCTCTTGGAAAGTTTGTAAAGGTGTGCTGGAAATGCGGAAAGGAAGGGCACTACAAAAAGGAATGCAGATCTAAAGCTCCTGAGAAAGGAAAGGGATCTAATGAAGGTCCTTCTGCAGAGGCAAAAACCACCTCGGATGAAGGTGGGGATGTGTATTTGGCTTCTTCTTCAAATACACATGTAGATCATGAGTCATGGTTGATTGACTCAGTTGCATCCTTTCACTTCACTCCCCATAGGGAGTGGTTCTGCGAGTATGAGAAATATGATGGTGGTGATGTCTTCCTAGGGGATGATAGGAAGGCCAGAATCGTCGGACGTGGAAAGGTCAAGATGAAGCTGCAAGGTGGAAGGATTAGAACACTTCCTGGTGTTTTGCATATTCCTACATTGGCCAAAAATCTGATTTCTGTAAGCAAGATGGATGATGCAGGTGTAAAAACAGTGTTCGAGAAAGATGCCTGCAAGATGGTTCGGGGAGCATTGGTATTAATGCAGGGAGTTCGGACTGGAACTCTGTACAAGCTACAAGGTAGCACTGTTATTGATGGGTGTAACAATTCTGTGGTTCCTGAAAGTGGGACGGAAAGTCTAGCTGTCTCTGGAGAAAAGACCATGCTATGGCATCAAAGGCTTGGACATATTGGAGTATTTATCCTTTGGGGTCCACTCCCCTTAGGATTAAAGTTCAAATGTCTAACTTTGAAATTCAAACACATGAATTGGGGGTGTTACATCTATAAGCAAGATGGATGATGCAGGTGGAAAACAGTGTTCGAGAAAGATACCTGTAAGATGGTTCGGGGAGCACTAGTATTAATGCGGTGAGTTTGGATTGGAACTCTATACAAGCTTCAGGGTAGCACTGTTATTGATGGGTGCAAAAATTATGTGGTTCCTGAAAGTGGATCGGAAAGCCTAGCGGTCTCTAGAGAAAAGACCATGCTATGGCATCAAAGGCTTGGCAATATTGGAGAGAAGGGCCTTTGGATACTCCATGGAAATGGTATGGTAGAAGTTATGTCTAATTTCCCTCTAGATTTCAATTTTTGTTAACATTGTCTGTATGGGAAGCAGAATCGAGTGAGTTTTCCTTCTGGTGCTAAGAGGGTGAACAAGATCTTAGAGCTTGTCCACAGTTATGTGTTTGGACCTGTGTCAGTTCCATATCTGGGTAAGTCTGTGTATTATTTTTAATTCATAGATGACTTCTAAAGGAGTACATCGATATATTTCTTGAGTAATAAATCTGAACTCTTTGACATATTTAAATAATTTAAGGCTGTGGTGGTAAACTAGAAAGAGAAGAATATAAAGGTGCTGAGGACAGATAATGATGGGGAGCTCTACAAGAAGGAATTTGAATATTTTTGTAAGAAGTGTGGTATAGCACGGTAGAAGACTACTAAATACATGCCTCAGAAAAACAGAGTTGCAAAAAGAATGAACAGAACGCTGATGGAAAAGGCAAGAAGCATGTTAAGTGGTATCGAGTTAGGACAAGAATTCTGGGCAAAGGCACTAGAGACTACATGTTACCTGGTTAACAAATCACCTTCATTAGCATTGGAGGATAAGACACCACATGAGGTATGGACTCGTAAGAAACCCTCTCTTTCACATCTCAGGGTATTTTGATGTGATGCATATGTACATGTTCCAAAGGAGAAAAGGACCAAGTTGGATAATAAATCTGAAATGTGCATCTTTATTGGGTATAAGGATGGTTTAAAGGGTTACAAGCTTTGGAACCGAGAAACAAGGAAGGTTGTGTAAAACTGATATGTGGTGTTTAAAGAGGCGAAATATGTTGTTAAACATGAAGTCCTACAAAGGGAACCTGAGAAGATAGAGCTTGAGCTAAAGGAGGATGAATCAGAATCTACAACAAAAGAAGACTCAGAAGAGGAAGAGCCACAAACTCTTGTTGTGAGAAGATCAGTTTAGGAAAGAAGACATCCAGAAAGGTATAGTCCATATTCTTTGTGTTAGAAATTTTCTTTAGCTATATCTGATGATGATCCCATCACCATCATGGAGGCAGTAGATTCAGAGGATGGAAAACTTTGGAAGGAGGCCATGGTTGATGAAATGGCATCCTTGCATAAAAATGAGGCATGGGATCTGGTGGAGTTTCCAGCTGGAAGGAAGCCCATCGAGAGAAAATGGGTGTTTAACAAGAAGATGAATGTAGAAGGAAAGGTGGAGAAATACAGAGCTAGGTTGGTTTAAAAAGGTTATTCCTAGGTGTTGGGAATTTATTTTGGTGATATTTTTTCTCATGTTGCCAAAGTTACTTCTATTAGATTACTTTTATCTGTTGCTGCTGCATTTGATTTTGAGGTAGAACATATGGATGTGAAGAAATAATTTCTTCACGAGGTTCTAGAAGAGGAGATATATATGAAACAGCCTAAAGGCTTTATGGTGAAGGGGAAGAAAGAACTAGTATGCAGGTTAAAGAAGTCTCTATATGATTTAAAATATTTAGCAAGGATGTGGTATCAGAAATTTGATACCTATATACAGGGACTTGGCGTCACCAGAAGCAAGGAGGATCAATGTGTTTAATTTAAATTAATTGGTGACTGTGTTATTTATTTGGTCTTGTATGTGGATGATATGTTGTTTATTGGAAATGACAAAGAAATTATCCAAGATTTGAAGACCCAACTGTTCTACAAATTCGACATGAAGGATATTGGTGCTGCAAACTATATTTTGGACAAGGAAATTAAGAGAGATTAGGCAAAGAGGAAGATCTAGTTAGACCAGAGGAAGTATGTCAAGACTATATTGCAGAGGTTCAATAGGCGAGATAGTAAATCGGTGAATGTTCCTATTCCTATAGGTGTAAAGTTGTCTATTGAACAGTGTCCCAACACACAAGAAGAAGAGGAGGATATGTCTCATGTTACATATGAAAGTGGAGTGAGTAGCCTAATATATGCAATGGTCTGTACTAAACCAGACATTGCACATACAATGGGAGTTTTGTGTAGGTTTATGTAAAACCCAGGGAAGGAGCATTGGACAACAATGAAGCAGGTTTTAAGATATTTGTGTGGCACTAGTGATTATGGATTTTGTTACCAAGGAAGACCAAGATTGGAAGGAGTGATGGACATTCATGGTTTTGTTGATGCAGACTGGGCTGGAGATCTGGACCAAAGAATATCTACAAGTGGGTATGTGTTTAGCCTATTTGGAGGTGTAGTTAGTGTCGTCACTAATGCAAGAAAGGAAGAATTTTTGTTGCAAATATTGTGTTCAAGTATAGGGTTGGTGCAACAAGCTATAAGGATAGACTCTGAGAGATGAAGTCCATTTTTCTTGGCTAAGAACCCTGCTTATCATTCAAAGACAAAGCACATTGATGTTCAATATCAGTTTGTGAGAGATATCATTGAGGATAAAAGGGTGTTGCTGGTAAAGGTGGACAATGTGAAGAATGTTGCAGATGCATTGACGAAGTCTATGAGCATTTAGAATTTCTCTTGGTATAGAGAAACAATGGGTGTTAAAGAGCTCGATTGATTATTCTTTCCACGATTAGTTCCACACATTGTACATTGCGCCAGTCACATCAGGGGGGTGATAGGAGGGCGGCAAGCCCCATGTCAGGGTCTGGGGCAGTGCCCTAGGAAAATATTTTTCGGTGGGCAGACCCACCCATGGTTTTGTGCATTTTTTTTACACATGGTTTTGGGGGACGATGGTTTTTGGCCCCTGTTATTTTGTAGATCCGGTCAAGGGAACTATAGTTATGTTCTAATCCAGGGTTAATGGATTAGGTTTTATGTATGCTTCGGCATGTAGATATATGTCTTGTAGAACTTAAATGAATAGAATGAAAAATCAAGCTAATCATCCCGATTTGGGATCCAACAGAAAATCTCTGTGTATATCTATTTTATCTTTTTTCTCTTGCTATTGTTTATTTTCTGTTTTTTAGATTCATTTGTAGATAATTTCCATACAAGGTTAAAAACTACAGGTAGACCTTGTGAAGATCGTTGTGATTCTCAATTTGGCACCACCGACAAATGTGAAGCAGATAAGAATGATGCTCGGGAATTCAAGGTATTATAGGAAATTTATCAAGACCTACATGCAGATCATTGTGCCAATGGAAAATTGATTGAAGAAATATGTCAAGTTCTATTGGGATGGTTATTGTATGAAGATCTTTGATGTAATGAAAGAAAATATGGCAATTTTTCGTATTCTAATATTTCCACACGTGCCAAAGGAATTTCATGTACATGTCAATGCATCTTACATAGCTTTGGGAGCTGTATTAGTGCAGCTAGGCTAAGGCAATCAAGATCACCTTGTGGATTTTGCAAGTAGGAAGTTGTCTAAGGAAGAAAAAAAATACTCCAACACAGAGTGCGAAGCACTCGACATCGTATGTGCACTGCAAAAGTTCATACACTATTTATTAGGTGTGCACTTCAAAATTTTCACAGACCACTCTGCTTCGAAATACCTGGCCAACAAGCCCGTTTTGGGGAGGAATATTTGTTGATGGTTATTGTTGTTCGAAGAGTATGATTTCTAAATAATTTTTGGGTCCGTATGTTTGAATGGTGGACCCAACCATTTTTCTAGGATTGAGACAGACAAAGAGACAACGAATATTTAGGAAGCGCTACCTCATGCGCAGTTATTTGCTATTTTTGTCGCAAATGAACATTTTCTAGGTATCATTCAGTTTTTGAATATGCATGTTGCACCTACGGAGTACACTACACACCAGAAGAAATATTTGGTAGTAAAGGCGACTTATTTTACTATGATCACAAGACTTCTATATAAGATGGGGCTGAGGAGATACACTAGCGATATGTTCCTGAACACGAACAACAAAATATTTATTTGAAGCACATGGTGGATTTCTTGGATGTCACTATGCAGGGAAGGCCAATGGACAAAATATTATTTGAATTGGACTTTTCTGGCCTATCGTACATAAGTATTTGAAGGAATATTGTAGCGCTTGTGATGTTTGTTAGTGGACATGAAGACCTTCGCGAAGGAATGCAATGACGGTAACCATCAAGATACTTTGCAAGATTTTAATAAATGCGAGATTAAATTCATGGGACTGATTGATCCTCTTGGGAATAAAATAGGTGTGTGATAAATTATTACTAGAACATATTTCCTTACTAGATGGGTTAAGGCAGAACCGGTGAAAAATTGTAGTGGCAATACAACGATGGATTTTATTTGTGAACATATGTTGTCATGGTTTGGGTGTCTGAAGATCTCGATGAGCAATAGTGGTATGCATTTCTTGAATAACAGTATTGAAACATTGACCACAAAGTTCAGAATGCATCGCTTGAAGAGTACACCATATCGCCCCCAGGAAAATCAGATGGTTGAGGCTTTTAGCAAAATTCT